>JAMZAV010000512.1:0-600000 GCA_024449915.1 Sweltsa coloradensis
AATGATGGAAACCCGAGGAGGGAATTTAGAAAAAAAATAGAGGATTAATATATTATTATGTGGGGAAGAATGGGGAAAATGTCCCATAATTAGAGGGTTGTAATAAAAAATTATTCGTTGTCGGGGTGGCCCACCCTTAATATCCCATAAGAAAGAGCTTGTACAAAAAATTATTTGCTTTCAGGGAGGCCCATAGCCCTTTATGTCCCTCAGTTAGATGTCCCCTATATAAAAAAAACTTATTCGCTATCGGTAGGCCACCTAGCCCTTTTATGTCCCTCAGTTGGAGTGTAAAATAAAAATAATTTTTACTCCGGGGGGCCCCCAACCCCCTAGCCCTTTTTGTCCCAAAATTATTTGGGCGTGCTTATAAAAACTTATTCGCTGCCAGGGGGGCCCCACCTAGACCTTTAGCCCCATCAGTTAGAGCTATCTATAAAATATACTTTTCCTGTTAGGAGGCCCCCTAGACCTTTATTCCATCATTAAGCTGTGCAAAAAAATTAATTATTCCGGGGCCAGGGGGGCCACCAAACCCTTTTTAGTCCCATTAGTAGAGCTTTGCTCTATAAAAAACTTTTGCTCCCCGGGGAGGCCCACCTAACTTATGCCCATCAGTTAGAGCTGGGGGCTATTAAAAAACATATTCGCGGTCGGGGGGCCAACTAACCTTTATTTTCCCATCAGTAGAGTTGTTGTCTATAATAATCTTTTTCACTGTCAGAAAGGCCCACCTAGATTTTTATGTCCCACCATTAGAATTTTTTCATAAAAAATTTTTTCGCTCCCCCGGGAGGCCACCTAACCTTTTTCCCATCATAGATTGTGCTATATAATACCTTTTCACGGCCAGTAAGGCCACCTAGACCTTTTGCCCCAATGAGTTGTGCTGTGCTAGTGCATGTAATTAAGGCGGCCACCTAACCTTTATGTCCCCATCAGAAAGAAACGTTTACAAAATAAAACTTTTTCGTGCCAGGGGCCACCTAGCCCTTATGCACATCAGTTAAGCTTTTGCTTAAAATCTTTTTCACTTCAGAAAGGCCACCTAGATCTTTTTTGTCCCATGAGTTAGTGCTGTGGCCAATGCACTAAAAAATTTTGTGCCAGGGGGGGCCACCTAGACCTTTTTCCCATCAGAAAGGCGTGCTTAAAATATACGTTTCGCTCCCAGGGAGGCCCCTGGCCTTTTTTTCCCTCAGTTAGAGCTATATTCTATATAATCTTTTTGCTGTATGGAGGCCCCCTAGACCTTTGTCCCATCAGTTGAGTGTCCTATATAATAAAACCTATTCGCGTCGGGGGGCCCCACCTAGACCTTTACCCCCATCTTTTTAGAGCTGTGCTATATAATGTACTTTTCGTGCCAGGGGGGCCCCCTAGACCTTTTATTCCCTCAGTTGGTGTGCTATAAAATGTATTTTTCGCTGTCAGGGAGGCCACCTAGCCCTTTTATGTCCCACAGTTAGGCTTTGCTATATAATGTACTTTTCGCCCCAGGGGGGCCCACCTGACCTTTATGCCCCATTTTGAGCTGTGCTATAAATGTACTTTTCCTGTCAGGGGGGCCACCAAACCCTTTTTTCCCCCCATCGTTAGAGCTGTGATATATAATTTTACCTATTCGTTTTCCAGGGGGGCCCCTAACCTTTATTTCCCACATTAGCCCCCTTTAAATAAAATTCTTTTCCCCAGGGGGGGCCCACCTGGGACCTTTATGTCCCATCAGTTAAGCTGTGATAATAATTACTTTTCGCTGTCAGGGGGGGGACCTAGACCTTTATGTCCCAAAAGTTAGAGCTGTGCTTTTTTATTACTATTTGTGTCAGGAGGCCCCTGCCTTTTAGTCCTTTTAGTTAGAGTTGTGCATTATAATAAACTTTTTCGCCTGTCAGGGAGGCCACCTAGCCCTTATGCCCCAATTATTTTAGAGTTGTGCATATAAGAACTTTTTCGCTGTCAGGGAGGCCAAACCTAGACCTTTAGTCCCATAAGTTAGAGTGTACTTTATTTTACATATTTGCTGTCAGGGAGGCCCCCTAGACCTTTATCCCCCCAAAAATTAGAGCTATGCTTTTTAATAACTTATTTGCTGTAGGGAGGCCCCCTAGACCTTTTTGTCCCATCTTTAGAGCTGTGTGTAAATGAAGGTGCTGTATGGAGGCCACCTGCCCTTTTATGTCCCATCTTTTTAGAGCTGTGCTATATAATGAACTGGGTGCTGTCATGGAGGCCACCTAGACCTTTAGCCCCCAAATCATTTTTGAGCTGTGCTATTTTTATATACTATTTGCTTCGGGAGGCCCCTAGCCCTTTTTGTCCCACATTTTAGAGCGTGCTTATAAAAACCCTTTTCATGGGCCGAGTGGCACTTTAGGGAAATTTACCGTTAACGCGCCCTTATTCCAACTAAACAAAAAAAAAACTTTTATTATTTATTTATTTAAAATTTATTTTTTTTTCATTTTAAAATACTGATTACAAAGGACAACTTAAAAAATCTACTTACATAGAGCAAAAGCAAAAAACTACATCAGTTTGGCATAAGTAAATATTTGAAATCTAGTATTACAACAACAATATATTTAACCAATGATTTTGGAACAAATTTAAAAAAAAAAAAATTTAAATTCAATCAATTTAATAACTAAATAAAAAAGTGGGGGGAGTAAAAAACGAAAATAAAAAAAAGGATCGAAGAAAAAAGAAAAGAAAGAAAATTAAAAAGAAAAAAAAAAAAAAGAAAAAGTAAGGAAGAAAAAAAATAAAAACATCAAAAAAAAAAATTAAAGAAAAAATTGATTTGAGAGCGTTTTGCGAGCAAAGCAAAGATTCCATTTCACCACACTGGGCGAAAAAAATAGGAAGGTTTTTTTCCCCTTTCCTTTTTTTTTATTTTTTGCTGTTTGTAACACGATTCCCGGGTAAAATATACTCCCAAATTTCGATGAAAAAATTGTGGAGGCCTTCGAAAACTCTGAAATAGAATGCCACATTTTTAGCGCAATCGAAAAAAATTATTTCTCATGAAAATCGAATTTTTCGATTTTTTTTCGATTTAAAAAAAAATTTTTTTTTTGACTTATAACACCTAGGCCCCAAAATTTCTTTATCCGATTTTTAAAGATTTTTTCACAGAACCAATTTTTTGAATTAGATATTCGTGTCAAATTTGAGCGCAATCGAAAAAATTTTTTTATGAAAATCGAAATTTACGGGTTTTTTTTTTTTTTTAAACAATTCTTTGACTTACTTACATGTTTAATCCTATTGTAATGATTTTTTCACAGAACCTTAATTTTATGAATAAATATATTCGTGTAAAATTTGTGCGCAATCGAATAATTATTTCGAATAAAAATCGCAATTTTACGTTTTTTTTAATTAAAAAAATTAAAATTTAAGTTAATTTAGTTGGATGAGCGAAGCGAAGACTTCAATTTCACCGACCCCCCAAAAAATTTATCTCAGGTGTTTTTTTGTTTGTTTTTTTTTGTTTGTTTTTCTGTCTGTTTGTTCGCACTCTACCGGGAAAACGGCATATGCGATCTAAATGAAAATTGGAGGGGACCTTCGAAATCTCTGAACTTATAGACTTGCTACGTTTTTTGGGTACCTACAATCGAAAAAATATTTCTCATGAATATCGTACTTTTACGATTTTTTCGATTTTTAGTGCGATATTTTCGTGACATTTGTGCCGATTCTGACCAAACGGGTGGGGCTACAACGTTTATATTTCACATGTATTGCTTTTTAAAAGAAAAAGTTGACAAAGTGAGCCAGAATCCATAGAATGAAGGTTTCAATATGAGTTTTTTTAGGTTTATAATGACAATTCACAACTAACAATAGAAACTTCACAACAATCACCAACAATGCGTTCAAAATGCAAGTGATAAGTAAATAGATCCCACGCCAAACTAAAAACTTACAAAAAAGCTCATCCATCAACGCGACGAGACTTAAGCGATTAATCGAAAAAAATCGTAAAAGTACGATATTCATGAGAAATAGTTCTTCTATTGTACCCATAAACGTGGCAGGTCTAAGTTCAGAGATATCAAAGGTGCCCTCCAATTTTCATCGAGATCGCAAATGCCGTTTTCCCGGTAGAGAGCGAATAAACAGACAAAAATACAAAGAAAAAAACAAAGAAAAAAAAAACATTGGAGCTAAATTTTTTGAGGGGTCAGTGAAATTGAAGTCTTCGCTTCGATCATCCAAATATTATTGGTTAATTGCTTAACCCCCCCCCCCCCTTATGAATTCCTGGATACGCCACTGCGCCTAACCGTGAGACTTCGGTCACCGTGTGAATTTTGTACCGTATTCTACGTATCTACTTCTACGGTCCGTAGAAGTAGATGAGAAATGAGATTGTCCGGCAACCAGTCGATCCCGAACTCGCAACATTATATTTTGCTGTCTATAAATAAACACTGCTTTTAACTTGATGTGTCGCCGTTGACACACGTGTGACTGTGACCGACGGTGCGCAGACTTTTTCTCTACGGACATTTCGTCTAAGACAACAAGCAATCGTAAAACTGAACTTTCGTCTAGAATTTTGGTCTACACTTATTTCGTCTAGTATGTATTGTTGGTCTAAGAAAACATTTGGTTTTATCTCCATTTGCAAAGGTCTTATTTTTTACATGAATGCACAACTTAAGAACATCAACATGTAAATACAAATAAAATAGTTATGGGCTTATGCTAATAAGGCTTAGGCCTATTAACGAAACTGATTTTAGACTATTTGAAACATAGGCCTACAAAAAAAACATTTTTAATTTAATAGGTAGTAGGACTAAATCAAAATTTAAAAAAACTAGGCCTATGTGAATTCATGAAACTGCTTTTATTTTTAGCTTTTAACAAAAACTCATTAATCTTTAACCCGTACACTAAAGAAATAAATTCAAAAAAATGAACGTTTTTAGACAAAAAAAATTAGACAAAGTGTCCTGTGATCGACTTATACAATGGCAGTGCTCAGACAGTAAGCAGGCTATTCGCATGAATTTTAGATTAAAAAAACAAATTTAGACGCAATCAGGCACTACTCGGGCTTATGGCAACTGCACTGCATTCACATGTGCAAATCTATTGAATATGGATGGGTTCTTACATCACCTGTTATCATATTCGAAAGGATACTATCAAAAATAAACCAAAGATTAGATTTTAGAAATAAAATACAAAAACTGAGAGCCTGTAAAAGCAAGTCTCTATGGTCTTGTCAAAACTACTGTACCCCAGCCCTTTGTATTGTTGTCCACGGATAATACAAAACCCTTGCTGTTTTAAAGATTTTATTTTTTCGTATTTCTTTACGGTATAAGGAAGACCTTTACAAAAATAGGGCCTCATTACTTCACTTTTTTGACGCGGAGTTGAAACGTA
The DNA here is from genome assembly GCA_024449915.1 of Sweltsa coloradensis. Lineage (NCBI taxonomy): Eukaryota > Metazoa > Arthropoda > Insecta > Plecoptera > Chloroperlidae > Sweltsa > Sweltsa coloradensis. The sequence goes on from JAMZAV010000512.1 coordinate 5,410, forward strand.
ATTTTTGAAAAGAGATTTGTAATTATTTTTTATTAAATGTAGGGTTTTTTAGGACTTCAAAACTTTTGTTTTGAAACTGTTTATGAGCTAGGCTACATGAAAATAGTGCGTAAAAAGTTCATGCAAATAGCCTATTGGAGAGAACAAGCAAAACGATGGATAGACATTAAGGCCGCTAGCAAAACCCTACCTATAGGGGGAAACAGTTTTGGCCAGAACACCTTCCAGCTAACACAAAGCAAATGTCTGCTACCATTGTATGAAGAACTACTGAGTTTGTGTTTCCACTACATTCCTACTGTGTGGTCGAACAGGAGACCTCGAAGCTCTGGAAGCTCTGGAAGGCGAAGCTAGGGCACTTGGCAGACGAACACCAAACTAAGACGACCGGGTATGAGTGGTGCAGATGGTGGTGTCTTGATTTCGAACATGGGATGGTTGACCATGGCGAGGGTAAACTGAAAACAAGAAAGAGAGATAATTATTTGCGTACAGTCTATGCAAAATATATTTAAGTCATACTTACAGTTACAACACATAATAATAATAAATAAAAAAAAACAACACAAAGCCAAATTTATTTACCACTCTTCCATTTAGTCGCAAGGCCTTCACGTTTGTACAAACCCTGGCTTTGAATATATGCTACAATTTATTATTCAATTTAAAGCAGGGGGGGGGGGTCGTGTTAATATAGAATGATTTGAAAAGATGATTTTATTAATTTATTTGGAAACAGAAATACAAAAATTGTGTGCCTACCTGCTGTAGGCCTTGTTGAGTGAGATCAATGGTTAGTACCGGTAGCTCACTTTCTGCAGCTATGCATGGAGGATTAGTAAGCATCTGTAAAAGAAAGTCAGAAATAAATTAATCTTGTCATCAGTCATCACTATAATCAATTAGTGTAGGCCACACTGAAAATAGCAAGTTCTGAACAGTTTTCAGTCTTCCATTTAATTGCAGACTAAATCTACCTGTTGGTGGTGTGGATAGGTGGCAGGTTTCCCAAGTTACAGCTGTTGACTGCAAGTAGGATCCGTTTTGTTTGGATCTGTAAACAAAATTGTTATCAGTAGAAGCTAGTGTACCTATTGCAACAAGCTGTTTTCAGACTTTCATTTGGACTGTATAGATTGTGCACCAACCTGTTGCCGTTGGTCGAATGGGGGTTGTAGGTTTCAGTTTCACAAGGTGTTGACAGCAAGGAGGGTCCGATTTGTTTGGATCTGTAAACAAAAGTTGTTATTACTTGAAGGGAATGTACTGAAACTTAGCTGTTGTGAAGAGAAGAGTTTTTAAGCTCCCAGTTGAACTAAGTGTCACACAACAACAGAAGCAGAACAATGAACTTATGTCATTTCTAATAGTTTCGATAATAGTTTCGCGAATTCCTTAGTGCCGTACTCAATGTGTTAAAATTTACACCTAGACCCACCTAACGCGATATTTGGGTGGGCGGAGTGAACGAAAACCCACAACATGTAATTCCAAACTGGAAACGAATATTACGGCACGGCACAATTTTGTGACAAGATCTTCCCAATTTTATAAATTATCGTCGAAACCAATTCACTTAAAAATCTAGTAAAATACCACCATTTGCAATGTTAAACATGAAAGTACCCTCACTAGCTAATAGTCAGGACAAATTCTTTTCCCGCAATTGATTCATGAGCAATGTCCGGCAATGTCCCCCACCCACCCCTTCACAAAAACTAGTTACGCCTCTGTTCCCACGCTTGCATCCGAGGAAGCTAATGTCCTCTCTCTCTCATTCTCACATTCTCTCTTGTAGTCTACTCATCAAAACCGGTTACCGGTTTGTTACATAAACAGTAGCACTGCAGCCAATCTGTTATCAGGTGTGATGTCCCACCTGCCTTTCAAACGTGTAGTCGAGGATTCGTTCTACCCCGCTTCTCGACTGTGTGATCGAGAAATAAACCCTCGCTCATAAGTCATACTGCGTGCGTTAGGTAATGACAATACTAAAAAATAATATGTGTTAGGTCACTTCAAAGGCAACAGATATTCGTTGCAGTACTGTTCCATCCATTCAGATCTATAATGCAACTGCAATTTAGAAGTTTAAAAAGTTACCGTCTCGGTGGTCTAGTTGGCTAAGGCGCCTACCTGTAATAAGGGAGACCCGGGTTCGAACTCCGGTTGGGATGGATTTTGTTATTTTCTGAATTGTATTAAATATTGACATTTCCACCTACGGGACGGGAGTGTTTCCCGATTAACCAAATCGAGAATAATATGCCTACAGTTTACTGTTTACATCAAAACATGTGGTGCGATTTTATTTATGTCTGTGGGAATAGGGATTCAGTCCCATTCTCCAGCAATGTCTGAATTGCATGTTGCATACGTATCAGCCTGCTTGAGGCCCCCACCCCCACCCCCACCCCTTCCCCCCAACCAGCTTCGTTGAGATCGAGCAAAAAGGCAGCTGCACCTCATCTGACCTCGTTTCGAAGACAAGGAGGTGGGGTTGTATTGTTTCAGAATCAGTGCCCAGTGGTCAGTCAGTCTGTGATAGAAGACCCACCGAGACAGTCCTAGGTTATTACAGCTCGCGACACCACAGAGAAGTATGACAAGTTTCTTTTTGGAAATGTGGTTCAATGTGAAAACAGTTTTGTTGTTTGTGTTGTTTTAAAGTGCAACAAGTGGCAATTTGGACAAGTGCTCGTAATGTTCAACAACCGTGTGAGCTTTGGGGGTAGTGAATACAGGATACACTTAGGTAAGTGTTCATCAAAATAAAAGAATTCTTTTCATTTCTAAATAAACAAGTTGTGTTGCTGTTCAGTGTTGCAAACTTTCGTAGTGCACCACACTCAAAAATGGCAGATCAGTACTTCGATACTCGCCACCGGCAATCCTGACTGAATGTCTCCCCGTTTTATTCAGACAGGCGAATGATAGAAATTTAGTTCTCTTTCCCTTTGCCCTATATCCCTTGGCTCTAGGCGGCTCTAGGGCCTAGCATGGTCTAGTCTAGCCCAGGTCTTTAGACATTCCCCTCCCCGAAAATAACCTAAGAATATTAATTTTAACTTATTAGTCACAGGAAGTACATGGATTACACGAAACTTTTTAATTTTTAGCACTTGTTGGGAAGACCTCGTACCAGCGACTCGACCAGCTTGTAGTCGAATCAAGAATTAATAATTCTTACGTAAGCCTATGATAGGTAGGGACTAATTTAACTATCTCTTGGCTAGGCAACTGTTAATTCATGAATAAAAATAGTTCACTTAAAACTTTGATTAGGCCTACGCTAGGAAAAACTGTTAATCACTTCCTAAAGCTGAGTCAATAATTAAATATCGATTTAGTGCAAATAAATGGAGTTCCAAGTTATAGACAGTGGATTTGACAGCTATCCAATTTCGAGGTTAAAAAAGCAAGACGAGATAGTGGTGTAACCTTGAGATTTAAAATGTTTTGTTTGGCGAAGTTAAAACAGAGAGATAACACTCGGAACACGATAACGAAGACCAAAGTCACCAAACAACTAATCTCAACTAACGAAATAGAAAAATAGGGTGTTTCTCAACTGTCAACAAAAAGTAGCCTCACTGCGCTAGGGCCGGGGAATTCGCGGATTATTTGGCAGATGCGTTCAAAACTTTTTTAGAAATTTGGTTAAAATAATATAATACATTGTATTATATCTTAAACTAAAACTAAAAAATGTGCTTTAATACGATTAAAACTAGTAAGTATTGTGAAAGGCAAGGGCTTCATAATGACATTTGCTTTAAAAATTGCTCAAATTTGTGTACATTTTCTCCTGCTGTGAATCGGCGCCAGGAATCGAACTTGAGAAGTATTGCTTCACAATTTAATCAGTTAATAGCTGCTAATTTCCACACATCAATATTCACTTTTCACACAAAACACTAATTAAATAACTTTAAACTAGTTTTGGGAGCTGGGGCTCGCTATAAATACGTGTTTTGAACAGCAGATAAGACGAGATTTGACAGTTGAGATTATTACGGTGGTTGGAATGCGGGCGATTCGACCTATCGATTTTCAAACCCATCGATTAAACAACGTCTTTTTTGTCGAATTTTAAGCCTGAATGCAAATAAAACGAAAAACTGAGATGACAAAAATAACCAACTTGATTTAGATATCAATAATAGGTCTAAGAAATGTAATTTTCGAAAAATAAAGTTTAAAAAGTTGTGCACTATAAAATTTTGACAATTTAACGTCTAAAAATGAGTTCGAAAAATGGACCTACCTTGTACTTTCCCGGAATCGAACTTGCAAAGTTTTGCTTCACAATTTAATACTAGGCCTAATAGCTGAAAATTTCAACAGAAAATTTTTTCTCTTTATACACCAACACATATTTAATAATTATAAACGAGTTTTGGCAGCTGGGGCTCGCTATAAATACGTGTTTTGAAAAGAAATATGTAGAGCTGCAGATTAGACGAGATTTGACACTTGAGATTATTACGGTGGTTGGAATGCAAATGGCGGACGGTGATTCGACTTATCGACTATCAATCTATCGACTTTCAAACAGATCGATTAAATAAACGACATTGAAACGAATTTTAAGCCTGAATTCAAATAAAAATACGAAAAACTGAAACGAAAAAAAAACTTTTTTTATGATATTATGTGATTTTCACGAAAAGAAAGTTAAAATAGTTCTGCACTATGGAATTTTGACAATTTAACGCCTACAAATAAGTTCGAAAAACGTTCTTACCTTGGATTTTCTCGGAATCGAACTTGCGAAGTTTTGCTTCGCAATTTAATTAGTCAATAGCTGATAATTTCCACAGAAAAAATAATCACTTTATACACTAACACATATTTAATAATATTAAACGAGTTTTGGGAGCTGGGGCTCGCTATAAATAAGTGTTTTGAACAGAAATATGTAGAGCTGCAGATTTGACGAGATTTGGCGGTTGAGATTATATCGGTGGCTGTAATGAAAATGGCGGACGGCGATTCGACTTATCGACTGTCTATTGGTCCATCGATTTTCAAACAGATCGATTAAATAAATGACTTTTAAACGAATTCTAAGCCATATTCAAATAAAAATACGAAAAACTGAGACGACAAAAATAACCAACTTTATTTTGATATCAATGATAGGTCTAAGAAATGTGATTTTCACGAAAAGAAAAGAAAATAGTTCTGTACTATGAAATTTTTGACAATATTAACGTCTAAAAAAATAGTTCGAAAAACGGGCCTACCTTGGATTTTCCCAAATTCCCAGATCTTGTCGGTTTTGAAGTTAGTAACTGATTTCACTACAAAAATCCCTTCAATTGTGTTGTTAATTAATATGTTATGATTCACTTTAAAGCAGTTTTTAGGATCGATGCACAAAATAAATATGTATTTAAAACAGATAAATCGAGAGCTGTAAATTTGAGAATGTGTACCTGGCGCGGCGTCCCTCTCTGTGATTGGCTGAAATATATCATGTGATCGATTCGATATCTCGACGATTCTGCGGGTTCCCAACTTAATAAAGATAATTAATGGAATGAAGGGCGAAATATTTTGTAGCCTTTCACGACAGCTGATCGATTTACCGTGACGTTTGCAGGTCATATTATAAAAGTTGCAAATTAACTGCGGGAAAAATAAATAAAACGAAAATAGGCTTGATAAGAATATAATTAATATTTTTAGACTATACGTGTCATATAAAAATAACGCGTTTTTTATTTTACTGCACAGTGCAATCCAGTCAACTCATCCCGTCACTTTTTGTTTAGTCATACATTGTAGGTGATATAAATATATATTGTATTGTTGTGTCATGTCATAAATGCTTAGTGTTACTGGAAGTTGCTAGGATTATTGACTTATTGGTAATAGATCGAGGCCACTACCCGAAGATCAGACTTGTGGGTGGGTAGTAGTTACAAAGTTACAAAGTACAAAACTTACTTATTTATTTGTGGCCACATTACAACATGACAATGTCCACCACGTGCGATTAACTTAACCAACACAATACAATATAATAATAAAAATTAAAATATAAAGAAACATGAATCATGCATAAATGTATGTGTATGTATGTTTGAATGTTAAGTGTAAATGTGTGTGAAGGCATGAGTGACTGAAGACATTATTATTGATTTATTTTACTTGATTTCAAAAGTGATGCATATTATTTATTACTATTCTGTAAATCATCTAAATAAGGCCTGGCATATTCAAAGGCACAAGATTGTTACAAAATTGCAATTTTAGTTTCAGGTTTTGAACGTTATTCCTGTCAATTTGAAATATTGACAAAGATACTGTCCTAATTTTATAGTTTCTGTTTGGTTCAGTCACAGAGTCGCCGCGTCGCGTATTTTTTCCCGAATGGGTGGTCATCCTGTTGGCAACATTGTCCTCCATCTTTGATTCAAGGCCAAGGCTAAAGCGCCGCAGTCAAGAAAATCATTAAAACATCTTTTGTTGCAGGATATTTTTAGAGAAAAACATTGCGGTTCGTACGTGTAATATTGAATTAAGGTAAGTCTTGTTAAACTATTTCAATTTGTAAGTCGTGTCCGTGTAGGCTAGGGCCTAGGGTAGGCCTAGTCTAGTTTTATGTCCAATGTTATTGTTAGGTTAGGGTTGGCCTAATTTTCGTGCGTCACAACCAAAGGTCTAAAGCGGCTGTCACACGATTGAGAAAATCGCGCGAGTTGGCTCGCGCGAGTTGGCTCGCGCGAGTTTATTACCATCCTTGTCACACGACAGACGGTGAAGGTAACAATAACGCCACCTATTGGTGTTCACTGGTCACGTGTAATGGTAGTGGGTTCTGATTGGCTCTCGCTAGGCCCTACCTCGACTCGCTAGCAAGTTGAACAAGCTGGACATTTGTTGTTGTTGTTGTTGTTGTTCACTTCTTCTGCAGTTTTTCTAGTCGGTGGCAGACAGTGGCGCCGGAAGTACCTTTTAGTAGGGGGGGCAAACTTTATTTCAAAATAAATCATAATGTCGACATAGTACAGAGATTACGTGAATGGGGGGTCTGGGGGGGTAGCCCCCCAGCATATGCGGGTCCGGGGCGCATAGCCCCGGGAAAAAATCGATTCTTAGAGTGTGTTTGGAGCATTTTAATGAGTTTTAGGCACTCTATAAAGCATCAATTTTGTTCCTAGAAAAGTGCCTATTTTATATACTTAAATAGACAAATTCGTATTTAATGTCAAACCAGCCACTCAGTCACAACTAATTTTCAGTGTGGGACTTTAATTTAAAGCGACCAAGCCAACCCTGTAAGCTCCGACGCAATCGACGAGTGAGCGATAACCAAACAAGGGTGGATATTTTTAAATAGAAAATACAGCAATCAGTGGTTAGCTAAAAAAAATAACAATTACAATCGTACACTGATAAGTATTTCTAGGCGTTTTCAATTAACAATTTGTAGGCATTCGGATTGCTGTTATATTAAACAATAAGTGGCGGGATGCCATCCCTTATTTATACCCATCTCGCCCCTCTTCGAGCACTGATTCTATATATTTTACTTACAAGTGGTCTCCGAGTCGGGAGGTTTCTCCGCAGATGCACAGGAAGTCGTAGCTGTTGACCTGGACGCAGTTACACTATTCACAGGCTTTTTGTTCATAAATAATTGAAGCAGAGTTGGCTGTTTGCGTTTGGACATTTTAATAAAACAGAAAATCCAAAAAGTAATTACACGCGTAAATAAAATAGCATAATATCACTGATCAGGTATACATTAAACTAGCACATCTACACTTTACTCCAATAGAACGAACACAACACAGTCACAGTGACACTAGGACTTCTTGACTGGACCAGAGGTAAAGTGAAACTGAAAATGCTTACTGATCAGTAGTCAACACACTTCACAAAAAAAGTTCTGAGGGAGTTCCTTGCATATACCGGGCAATGGAACATAAGAATGGATGGATTATAATGGAACATCTATTTGCCAATGTTCTGTAAATCTGTCACAACTCTCAACTCAAAACATGACATTTCGCCCATTCAAGATGAAGTAATTTACAATTTCCGTCTCCACGTAAAGCCCGACATAGAAGTTGACAACCTAGTGACAAGGTTATTACTTATTTTAATCTTTCCAACCATTGCCTGAGCACGACCGCTACCCGTCGTGCCGCCTTTACAGCTTTCCGAGAAAACCGAAAAGAGATGTTTACCTCAACCCCCACCCTCCAGGGGCCCTGGCCTGTGCCGCCACATGTAACCTCTTTTGTTAGTGTTTTCAAAGAACTACCATGATAAAATTATTATTATCTCTTACAATAAAGTTTTGCTATTTTTTTAGTTGAAACTTGTTATAATCAACCGTTATATGCATAATTAAACGATACTCATGTTTGATATTAAGGGGGGGCAAAATGATAGTCTTGCCCCCCCTTGATTTCTTAGGGGGGGCAAGTGCCCCCTCTGCCCCCCCGGTTCCGGCGCCACTGGTGGCAGACTTAGTCCTCTTCACTACTATTCTTCTTACTCCATGCTCCCTCTTGCCTCAATCCTCATCTTCCAAGCTTGCCTCTTGCTCCTCCCGGTAAAACTACAGTATAGGGTATCCCGCTTTGTGCGCAAATTTTTCAACGAATACTGCCAACCGCGTAACAACAAGTATCCCCAACCAACTTTTTACTGATGAAAAACACTGAAAAATACTGCACCTACAACACCTTTAACGTCGCTATTTTAAATATAAAGGAGTTTCAACGCCGTAGTTACTATCGCATTGTGTAAGTTGGCTGCAGTGGTGATGCGCGCGCACGTCGGTTTGAACCGGGGTACCTTATACTGTAGTATTACCTTCCTCCCTTTGTTTTCCTCTTTCCTCATCCATTCCAGGTATGTCCATAGGCAGTGATTTTGATTTTAGTTTCAACACAAATCCCTTTATGTCCTTTTGCCCTACGACCCCCTCCGCCAGACCATTCCACTCGACTATCGTTCTAGGCAAGTAGGAAAACCTTCCTAAGTCCGTGCCCCACATTCCCCTTTCAAACTTCCACCCATGGTCCCCTCTTGCAATGTAGTTAGCCTTCCTCAGGTCTCTGTGCAGTTCCTGCCATCCTTCATGCTCTCTGGATACCCTATACATTTTGCTTAGCCTATCCTGTCTTCTCCTAACTTCAAGTTTCTCCCATCTTAAATCCCTCACCATCCCTCCCACACTCTCATAGATCCTCCCTTTGTTACCATTTTCCAGGAGCATCACTAGAGATTGGACATTGAGGGGGCGCAAGTATTTTCGTGGGAAAGGGACTATAAGTACGGGGGGCATGGGGGGCGGAGCCCCCCATAAATAACGACGCAGGCGAAAATTAAAAAAAAAGGTTTTTTGAGTGCATTTGGTGCGTTTTAGAAAAAGCATTAGGCTGAATGCAATACCGAAACATTGTTTGTGTGCATCAATTTGTTTTCTCGTCATGTCGAGCTTACAATTTACAGCATAGGCCTACATGGCAACATAATAAAGTTTGATCTTATATTTTCAATTTAGAGACAAATTTTTTTGTTACTGATGATTTCGGACAAAACAAAGGAAAGATTCAAATGATCGAATTTAGGACGGGGCTCTGAGAGGCTTGTCCCTATATATTTTTCCAATTACAAAGTAATTTTGATGCAAATCAGTGCGTTTTTCAAGAATGCTCTAAAACGCAGTTAAAAACTATTTATCTTTGTTCTATAAGTAATTTGCCATTTCATTGGGCTGGCACAAAGAAGGAAATGAAACACTTCACAATCAGACAGTTAATTCAAATTGTCGTATGAATTAATTCCAAACTACTGGCAAAAACTAACATCAATTTTTTTGAATCTCGTGACTTTTAATAAAAAATTACCCACCGGTACATCATTAGTTTTCAATTAATGATTATCAAATCATTTTAAGTAGGCTGACTGATAATTTTCGTAAAGTGCAGCTGTGACTGTGGGTTGTTAATTGAAAAAAAGGAAAACAAGGAAATTATTGGGGGGGCGCGGATTGCGATTGGGGGGCGCACGCCCCCCCCCAAACCCCCCTAGTGACGCCACTGCCATTTTCATCAGTCACTTCCCTCCATATCCTTCTCACTTTTAAGACTCTCCTGGCTGCTCTCCTCTGAACCGCTTCTATGCCCGCTATCTCACCAGCTTTGTACGGGTCCCAAACCGCTGCTCCATACTCCAACGTGGGCCTAACTAGGGTTTTGTACGCCTGACCCCTGAGTTCTTGCCCTGCCCCTTTGAGAGTCCTCATTACGAAATTTAAACACCTGAATCCCTTTTTTATCACTGTTTTAATATGGTCATTCCATTTGAGTTGACAATGGAACCATATGCCAAGGTATTTTATTATTTCAACCCTTTCTAGGGTTTTCCCCATGATTGAGTACCCTCCTCCCTTTTCACCATTGTTTTTCCTTCTGGTGAATCGGATCCACTTGCATTTAACTACATATAAGCTTTGTTTGCCTGTCCACCACTAGTGCTACACTGTTTTACACGTGCACTGAGCAGTGTACGGCGGAAGTACTTCTTTTTAAAGGAAACAGTATGTCAGTGTAGCCCGAGTGTTGCCCACACAAAAAACACACGCAACACTTTTAGTGTTGTTTCCTCCTACACGACCAAAATAGCAAGTGTAATCTAGTGTAGCACTGGCAGCACTAGTGCTACACTGAAGGTACAGAAAAACGACCACATACAAACTACACTGACTTACACTGACACAAAAAAAACAGCCATTTGTCTACACTGACTTACACTAGTGTAAAGTGTTGGACAGGCGAACAAAGCTTTCGACTCATGCAGTTCTCCGTCACCATATTCCCAGGATTTCCATATCCTCCCTTAGTTTCCCTTCATCATTTCTATTCCTTATCACCCTATAGATCACGCAATCATCCGCAAAGAGACGCACCTAGCTCCCATTCCATCCGCTATATCATTCACAAATATTGCGAAAAGCAGAGGCCCCAAAACACTGCCCTGCGGCACACCTGATGTTACCTCTGCCTCATCTGATAGTTCACCCCCCACCCTTACCCTTTGACTTCTATTTTCTAAAAAGTCCTTGATCCATCTTAATACCCACTCATCCTTTACTACCGATTCCACTTTTTCCAACAGCTTCCCATGCGGTACCTTATCGAACGCCTTTTCGAAGTCAATGAAGACCGCGTTCACTTCGCCTCCCTTGTCTAACTCTCCAGCTAACTCATTAACCAACCTCAGGAGCTGCGTCTCACATGAATAGCCCCTCCTGAACCAGCGGCGTCGGAGCCGGGGGGGCAGGGGGGTAGCTTGCCCCCCCTGAGCTTACAGGGGGGGGGGCGAAAGTATCTTCTCGCCCCCCCCTAGAAAAATGACAAATTAACCATTTACCAAAATACGTGCGTTTTTCGTTTTGATTCATCTTTTATCTTTTCTTTTTTTCGTTCAGCAAAGCCCCATAACTACTTCTAAAACACATAAAAACCACTACGAAAAATACGTAGGTATTTTAAAAAAAAATTGCCTGCGGCGCTATTATGGGGGTATCAAATACTGATTAGTGTAAGTAGCTTTGCACTTTCTTGTAAAGATGGAAAGTATCTCAGAGATGTCAAGTCAGATATTGTATTATTTTTGGGGTTTGGATGTATCCATAGACGGTGGGTGATGGCACAAAAAGCCCCCACACCCCCCACCCCGCAAACAAGCACAAATCGAGAGAAAGAGGAAACCGCTGCAGTCTCGCGAGTCGCGATGACCGCTACTGTACATAGAGCAGCAACTGCGGAACGATCTTTTAGTGCCCTAAAACGTGTTACAAGGGAGAATCGTTCCCAAATGAGATCATCTGCAAAGATTATGAAGGCTGTCATCTGCTACTCCTTCATAAGAAGCTAGCCAGCGTGATAGCTATAGAGATAGACCAAATCTGTACTACTAAGTTTGTAAACAAAACTATCGTCGCAAAGTGTTCGGTACTTTTCACCACTAAATGCTACCAATATTCAAGGCAGTGGCCGGGTGGGGGGGGGGGGGGGGGGCCTTGGGCGCCCCCTCCCCCGAAATCCCAGCTTAAATGTTATATTTTTATAAAATCATCTAGGTTTAAGTAAAAAATTTCATCTATCTGTTATATATATTTTTTTTGTTCAGCAAAGCCCCTTAGCTACTACTAGGAAAACGCTTAAGTCCCGCCGCGTTGATGGATGAGCGTATTTTTTTTTAACGAAAAATGCGTAAAATTGCGATTTTTTTAATAGATAATTTTTCGATAACGCTCAAATTTCACACGAATATATAAATTCATAAAATTAAAGTTCTGTGAAAAAATCATTACAATCGTATAAAGCATGTAGTAGGTTTATTCGTCGAAGAAATGTTAAAAATTGAAAAAAATCGTAAAATTGTGATTATCATCAGAAATGATTTTTCGATTGCGCTCAAATTTCACAAGAATATATGAACTCATAAAATTAAGGTTATGTGAAAAATCATTACAATCGGATAAAGCATGTAGATGTTATAAGTCGAAGAATTTTTAAAAAATCGAAAAAAAATCCTAAAATTGCGATTTTCATGAGAAATAATTTTTTGAATGATTTTTCCCTCCGTGCAGTTCTTCGTTCAGAGATTTCATAGACCTCCGAAAATTTTCATCGCAGTTGGAGTATTGGTTTAGCCGGAATCGTGTTCACAGACACACAAAAATACCAAAAAAAAAGAAAGAAAAAAAACAACAAAACATTCCGGATTTTTTTCTCCAGTGTAGTGAAATGAAATCTTCGCTTCACTCGCTACGCTCATCCAAAAAACACATAAAAACCCCTTCAAAAATGTATTTTTCAAAAAATTCCATGCGGCGCTATTGTGGGGGCACCCCCTCCATTGCGTTGTTCGTCCAAGCCCCCCCCCCCCCGAAATATATTTCAGCATACGCCACTGACTCGAGGACATTAGTTGCATATTATGTAACCACAGGTAACTATGTATGGAAGCATGTACTTTTCCTGGGAAAGTTCGCCCCCCCTGGAAAAATGGACTTCCAACGCGCCTGTCCTGAACCCATGTTGACTCTCTGACATCCAGTTTTTTACCCTTATAATTTCCTTGACGTGATCCCCAATTACTCTCCCCATAATTTTGAACCCACCGATGTTAGCGATATCGGCCTATAATTACTCATTTTACCCTTCTCTCCTCCTTTGTGTATAGGTAGCTCTCCTCCAACTATCCGGAATGCATCCCTCACTTAAGGATGCACTTAAAATGTAATGTAATTATTGCAATTATATTTTCGTGGCGAGTGCGAGCTCGCGCTCGCTGGCTCACTGTCTGACAGGGAGGCGGTGAGTTCCATGTAAATAAGTGCAGGCCTACTCCCAAAGTGTTAGGCCTACTCGCGCGATTTTCTCGATCGTCTGACAGGCGCTTAAGTGCGAGCATTGACATAGGTACTGGGCCTAGCCCGTATTGGATACCTGTACCATTAGGCATAGCAATCAAATAGGACTAGCTAGGCCTAGGCGGGGCCTATATTTTGCGGTAGTGCTAAGCCTACCTACTTTTGCAGTTAGCATGGACCAACTTTTTAACAGTGCGATATTAGGGGAAAAGTAGGTTAGGGGAGGGGTGGGGCGCGAAGCGCGTATGTTTTACAATGTTATTAAAACATATGCTCTTCGCGCCTCCCTCCTCCTAACCTACTTTGTAACGCCAGTGTCCTGGCATTACTAATTTTTTGAATTAGGCGCTCAAACATGTTTGGGGGGAAGGTCGCTTGAGCAGAGGTGGGAAGGCCTACCACTTCCGACCTTGAGCTTTCTTCCTCCCGGTGTCTGGGTGCCAGCCTTTCTCTCGCCTGTGTATAGTATTTTTGTATTTTTGTGTGTGGTTTCTCAGCATCTAATCGGGAACAGCAAGTAAGTCAATGACAAACTGTTGTTTATGTCTCTAGCCTAGGCCCACACGGCGTTTATTACAAAAATAAGTTTAGTTCTCTGTGTCATTGGTTTCCCACACTGACGGGAGGCTTCAACTCGCCAAGAAGCTTGTTGCAAAGGCCTGAGAACGTTTTTCCACTGCCTAGACTAGTATTACTGTGAAAAATGTTTATCTATGTGACCAGCAGGGCTCGAATTTAACGCTCGCCCGGTCGCCCGAGGCGAGTGTATTGTTGTGCGGGCGAGTTACTTTTGGAAATCACTCGCCCGCCAGAGTTTTTTGGTGAGCTGTAATATAAATTGCGTGCATTACGTTTCAAACTACGCGGTCATCAACAAATATGTGGGGGTATTTACCAGGAGTTAACCCAAACAAGAAACAGTAACCTAATCCTACAGCAGACAATGCAAAATATGAGAAGAATCGTGTGCGCCTTTTTCAAGAACGCTGGCTAACAGAACACACGTGGCTATGTTTTGACCAACAACTAAATTCGATGTTTTGTTCTGTTGTGAGATATCTACTGTAGGAGATAAACAGGTCCATTTGTAAAGGGTAGCCAAATATTGCGTATTAATTATTATAACGAAATTATGTAGCTAGCCACGGCAACACAAAGCTTCAAACACCCCACCCACCCCCACTAACCTACTTAGGTAAAATTAGTGTTTTTAATGGTGTTTTTTGCGTGCGGCGGTATACTGCATAATAATTAATTACCTAATATTTTATTGATTTTTCATAGGCCCTAGTGAAGTTAAGTTATGAACCTTCTGATTGGTTGGCCATAAGGATTATGTATCGGTGGCTGATTGGTGCGTCATAAAAGGATTTTGTTTTTGTTATTGATGAGCTCTTGTAATAATTTCTTACCAGTAGGGGAGAGTGGGGAGGTTTGAGACACTTTTCTTTAGAATTGCTGTATCTTTTTAATTCTAGACTTTTTTGTAATTTTTTTTTAAAAATTCATGGTTGGGAAGTTGGCTTCAAATTGCACTCTTTGGTTTAGACTATATTTTGCTATGACACTAGTATTTTGTAATCAAAGCATACTATGTGTAATGTCTCAAACCTCCCTACAGGTGGGAGGTATGAGTCGGATGGTGGGAGGTATGAGTCAACTGCAATTTGAATCACTAATAGATATAATAGATCGTTTTTAGACTAGGGCAGAGTGAACACATGTATTTAAGATGAATATTATGTTTTATTATTATTGATTTTTGGTATTTACCATGTTATTTAAGAATTATTTTGAGAATAACACACAATAAAAAAAAATAAAAAAATAAAAATGCTGAAGTCACTTGCAAATATTACAATAGAAAAAAACAAAAAACATGTGCTTATACCCTGTATCGATTTTTCTATCGCATAAGAAAAGAAACAACATGCATATTAGTAAACATTGGCTTAGGCCTACACAAAAGTTTAGATAGGCATCCGCATAGTCCTATATTATAGTGTACGGTTTTAAAGTTTATAGCTAAATGTTGCGATATTTGGCTATCTCGGAAACAGAATATTGGTTTGGTTGCATTATTGAAACTGTTTCATACTTCTGGTCTGGTGTATCTGGTCATTTCCAGTGTTCAACACCAAACATCGTCATTACTTTTACTTTACTACTTTACGATCAGATTTTTTTTTCTTCCAGGTAGGCCTATAAGGTATCCTTAAAATGAAAGATAAGATGTTGATTATAGCTTAAGTATGTTAACTATGGCTTACTTAAGGATAAAAACCATTATAATGTTTGGAAAACAAGCAATACCACTATTACCTATGTGGGGTTATGTGTCTGGCTCAAACCTCCCTCGAAAACTTGTCTCAAACCTCCCTCAGTCCAATTATTGATTAATATGCTTCAAATTATTCTTAAATTAATTAAAATCAAATTGGCATGGTTTTACATGATAATTAAACATTATTTAAGTACTTATTAAGATGATCTTATCTCAAGTCATGAATCTTGACACTGCACAGCTGCTTCGCAAATAGAAGGGAAACATACAATATTAGCAGCATTAACCAGGTGGTATCTATAGAAGGCATATTTGGGGTCAAATTTGAATCTTTTTTGGTTTAAAAGTTGAAGATGTTACAAATGCATAATTCTGCTATTCTGATTTTTTCATAATATCAACTGATAAGCTAAAAACCTTCACTGGCTCATACCTCCCACGGCTCAAACCTCCCACTCTCCCCTACAACTAGTATTTCAAAAACAATATTTAGCACTTCAGTCCTGTCCCCTTATGACTATTTCAATTCTTTACATTGGTAACGGGAACTGGGCCTTAGGGTAGGCCGTATGCCTACCATCCTTTACAATAATTTATTTAAATATTTTCCCCTTTGAGTGGTTGATCTTGAGATAGGCTACCTGCTATAGGCCTACCTCAATTGACGACTCGAAATGGGCGGAGCTTAAAACGATCGATAGGTCACGTGACTAGTGTTGGGTATAAATCCTTATTTCACAAGTTGGCGCCTGCTGAACGGCGCATCACTTATCACGCTCTAACTTTTATTCTATTCATTGTTTGGACAACACTTAAATGAATAATATTTAGCAAATATATAATTCCTTGTAATAGCGATTATTCCGATTGTTTTGACAAAGTCGTTAGCTTGTTATAACAATGTACGCATCACACAAGTGAAAATTATCAATGACTTAAGTTTTCTCATTAATTAATTTGACAAAAAACTACTGATCGGATTTCGACAAGGATTCTTTGTAAAAATGCATCAGACTGTTTAGACAAGAAATAAACAAACTTTCTAGATAGAAAGTGCACTGAACGAAAATTTACAGCATAGAGTAATATGCAGCGTGCACTTTTTCACGGCTCATCCGCACGTCAAGAGTGCGTATTTTAGATAAAAACACATACTCTGCATATTACTCTATGCTGCAAAGTTTCGTTCAATGCATTTTCAATCTAGAAAGTTAGTTTAATTATTGTCTAAAAAGTCTGGTGCATATTTTTAAAGAGGTCTGGTCGAAATCCGATCAGTAGTTTTTTGTCAAATAAATTATTGAGATAACTTAAGTTATTGATAATTTTCACATGAATGATGCGTACATTGTTATAACAAGCTAACGACTGTGTCAAAAAAATCGAAATAATCGCTATTACAAAGAATGATATATTTGCTTAATATTATTCATTTAACTATTGTCCAAATAATGAATAGAATAAAAGTTAGAGCGTGATAAGTGTTGCGCCGTGAAGCAGGCGTCAACTTGCGAAATGAGGATTTATACCAACTAATTCCGCCATGTTGCCTCGTGACGTCAGGAGGCGGGTACAATTCAAGTCGTCAATTGCCTAGATCAGAGGCCGCACAAATTGAATGGGTCAAACTCCAATAACACTGGGGTATAGCTGTTTTTCTTTGAATTAGGCCCTACAGCTGCAAACTCTGTCTGAGCCCGGGGTAGAATTTGGCCCAGAGCATGGCTCTGCTAATCGTACAAGGCAATTCAAGAGAAAATGTCCACCTCGCAAACCTCTCTCTAGTAGGCCTAAGAGGGGAGTATTACTCCCCGAAACTAGAGGTGAGTTCTGGCAATCGCAACACATCCCCTTTCCCTTGACGACCTCTCCGACGACGATGACAATGATGCAACGAACGATGACAAAGACGATGACGACCGCGACGTTCGAAACCTCCCTTCCTCCCCTTACCCGTGGTTGGTTCTGACCATCATGGGCCCCCCCTCCCCATCCCCTAGGCTAGAGTGGTGCATTATGACCTAACGGTTGATGCGCCCTTAGTTGAAATAAACCCTACAGCTGCGTTTTGATCTCGAGGGTAGAAAGGGAAAACTCACTCCCTTGCTTGCAAGTGTCTTGGTAATTTTTTAAATTTTAGTCACAAATTTGGTGAAATTACTACATGTTTAATGTTGCAGTCCTACTGGCTGATGCCTAAATAAATAGTAAAGATACCCTAGTCTAAATGTAAGGTCTATGTCCCTACAGAATGGCCCTCAACATGGCAATGAAGGAAGATGATCTCTTCGATGACAGTGACGACAGTGAAGACGAGGATTATGTTCTCAAAGCTGAGGATAATCTTCCGTCGGAGGAGGAAGATGACGGAGAACCCGAAGACGATGTGGACGAAAACAATGGCAAGCCAGGTCGGAAGAGAAAGTCATACCAGAAAAAAGAAACAAAGAAGAGAAAGCGGAGTCGTAAAGGGCAATCTCCATCAGTTACGCCTACAGAAGATGTTGATTCTGATGACGAAAGTCGAGAAATTCCAAAAGTAGGCGAAGAAGACGAGAAAAAGAAAACGGATTCACTATGGTCTGATTTTCTGAAAGAAACTGGATCTTCATCGCCCAAACCAACTGTCGTTGAACGTGACAGTGGCAAAAATGATAAAAGCGTCAAGATTGATGTTGTAAAGGCGGCAAAGAAAGTGACTATTACGAATGTTTTTGAATTTGCCGGAGAGAAGGTTGAGGTCACTAAAGAAGTTCCCTCCGACTCGCTAGAAGCTAAAAAGAGTTTTGCTCAAGCTCAGTCGGTCGGAGCTGAAACCAATGGCGGCGGTGGCAGTCAAGAGGCGACAATCGTGCCTAAGGAGGTTTGTAAACCAAAGGTCGGAGGGGGTATTTCTTCGCTTCTTAGTCAAATTGGAAAGAAATCTAAAATCGGTACACTGGAGAAGTCGAAAATAGATTGGGACCGATTCAAGAAGTCCGAAAACCTGGCCGACGATATCGAGGTGCACAACCGGGGACGGTCAGGATTTTTGGAGAGACAGGATTTCTTGCAGCGGACCGACCTTCGGCTGTTTGAGAAGGAGAAACAAATGAGGGCGCCAAGAAGGAGTAATCGTTAGATGAACTTAGAATTAACTACTTCAACTGTGTTGTGCTCTGGAAGAAACATGGTGAGTGAGGACTGAGGAGATCTGGAGGAATTGATAATGCAGGGTCTAAACTCTAAAGCTTAGGTTTAAGCTAGGTACAAGTTTAAATTTTAACAAAAATGTATTAGGGGTAGGCTACATTTTTAAAGGGCAAGTTTCAGAAAATTCAAAATATAGTAGGCCTAGGGTTACACAGCATGAAATAATCTTGTTGTACGGTAGGGCTACCGGTGCACTTCATGATTAACGATTCGTCGATTCCCGTGCACTTGCCTAAGGTAGGCCTACCGTAGCCTAATCCCTACGAGAACGTAAAAATGAAACTGCCACCTAACTAGCCTAATTGAATAATTTAGAGAAATTATTTTTAAAATGTGTTAAAGTCGAGTGATGATAACCGTATCTACATGTGATTTTCTTAAGATTTCTTGTAGCAAGATGAAATTGTGCTTGTTAATAATCCCGAAGAAATATGCACTTAACCACATTACTTTTTTATTTATCGCGTGTTGAAGTGAGTTGGAATTCCGTACTTATCTAAAGCATTGTAGTTGAAAAAAAACCTACACTTTCAACCGCATAAAATTGCATCACCTTGAAAAAACTTGCCATGTTAACAAATTTACCCTCTAAATGTAGATAACTTCACGTACCTACACGTAACTTTAACATGAATAGGCCCTACCTTTAAAAAGGCTGGTCTTACCAGGTTCGTTTTCGAGATATTTGTGTCTTTATCTATTTGGACGAGCGAGCATAACAATAATTACGACAACAGCGCGTAACCATGGTAAATAGGCTTACCATGGAAGGTATTGGCAAGATTGATTGTGCTACGGGCATAAAAAAAATAAAACGTCGTGTTGTAAGCTATAATGCGAAAATGGGGGCCGTTGACAAAAGTGACATGCTCATTAGTACAAACGACTGTGCTCGTTAAGTCGCTAAAATGGTACAAAAAGTTTTTCTTTCATTTGGTTGATATGTTCATGCTAAACACGTATTATTTTACCAGATAATTCGGTAAGAAACCTTAATTTTTTAAGTTTAGACTGAACGTGATTTCGCAAATGATTGGAAAAACCACACCCTACGTGCTTCTACCCGAGGTGGTAGACCGACCACAGAAAACCTACTTCGACTCACAGAGCGACACTTCATGCAGCCGGTCCCTCAAACTGCTGCCCAGGGTAGAGCTACACAATGCAAGTGCCATGTGTGCAAGAACACAACCAGGCTTCCCGCTCATTGGAAAGATACCCGATTCATGTTGGTGGACTGTGATATAGGACTATGCCCACATCTATGCTTAAAATAGTACCAAACACTGAAAAACTTCTAAGGTGTAAATAATACAAAAAAAAAATAAGCCTACCAGTAGGTCTACCTTAACACTCTCCTGGTCACATTAAACACTGAAGTTCTCGCAGACCCGCACAACGCTTTTGAACACTCTGGCCGGGAGAGGGTTAACACTCTCCTGGTCACATTAAACACTGGAGTACTCGCAGATCCCGCACAACGCGTTAGAACGCTGCTGGCCGGGAGAGGGTTAAGGATTATGCCCACATCCATGCTTAAAATAGTACCACACACTGAAAAACTTCTAAGGTGTAAATAAAAAAAAACTAAAATAAAAAAAAAGCCTACCAGTAGGTCTAGACCTACCTACCTTTATTTTTTGGGGGAGGGGGTGTTGCTACAACTTTTAAAAAAATGTATTACTAATCTAGAAATTAAACTTCATCAAAACTTCTTATTTTGGGCTTTGGCCTACAACATTTTGTTTAGGCTAGCTTTCTGTGTGGGGGAAATTTTATATTTATTTTTTTGGGGAGAAGGGAGTTGTGTAGGCCTACATGTAATTTTAATCTGATAAATTTTTATATGCTCACTCAAAATGTGCATTGTTAGTTTTACAGGCCAAGCTAAATAATTTGCAAACAAAAAAAAATTGTTAAAAAAACCCCACTCCATGGGACCATGGGTAGTAACTGGATAGGCCTATTTAAAACTCACTCCCGAAAAGGTTAATTTCATAGTTTTTTTTAAGCTTTCCTACACTAAAAAGTTGATGTAAGTTTCAGTCAAAAAAACTTAAGAAAAATAATTGGTGTCCAAAGAGGACCCCAAAAAATTTTTGATAGGCTATGTAAAACGTTCCCCAGAAGAACTATGAACATGGTTTTACCATTGGTTTGTATTTGCTTATCTACGTCCATCAATGCTGTTAAGCCCCTGTTCTCATTTACCCCACACCACGGCCACCTCTACATGGGGGTAATTAGCATACTTGGTGAAGTTCCTTTTGAAAAGGAACTTTAAAAGATTCAGTTCATCAATTAAAATAATAACTTAACATAAAGTTCAAGTTCCTTTTTACACCCTTACCTCTAAAAAGTTCAAGTTCCTCATAAAAAGGAACTTAAATTCCCTTTTATTTTTAAGTATGTTTAATGGGACTGCAGAGTGACTGACATGCAACTTGCAAGCATGCGTACGGCTGTCAAAGAGTACGATGAGCGGTAGGGTCATGAATCATTATGATACATATGATATGAAAATTATAAATGATACGTAACGGCAAGGTTGTTTGCTAACGAATACTGAAAAGTGGTGTCAAGTACAAAATTGACTACCTACTTAATGTAACTGGAACATTTTAATAGGAACTTTCTAAAAAATTCCTTCAATATATATACTTAATCACTTAACAGTTCCTCAACACTAAAAGGGATCAAGTTTCCTAAAAAGTTCCGGGAAAATGGAACTCGTTCTTTTAGAAGGTTCCTTTCCCAAGTATGGTAATTACTAATTAGGAACACTGTTTCGGGGTAATTAGGAACAAGTGGGGTAAAAAGCAACAGTACAGTTAACCCATGGGGTAAATGGGGACATTTCTTGATCTTCACAGCCATCACTATGTCACCATTCTGGTTGACCACTGACCAGGGACCCAAGTATTGAAAACTTACGTTTGCAGTCACCTCTGAAAACGAGTGACTTGGAGGGCCACGTGACTACCAAAACGTACGTTTAGTTTGAACTGAATGCAAGAATTTAAATCACAACGCACGTTGCGAAACGTATGTAAACTACAGGGTTATACTTCAAATTGATGATACAATACCACTTTTTACGTTTGATTTTTTCCTTCTACCGTACATGTTTTTAGTAAAATGGCATTCAAGTTATTGCCTACATTATCAACAGTGCAAAGAATAATATATTAGAAAAAACTAAAAAGTCAATTGTACAACTTTTTACAGAAAGTCAAAGATGAAAAGTTTTAGAAGTGTTCCTATGTACCTCACTTACCCGTAGGGTAGGTAATGATTTATGACTGCAGGACAAGAAACACACCAAACATCTTGCCAAAATGAAAAGAGTGATATTGGAGTTTTATTTTATATAATTAATAATAAGCCTAACCTTGTAGGCCCTACTAGATGTTTGGGTCATTCCGGCATAATTTTTGATTTCTTGATACTTTTACAGGCTCCTAAATTTCTGAAATAATAATTGGATGAGCGAAGCAAAGACTTCAATTTTACTGACCCCCCAAAAAAAATTAGCTCAGGGTGTTTTTTTTTGTCTGTTTGTTCGCGCTCTACCGGGCTAACGGCATATGAGGCGTCGAGATGCAAAACCAGCCATCTCCATTTTGACTTTTGTAACACTTTGAATGAGTAAGACATGAATTTGAATACCTAATTTATCATATTGCACATGTGACTAAGAGTGAAGTGCAAACAAGGCCATATCCAATGATATAACACAAGGAAAAACAGACATCAACTTCAAAACCAGCCATATCCAGCAGCAGCGATTTTCAAATTCAGAAATTTCCAAAATGGAGATGGCTGGTTTTGCATCTCGACGCCTCATATGCGATCTTGATGAAAATTGGAGGGGACCTTCGAAATCTCTGACCTTAGACTTGCCACGTTTTTGGGGAGGCCTACAATCGAAGAAATATTTCTCATGAATATTGTACTTTTACGATTTTTTTATATTTGCAATATTTTCTTGCCTTCGGGCCGATTCTGACCAAACGGGTGGGGCTACAATGTTCATATTTTACATGGACATTTAAGTTATGGTGATGTAGTACCTTTTGAAAGAAAAAGTTCAAAAAGTCATACAGAATCCATAGAAAAAGGTTTTAAGGCCGATGCACAATTGCCCCGTAACGATAACGTTACCGTTAACGATAACGGGAAGAAAGTTGAATCACACGTTAACTTACGACAGATGCACAATATAGCTTCCCGTTGCCGGTCGTTCCCGTATCCCGGCAACGACAACGGGAACATCACTAAGTTTTAACTTTCCGTAACGTTCCCGTTCCGTACGTTACCGGAACCAATCGGAATCAAGATGTGTACGTCCTAAAACTCTTTTATCACCTGATTGGTGGTTTATACGCGAGTAATAGCAAAATAAATTAAATACAAATATGCGGAATAACGAAATAACAAAATATAATTACAACACACTTATTATTTGATTTGTTCCCGTCGGTTTGCTTCACGGGCTATTGTGCATCGAAGCCCGTAACGTTAGCGTCTTCCCATTCTCGTTCCCGTTCTCATTACTGGGTAATTGTGCATCGGCTTTTACTATCAGTCTTTTGAGTGTATATTTATTAACAAGTAACTATAGAAACTTAACAACAATCTCCTAAAATGCCTACAAAAAGCAAGTCTTCCTATTACCATAGCAATTAGATCTACTTTATAAAAATTATCCTAATTTAACAAAAATCATTACGCAATGGAACTTGAAGAAGTAAAGAGATCCCACTCATGCTAAAAACTTAAAAAAAGCTCATCCATCAACGCGACTAAAAAAAGCGTAGGCGAAGCGGCCTAGTTAATTAAATTTTGTGAGATGTCTCTGTTTTTGTCTTAGTTATAATGTACTGTAGCTTCATTGAAACTTTTGGAGTAGGTTTAGGTCTATCCAAATACTAGTACGCTAAGTCAAATAAACTCAAAATGACCCGCAAAATAGATAATTTTTCCTTTAGGCTAGTAGGCTATTCCATTGTTTGAGTATTTCTTTATTTTAAAACATTAGGCACACATAGCCTATGGGGAGTTTATGATGAATCTATCAACAGGGACTCAAATTTATGTTTTCAGCTTCTGGATCAAGGCTCGCAAACTGCCACCAAGCATGTGCAATCGATGGGTATCGCTATGTTTCTTGCAAAGGACTGAGAGAGACTCGCAACGACTGAGAAGCCCGGCCAGACGTATCGATTATCGAGACAACAGGATTGAGGATCTCACGTTCTACTCGAACTTTTTCCTACCGGAAACACGAGAAGAATGACCTGCTGCAATCCGTAGGCTGTAGGCATACTGACACCGTGGCTCAAGGCAAATCAAAAGTGCAATTGCTGACACAAGCTAATTTTAAATGTTTTTGATTTGCGTCTGGGTAGCAATCGGCTGAACTTTGGATGATATTAAGTAAATAAGTATTTAACGTCTCACAGTGCACATGTTAGGGTCTATATGAACAAAGTGGTGGCAGGCAGATGCGGCCAAGACTAGGTATCACAAACAATTATTTGTGTTCTGGTGAAGGTGAAAATACAAGGACATGTTTGACTATGTTTTTCTCTAAGTTCCGATAGTGTAGGCTGGCTTGTGACTTGTGAGGGGCTATCTTGGGATGGGCAAACATGGACAAATGAACCCGAACTTCTAAACCAAAAGAATTCCAAACTTTGAACTTCAACTGATCAACTTTTAAGGCCTACAAATCTGTATTGAGTAATCTGATTGTTGTGGTACAACTTGAAAGAATGACACACAGTAGGCCAGATATTTTGTAATTTAAAAAAAAAACTTGACGTGTCGTGGCATTATTAGTTTGTATGACATTGTACTTTATAGAAATGAAGATCATAATTTAAAGATTAAGTTCATTTGACATTAACATTAAAAATTTGATAATCTCAAACTTCAAATTCTAACTAAACTGAACTTTAAAAAAAGTTTGGTTTCAGTTTGTCCATCCCTAGTCACCTCCCTCCCTATGTTTTAGACAATCCCTTCGCAGGAACCCGTAACACAATGCATTCTAGACGATGTTCCCACTTTGGCAAATCACCGCTGCAGAATCTGTTATGTTGCCGAGGATGGGATAGTTCTTTATGTGGAGAATCAAGGCAATATAACTAGGCCGCTTCGCGAACGCTTTTTCCATTCGCGTTGATGGATGAGCTTGTTTGGAATATTTCTGTCCAATGATTACGTTTTTAAGTGGAATCTCATTACTTTTTCAAAAGTTACTTGATATTACTTGTAAATTATACTATATTATCTGTAAAAGGCTAACATTAAAAACTTTATTTCTATGAATTTTGACCAACTTTTTCAACTTTTTCTTTCAAGAGGTACCACGTCACCACAATCTTTACATCAATGTAAAATATAAACGTTGTAGCCCCACCCGTTTGGTCAGAATCGGCCCAAATGATCACGAAAATATCGTATTGAAAAGCCGGGGGAAAAATCGTAAAAGTACGATTTCCATAAGAAATATTTTTTCAAATGTCTCTAAAATCATAACATATAATTTTAGTGATTTTAAACGTTCCTATAAAGTTTCATCAATATCGGAGTAGCCGTTTGCCAAATATCACGAAAATATCGCACTAAAAATCGAAAAAAAAATCGTAAAAGTACGATATTTATGAGAAATATTTCTTCGATTGTACCCAAAAACAATACAGCTCTAAGTTCAGAGATTTCGAAGGTCCCCTCCAATTTTCATCAAGATCGCATATTATGCCGTTTGCCCGGTAGAGAGCGAACAAACAGACAAAAAAACTAACAAAAACAAAACACCCGGGCTATTTTTCTTGGGGTAACGTAAGTGAAACAAAAACAAAGAAAAAAACACAAAGTCAAATTGAAGTCTTCGCTTCGCTCATCCAATAATTGGATGAGCGTAGCAAAGATTCCATTCTACTACACTGGAGAAAAAAATCCGGAATGTTTTTTTTTTTCTTTTTTTCTTTTTGTATTTTTGTTTGTTTGTCCGCACGATTCCGGCTAAACCGATACTCCGATTGAGATGAAATTTTATGGAGGCCTTCGAAATCTCTGAACTTAGAACTGCCACGTTTTTGAGCGCAATCGGAAAATTATTTCTCATGAAAATCGCAATTTTACGGGGTTTTTTCATTTTTTAAACAATTCTTTGACTATAACACCTACATGCTTTATCCGATTGTAATGTTTTTTTTGCAGAACCTAAATTTTATGAATTAATATATTAGTGCGAAACCTGAGCGCAATCGAAAAATTATTTCTTTTAAAAATCGCAATTTTACGATTTTTTTTAACAATTACGAATAATAAATTAAAAAATGAAAGTTAATTTGTAATTTAATTTAATTTAATTTAATTTAATTTAATTAAAAAAAAATTTCAACTTAGTAATGATTTTTCCACAGAAAAACAGAAAATTCGCATTCCACATGGCAGCTCAATGCACCAATTACGCTCATCCAACAATGCGGCGGGACTTAAGCGTTTTCCTAGTTTATAGAACATTATCACCAAGGCATGGACTGGACCCACATGTTTTCTTAACAGGCATTGGCTGAGCTGGACAGGCTCTAGCTGGTAGTGAAGCAAATCCAAAGAGTCATCTCCATAACATTTTTTAATCAAGCAGACAGGTTTTATAATACTCACAACATGAACAGCCAAAGTCCGTTCATCATCTGTTTGGGTTTGAGAGGCTATTTTATACAAGAGAGTGGTCAACTCAGTTTCGTATTATATTATGTTTTCTAATGTCTGCACCATTTTTCACCTAAAATATCAGATGTTTAGCTGCTTAGAATGACAAGTACTTGGCTTTTCTTTTATCAGTATACTTTTGCTTACTTTATTAAGTAAAAGATAATATACATTATAGAATATTGTTTGTTAAAATACTTTTCAAGCACATTTGGTTGTGATTTGTGTAGTTTGTTTTGTAGTTGCCTAGGTACTAGGCCCTTGTGAACAACTGTTGCATTAGATGATAAATTAAAGTGGGGTCTCATTGAGTCATTGGCCACTCATTGTAGTTTTGGCAGGTACAAGCAATATGTATGTTGTGCACCGAGCTAAAGGTCTCTACGAAGGGATTCTTTGTATGAACATTGTACAGTGTTATATTGAAGTGTATATGCTGGAATATGTTAAGTTTTGTATTACAGTATTATGATAAGCTTGCAAGTGGATTGGATATCTTGATTGACTTTTATTTGACGTTCGAAGCACGTTTTACGTCAAACTACTAAGAAATATTCGTAACAACAAGGAATGGCAGACGTTTTTACTTTTTAGTATAATTTACTAACATTTGTAATTCACTCTGGTTGTTACTTGTTATGTCTGTGTCCAAGTGTTGTATTGTATTGAATAAAGTACATCAACTTGATACTGCTACTTTAAATGTTTTTTGAAATTTTCTTTCGTTTGACTTTTACAAGGATCAACAAGATTGTGTTCTAGTATCGGTTCAGGATAATTATTTTTATTTCTTTTTGGTTCGATTATCATAAAATTATGATTCGGTTTGTACTCGTTCAGGCAATCTTGTTTTCCTTGTAAATGTAAAATGGCTCAACAATAAAATATAAATAAATAAACTATAAAGACAATCACAAATAAGTTAAAAAAAATATTTACTGTGCAAGAAAGTAGGCCCTATTGCCTAAGTAACTATGTTTTATTTGCCCATTCAGACCAAGTGTCTATTGTAATGGACATAACAATTTTGAAGTTTTTTAAAGGTGAATTTGGCCCCACTTGAAAAGAATGTTAGGACAAGTAGTACCTTTTTTAATACCAATCTGCAAAATCGGTCAAAATCAATTTTTTGGGGGGTTTTCCCAGAAATGTAAATTATTTCTAATATTGCTGGTATTTGATTTACAGAAAATTCAAAATATGCAAAATAATTTTGGGAAAAAATCTAGTTTGTGATGGGGCCTATGCACTTATTCAATGCACTACAATCTCTAAATAGGGTCCAAAATTCTGCACTCAGAATAGTTACTGGAGGTGTTAAAACCACACCTATAGTAGCTATGGAAGCAAAGGCCAATATTCCACCCCTAGAGGCCAGACAAAATGAAGCTGCAGGGATCCTATATGAAAAACTGGTAAGACTGGATCAGAACTACTGGGATAAAGAACCATGTGAAAAACATAAAACCCATGTAACATTCATAACGAAGGCACGACAAATAAATGAGCATTTAATTGGGAATGAGGCAATTAACAATAGACAAGACCTCCTACCACCAAACATAAATGTTGCATTGTTAGAAATCCCACATGCATTGACAATACCTGACATCGACGGTAAGAAAAACAACCACTCATTGGTTCAACTAAAGAAATTGACATTGGCATACATTCGCCAGAAATACCCAGAAAATGAATGGCTACATCTGTATACAGATGGATCAGCATCCCCAGGGGAAGGAAATGCGGGCGCAGGGATATACAGCCGAGAATTTGAGGCTTCCTACCCAGCTGGTGCTAATGGAAGCAATTATGATGGAGAAATCCGAGCAATAGTTGAAGCACTATTGAAACTATCAAAATCTGAAAACCGGAAAATTGTGATCCTATCCGACTCCAAGACTGCCATTGCAGCCATTGCAAATAGGGAGGAAACAGAACCCGAAATTAGACAATGTAAACTACAGATTCTACGACTCATGAATGATGGGAACAAAATTGTGCTACAATGGATACCGGCCCACTGTGGCATATATGGTAATGAGAAGGCCGACTACCTAGCCAAACAAGGTAGCAAAAAACAACAAGAAAGTAAAAAACTGTCACATAAATCTCTCAAATCTCACCTGCATGCGTCGACAGACAAAGCAGTCCGTAAGGAATGGCAAGAGAGGGGGCAGAATAAACTGTGGGAAGATTACACTAGAATGAGGCCGACTGGTAAACGTAAGTGCTACAGTAGAAAAATAGAGACAGCTCAATTCCGGCTTCAAACAGGACACGACCTACTCGGAAAGCACCTCCATAGATTTGGAATTTTTGAATCTAGTGTCTGTCGGATGTGTGGAGCTGGGGAACAAGACAGGAAACATCTTTTTCAATGTACATATATAAAGCTTGAACGCGACAAAATGCCAAATGGCATGGATCGGAGCGAACAGGAGTCCTATCTCTACTGGCTAACTAGAAAACACATGATGACATGAATAATGTCAATTGTTGGCATATGAAAAGAAGAAGATTCATCAAATTAGAGCAAATTTATAATTCATGACTGAATGGGTTAATAAAAGTTAAGTACTACTAGTGGTCAAGTAGCTACTTTTTAAAAGTAGCATGTCATCGCTAATGCTGCTAGTGCGTAGTTCTACTTTCCTCGAAATGTATCGACGCTACATTTGTGCTACATTCGTGTTTCATAGGGATGTGGTGGCACTTGATTTACCAAGTTTTTTTTCTGTCACTGTTCGTCCTTCAGACGAAGTGGAGAGAGTGAGGAGGAACAACGACATGTATGCAAGCGAGATGAAATGATTGGTACTGGAGTACCCAGCACAATCAGTGAAATTCTGAATGATCGCAGCAAAGCAGGGAACATTACAAGTTAATGTGCAGTGTTGACTTGGCTTTTCATGTGATGCTAGAAGTGCTGGAGCTTATCGCTAATACCAGGCTGCTTACTGTTGCTACTTTATACTACTCCATAAATGAAGTAGCACGCTACCAGTTCCGCTACAGATCAAAAGTAGCAAAGCTACAAACAAGTATCACTTTTCTCCCATGATAATATTAACAACAGTTTGTTATTTAAATTTACTATTACCATAAATGTGTATATAGATAGGGTTGTAAACTGAAATCATAAAATTTTGTTTGTGTATCCCTTACAAAAATTTTACATCGTAAAAGCTTCGCCAAAACTTATCCAAAAGGTCGTCACTTTGCCAAAACATATTTAAAACTTATCTAAAACATATTCAAACACTGATTATGTTTTGGAAACCTTCCTGCAACCTTTTAAAGAGTCGCAGGAACATCGCAAAAAGGTAGTCAAAAGTATCCTTCATGGAAACATAGAAATAAATCTCAGGTAATAATGACTATGTTTTGGATACCTTCCTGCGACCATTTAAAGAGTCGCAGAAACATCGCGAAAAGGTAGTCAAAAGCCGCCGTTCGCCAAAGCATCGCAGGAACATCGCAAGAAGGTAGTCAAATGTACCCTTCGCCAAAACATCTCCAAAGCATCGCAGAAACATAGTGCCAAATTAATTCTTATAGTCACAAGTAAAACTATTAATTTTATGCAGGATAAGAAATGACATTTTTCCATTTCATTAAGATTTAACCATTATTTTTATTAAATTATTGAAATATGTTTACCGTATTTTGTTCGAAATTATAATATAATGGTAATAGTTGAAATAGTTATTTGACTTGAGCGGTCGGAACAAGCCAAGTTGTGCAAGATGGCGTCTGTCAACACATGTGCTGATTGTTACCAGTAGCCTCGGTTTTGCATCGTTTTGCACGCGTACAATAATTAGGTAAGTAATTTGGGCTTTTAAAAGTAAATGTATTCAATATTCATCCACTGTATTAAGCTCTGCCCATATTCAGACCATGGTTGGTGCACTGGAGGTTTTAGTTAGCCTTTGTCTTAAGGTTATGGAGGGCCTACATGCCTAGGTTATCTCTAGCTTACCTAGGCCTAGCTAGTGCCTGTGCCTGGGCAGGGATGTGCCTGGGCAGGGATATTTAATACACAATGCCTAGGCCTAAGGCATGTAGGGGCAGGGTTCTAACTTCTAACTAAGCCCAGGCACAAGCCCACTGTAATAAAATGGTAGGCCTAGGCCTGGAAGTAGGCACTTCTATACCTGGGGGGGTCCAACTTTTCAACAACGATTTTTTACAACGTTTTCAAATAATACTCGACCTACTTAACCTTTAACGTTGCTATTTTAAATATGAAGTACTTTAAACGCCAAAGGACTTTCGTTTAAAATAGCGACGTTAAAGGTTTTGAAGTTTTTTTGTTAATTTAACAGCAAAAAATCGTTGTTGAAAAGTTGGACCCCCCCAGGTATAGAAGTGCCTAGAAGTAAACATAGGCCTAGCCTATAAAATGTTGATTAAGGTTAGGTAGGGCCTACTAAGTTAGGGATGATCCTGAACCTAGGACTAGGGTAGCTCTCAAGTTACTTTCTTATTTTCACAGGCCTTGGACCAGTCATGTCATTCGTCGAGGGAATGCAACACCTACGCCTGGGCCCACACTGCTCCCCATTACAGATCCGTGAACCAGTGCTAGAGACTAAATAATAATGTGTCAACCCCAATGGCATACGGGCCCTTTAAACTCAAGAGATAAATTTAAACTTTGTCTAGGCTAGGCATACTTGTAAGGCTTCATGCCAAACTTTCACTCATATTTTAAATGCTTTCAAGAAAGGAACAATAGTGCGAGTTGGATGTTGTTAGTGGTCTGGTGTTGACATAGAGTTGTGAGATATATATATATAGGCCTATCTGTGTTGTGTTGGTTTACGCGTGGTTTTTAAACGAAACTGGAGCCGGTTGTAACATCCTAACTCTACTGTATACCGGTATAAACTACGACCAGGTAGCCATCATTCATGACTTCCGGATCATCAATAACTCATAATGCCTTATTCACTCTAGCACGATCACTCCGATCAGCCATTTGTCAATGCAAGATCTGAGTAAGTGGTACATGGCCTAGCGGCTAGCCTATATGTGAATTCTAACTCCGGCATCCGTTTTTTTTTTAGTTTGCAACCTAGGCCTAGTGTGGACAAACCTTTGTCTTCGGTCGGTACGAGTTGGTTACGTGGTTAAATGCACATTTTGTCTCTCTAGGTACTACTGTGTAAGTAAGTCAAGTCAAATGTTATCACACCACTGAGTTATAAACACACTCAAATCTATTGCCTAATAGTTAGGCACTAACTTTTCAAATTGCTGATTTAAACCAACATCACTTATCTTCTACCTCAATTAAAAATAACAGAATTGAACATAAGTAGGCCTACCGTTCTAGGCTTGGTCAAAGGTATGTTCATAAAGGAGGGCCTATACTTGCAATTTGCGAACTCAAACTCTGTTCAAACGTACCTACGTACAAGTTCGGTTCGAGTGCGAAAAATGGAACATTCGCACACCCCTGGCATGCGTAGGCCTGCAGTGCAACATAAACAATTGTCAAGACCTGTACCGCTATTGTATCTAGTGATTCTGGTTTGAGTTGCAACTTGCAATATCATAATTGGATGAGCGTAGCGAGCGAAGCGAAGATTCCATTTCACTACACTGGAGAAAAAAATCCGGAATGTTTTTTGTTTTTTTTTTCTTTTTGTATTTTTGTGTGTCTGTTAGCACGATTCCGGCTAAACCGATACTCCGATTGCGATGAAATTTTATGGAGGTCTTTGAAATCTCTGAACTTAGAACTGCCACGTTTTTGAGCGCAATCGGGAAATTTTTTCTTATAAAAAACGCAATTTTACGATTTTTTTCGATTTTAAAAAAATTTCTTCGACCTCTAACACCTACATGCTTTATTCGATTGTAATGATTTTTTTTACAGAACCTTAATTTTATGAATTAAGATATTCGTGTGAAATTTGAGCGTAATCGAAAAATTTATTCTCATGAAAATCGAAATTTTACGTTTTTTTTTATTTTTTAAAACAATTCTTTGACTTATAACACCTACATGCTTTATCCTATTGTAATGATTTTTTCACAGAACCTTAATTTCAAAAATTAATGTACTCGTGCTAAATTTGAGCGCAATCGAATAATTATTTCTTATGAAAATTGCAATTTTACGATTTTTTATTTTTTAAAATTACGATGAATTAAAAAAATTAAATTAATTTTTATTTAATTTTATTTAATTTAAAAAAAAAATCATCGACTAAGTAATAATTTTTGTCACAGAACAACAGAAAATCCGCGTAACACATGGCAGCTCAATGCACCAATTACGCTCATCCAACAACGCGGCGGGACTTAAGCGTTTTCCTAGTATAAATATACGGTACGGTAGTATCCCATTCCATCATTACGCGTCCTGCTAGCAATCGAGCAAACTTATGGGTAGGCCTACGGTAGGCCTATATGACATTGACAGGGTGTATTTTGCGTTTGATTGTGATTGCAATTAACGTTGTGAACTTTGTGTAGACCTATTTGAATTCTTCAGTACCGGTACCTATGAAAGTTTATTAAGTAAATTATATTACTAATTATTAAAATTATTAATAGTAGGCCTACTATTATTATTTGGTAGGGTAGGCTATATCTTGTAGCAATCTGGCATTTAATTCTGGCAGTATGTTTGTGACATACTCTATCAATGCTATCAAATTCTTTATCAAAGTAAATTTCTTTAATAGGCCTACTTTTACCATTGTTCTGCTGGGCATTTTTCTTTGGGGTATTACGTATTTTGCCACCGACCTAAGCCTCTCTCATTGATTTCTGTCAATAGTTACATGCCACAGAAACAAAATAGTAAATACAGGCCTAGGCCTACAGCCTAAAATTGTTGCATTTGGGGGCAGGGGGGGGAGTTGCCAGCTGACTGATGTGTATCATTAGATACACGTATGAGCACGAGATAGTAGGTGGTGTTCTCAATAAGGTGATGATATGGATAAATATGATGACGTTAGTGATGCATATAGGTAAATGTGCATTGTGCAGGGCCACCCCAGATGTATTTATTGCCACACACGCCCATTTTTGTAATTTTCCATTTTCAAATGTCTGTGACAAAAATGTAATTAACATTTAATGTAAATAACCTAAAATAAAGAACAATGTCTTAAGTTATGTAATTTTAATTTCTCCATAGGCCCTAGGTCCCTAATACTGTTGACGATGTTTTCGCGATGCTTTGGCGATGTTTTCGCGATGTTTTAACAACCTTTTGGAAACCTTCGCCAAAAGGTCGCGGGAACATCTTTAACTATGTTTTGGTGATGCTTTGACTGCAAAAGGGTCAAAGCAGGTAAAAATCCTTCTGCGCGAAACCTTCGCCAAAAGGTCGCAGGAACATCTTCAACTATGTTTTGGTAAGGCGTATTTGTAAGACAAAATGATGTTTTGGTTGTGTGTCGGATACTTTCTAAAACATCGCGAAAACACATCTCTGAGATATGTTTTCGCGATGCTTTCGCGACTAAAATTTTTGTAAGGGATGTCTGCTAGGTTCAGGCTGTAATTGGTGCATATCTGACACAATGCTGTTCCGACATACTAGAAATGCTAGCGAGCTAACAACAATGATCAACAATGAAAGTGATAGTTATTATTTACTACAATTCGGAAATTTTAAAAAAATACGCCCGACCAGGATACGAACTACGGGTCTCCCACATTCCAGGTGAGCGTCTTAACCTCTAGATGAATTAGAATTAGAATGAACATTAAAACTAGCCACAGCCTGCTAGACCTACTAGAACGTCGGTTTTCAACCACTAAATTTACCAAAACAAAATTATTAAATGAAACTAATTATTAAACTGTGGTTATATTATTTCTAGCCTATATGACTTATTTGCATGAAACGCATCTATTCTCGCCCGATTTGTTCTAGAGCGGCACCTGGATACTCATAATCCTCCTCATCAAGTTGCAGTGAAGTGTTAACTAGGAAACGCTCAGTTGGACGCGTTGATAAGCGAGCACGTGCTATAGCTAGACCCACATTGCACATTTTTTAAAATTTTAAAATTTGCGACGTTCGCTGTCCACGGGGCCATGTTTCCAATATTATTTATTATTGGCAAGGTATTTGGGTAAACCCGTGGGTAAATTTTTACTTTGTGGATAAAATCCACCGCCATCTAGAGGACCTTGACATCATTTCCTTGGGAAAACTATTTACACTCTTTGGTAACAAATAATACACTGCTTCCTCGATAGTATTTTGATTACTTCTAGGTGGCAGTGCATAGTGCACCTCGTGCGACTTTGCGTTGCCATGGTAGGTAACGTTACTTTTGTTATAATGTAGTTTCCATCTACACTACTTATCGGATCAAAATAAAATTATCATATTCGTGACCGGACGGACATTCTAAATGATTTGGCCATCTCAGATTTTGTCGCCGTTTAGTTTGAAAAAAAAACTTTCGATTAACTTTAAAGTAACTTTGTAACTTTTTGAACGATTTTGCCACAAAACTAATGGCATTCAATCGAGAACGAAGCTTGCGGATGGTCAAAATTTCAACTCGATCCGAGCCTCCGTTCGAACGTTATGGCGAGACATACAAAAAAAAAAAAAAAAAAACTGACTATTTTTTCCGGCAGAGTCAAATGGAAACGCTCGCTTTCGCTTAATCAGACTGGACTAGTTTGTTTGAAGCGGTCTATACTCCTTGGCAAACAAGTCTAGATCAGTTCCCATCTGGGCCGGCCTAAAGATAGGCCGGTCCAGTGTAAGCCGGACTAGAGCCTGTGGGAAACGTACTGTTATTGTGGTTTAAAACATTTAAAAGATTTTCTCTCTAGAGATGGTGCTGATTGGGTTTGGTTTAAATTTAGCGCATTTCCGATACCAACATCAATTTATTTTGTGATAGATACATTTGAGTGATTTCTACCTCTAGTAATTATTCAAACGCCCGAATAAAGTATTTAATTATGCTTTTATTATATTATCAACCTTTTTCATAATCAAACCATACTTCTAAGAAATAGCGTCCCTAATATTGTTTAACTAGAGTTTTTAATTGTTACGTTGGTACTACTGTACTAGCAACAGTACTGCTTTCGTGGCCACCGTAGAAACTACAAAGACAACAATAACACAAGTTCGTGAGACGTTTTGAAGTTTAGTTTTGCCAAAATTATCCTATTCTACCTAGTTATGTTACAAAATATTTTAAATGGTGAACAATTCGGTTCCTGTGTATTGATTCAAGGTAAAGTATTTCAGCTAGAGAGTTTATTTAACCCGATACAATCATGGACCGTGGCCTGTGGGGAGCATGTTATTGTTAGGTTATGGTTGGCCAAAAATTTGTTGATTACGTGAGAAGCATAAATTATTAGGACTAGACTACTAGCCCTACCTACCCTAGACCTATGTCTATTAACATTATCCCCGAAACATTCTATCTAGGTGTAGAGGCCTAGTTGGTGACATTAGGAGGAATCTATCCTCATTATTATAGTCCCCACAGTTGCTTATCCAGTTATGCTAGGCTAGGCTAGGCCTAGGCCTACACTAAATTGCTCAGCATCGCATAAAACATGTAATTGTTTAACAGATTCGTTGATTGAGGGCGGCATCGACTTACTGCGAGCATTCATTTGGGGCAATTACAACAAAAACAATCACGTAGTTCATGTGCTGTGTTATGAGAACACTCCAAGCTACGTTAAAGGATATCTGAATATTCCCATTGATTCAGCTAAAGTTCGATTCTATGATTACTGCACAGATCATCGGGCTGGAATTCAGGTAGGTAGGCCTACGGCATTATTTAAGGGTGAATTGTGGTTAATCAGCAGGTCTATTAAAGGTTTTGTAGGTGTTTCATTCAACGTGACTCAGGGGAGTACAGTCCATTGGAACGCCTAGGCCTACATGAGAGCAGTCGTCGCCGTGCAGCTGACATTGACGTTCTCGGACACCAAATGAACCTTCAAATCCTTTAACGTCGCTATTTCAAACGAAATTACTTTTCCGTTGAAAGTCCTTTAGGCCTATATTTAAAATAGCGATGTTAAGGTTTTGTAGGTGGAGTATTTTAGTGAAAAAGGTTGGTACTGTACGCCATGTTGGCGAAGACCGTGTTACTCCTGGCTCAAGTATGTAGCGGAAAAGGATGTTTTTGAAGCTATTGTGTTTCCCTGGCCTCCCGAAACTCGGATGGAGTAGATGTAGTAGTTATGATTGTCTAATGAAATGTTTTGTGAATAAATTTTTACATTTTTTTTTTGAGGGGCGTCCCGTTAATGAACAAGTACCAAAAATCTGACATTATGCCTCCCTCCTCCTCCTAGTGGTATCCATGTTAAACTGTATCTTTGTGTATTTAATATAACCTACCGGTACTATAGGCCTATAGCAATTAGGCCTAAGTAAGTTGAATATTAGCCTATTTGCATTTCAGGTGAAGAAGACAGATGTTGGGATCTTCTGAATTCCAGTGAAAAGCTACTAGGTGATGGGAGTGCCAATGTTGTTTTAATAATCGACTCACTTTCTGAGGTTATTTCCAACATAGGAGTCAACAAGTGCTATCACCAAATGCATCATATTATCCGAGGTAGGCCTCACAGCACACACAAGCTTAATTTGGCAAACAGTATGTTATTCATTTCCATAATGCTTTGCGTAACTATATAGAGGGCGCTAGTGATTTTTTAAATAATTGTCTATTGGGACAGTAGGCCTACCATAGCCTATAAGTAGGAATGGGCAAAAACATATAGGCCTAGTCCTACTTTCCTAAACGTGTACGTGTACTCTCTTGGCTATCAGCGCGTGTTGGCTACACGTGTACACTTCATATTATGTATGTTTTTGACTTTTTAGATACCTAGCTTAAATATGATATTAGTAGGCTATATTATGTTGAGTAGCCTAGTGTCCATCCTAGGAAGATTGCATAGTGTGCAACAGCAATCACAGTAAAAAGCAAGAGGTAGTGGACAGCTGGTGGTCGGTCGCATACAACAAACTAGGGTAGGGCTCAGTGGTCTTGTGTGGCTCGTTGGTCTTGTGGTTAGCGTACCTGCTTCCAATGCAGAAGGTCCAGGGTTCGATTCCCGCCAAAGTCAGAAATTGTTTAACTTCTGGTTTGGACTTCAGTCCATCAGTTCTTGTCTTGAGTTTGTAAACGGTGACTTTGGAGCCGTCCTAGCAACGAAGCACATAATAAATTCAGAGTTGTTCTGAATCGGCCTTGTTGATTCTGGTGTTGATCCGGGGGTGTTCGCACTGTCCATACCACTGATTGCTATATTTCCTATTAAAAATATCGATCTTTGGTTGGTTATCGCTCACTCGTCGATTGCGTCGGGGCCTACAGGGTTGGCTTGGTCGCCTTGATTTTGACACTGAAAATCAGTTATATAGGCCCTAACTGGGTGGGTAGACTCTAAATACAATTGATTTATTTGCATGCATTTATACTTGATTGTTTTTAGATAAAATATAAACCATGTAGGCCTAGCCTACATGTGACCACTGTCCCATCCATAATAGCCTAAGTTAAGTTTGATTGTTTTATTATGGTATAGGCCTACACGTGATATATGTAAATAATCATTCGTGTTTGTTCGTAGATTGTCTCCATGTTATGTTGATCTGCTTGGTGCACGAAGACTTCCTTCCTAAGTCGTCAGCAACAATACAGAAACTCTGTCACTTGGCCGCCACGTGCCTCCAAGTCAAGTCAACAATTCCCAGTTCTCACGAATCAATCGTTCAAATAACTCAAGTCAAACCAGGGGGGAAACTCGTTTCGAGTACAGAACTCTTTTTCGTTAACGGGGATAATGTTATAGTTTGCAAAGAAATAGTACCTAAGAAGGCGATCGTGTTGCCTAAGGCTGAAGAGAAGATGCCGAAGGAGCTGACGACCTTCAAATTGGAGTTGGGTCGTATTGAACAAGAAGCAAGAAACAAAGTTGTACTTCCATACGCAAGGTAGGGTTGGTAAGCCTAAATCGAATGTAGGCCTATGTTAGGGCTGACACATTTAAACGTGTTAACTCCCCTGCTCGTTTAAAGAAACGTTAGTAATTACTAATTAGTTACTAAAATTATACACCCGCTTTGCCAAGACACTCGCAAATAACTGCGATTTCCCTTTCCACCCTCGAGATCAAAACGCACCAAGAAAAACTGCTGTCAGTTATCTGACCCCTTCAGGCCTCTTTTGTTCATCATTTGACATCTCAAGGTCAACCACTCAAAGTGGGACATTTAGGAACAATGAGGGAACACTCCTAAAATTTACTTGAAATATATTCGTAACGTAGTTACGCCTACTAGGGGTGTGCGAGTACCCGAAATTTCAAGTCGAATCGAGTATTTGGGATTCGACTCGAACTCGAGTATTTGAGATTCGAAATCGAGTTTCAACAATTTTTTTTTTTACGATTTTGGTGGAGGTGCCGGGTCGCGGCCCCGCGGGAGAGTGTAAAAACGTAAAAATCGTTATCTATTTTTGGCACTACCTTACCAACTCTGATTAGTCACAGTAACCTCAGTCTTTTGATACAAATTTGTATTCTTCTTGGAAGTTTTGACCTTTTTTGGCACAAATAATAAAAATATGTCAATATAATGTTTGTATCAACATTTGCGGAAGGTACTGTGTACGCCTAGGCTACTTAAGACTCGGACTCGGACTCGAATTAGACTCGAAATCGAGTAATTTTTAGGACTTGGACTCGGACTCGACTATAATTCAAAAATCAGGAATCGCACACCCCTAGTAGTTACTAAAAAAAAGACGATTCCCCAAAAAAGTCCGTCGAAAAATGTTTTTTTACTTGGTTTTATGAGGGTATGAATATTTGTGTTTAAATTCCGCACGTAAACAAGCCTTAGCTGACTGTGACATCACAGATTTGTATCGTTTCGTCAGTCTGCCGGTAGGGATTCCACCGCCTGGCAAATTCATTAGTTCCCTAGACAATTCCTAGCAAAATCCTAGCAAAGGTATTGGGGCCAAGGT
Source organism: Sweltsa coloradensis (assembly GCA_024449915.1). NCBI lineage: Eukaryota > Metazoa > Arthropoda > Insecta > Plecoptera > Chloroperlidae > Sweltsa > Sweltsa coloradensis. Next base: position 45,044 of record JAMZAV010000512.1, read on the forward strand.
CTTGGTTACCATGGAAACCAGAGTTGATAAAGAAGTTTCCCCAGATCAGCGTCGGTAATCAAACTGTGGATCAAACGAAGTACAATGTTGAATGAACAAATTTGCAGATAAGTAGGCCTAAGGCATTATTTGTTGGCAATGCATGTTATAATAATATGTATAAATTTTTTTAATTTTACATTATCATTATTAGGTGTAGGCTCATAGTCATGCCTCAAGCAAACTATTAGTGCTTGACATGGATTTGACTACATTCAGTTCCAGGTTCTCTAGTCCACTGAATTTCCTAGCGGACATTCGGGGAACCTCCGGCGAGCATGTGGTGCAGCGCGCGCGCGGAGATCTATTCAACTATTACTTTCTTATGACGTCACGCAATGTCCGGAGCGTTTTAGTCCCGCTTCGCCACTAGCCAATTTAAAACCTTCATAAATACGCCAAAATTCGTTAGTTTTTAAAATATTTATATTTGTGTATATTTCTTATTATATTTTTATCTTAATTACAATTAAGTCGCATAATAGAGTTGAGGAGCATTCCCTATTGAGGGACTGCGAGCATGAACCATGAAACTGACAAAAAATTGATCTGAGATACGAGCAGTTGCTGCGGCGGCAACATCGGCCGGTAAAGCTAGAAGCCACGCGTAGACTACTGCAAGTGCAAGCTAATACATATTCGTTCAGTGTAGCGCTATCTGTGTGCAAATTGGTGAACTCGAAGTGGATTATGACTTCAAATAGAACGGCGGGACCACGGCTGACCATGCGCGCATAAACTGGGTAACGCCCGTTAGATGGTTTATGCTCGCGACCCCTCAATTAGCAATGGTTGGCATTAGGAAGATGGTTCATGTTTACTTTAAAGTTTAAACGTTTAAACGCGGTTAGTAGAGTGCTTTAAACGTTTAGGGAATTAAACAAAATTAGGTAGCCCTGACATACGTTATGACTAATAAGCTAAAATAAGCTTTATCAAAGCCATTCTAGGTGAAAAGAAGGAAAAGGAAAATTCCAGCTTTGTCTCTACTTTGAGTCCTTCAACTTTTTTATTGGTAAATTATGGATCTAGAATCTAGAAACGTTCACAACTAATGTTTAAACACACTTTTTAGGGTTGGCACTTTCTAGCATCTACATGACATAACCAGGGTCCACTACATACTGTGTCCTTTTGTGATTTGATTTAATACTTTTGCTATAAAACACTATTTTTAGTATCATCATTGCATAATCCTGCACTGCAATGAAGCAATAAATCTTAATTTAATTTCTTTTCATGTGTATATTTTTGCAGGGAAATCATACATAGGGCCTACATATTTTACTGTAATTTGTCTATTAATAATAATCAAACACCCGGTTCCAACATAAGTCAGGTCGGGGGGTGACGTATCACCAGTTTCTCGGGCTGTGGACTTTCAGTGTTTGCTAGCCAGGCTCAACACCTCATCTACTTCGATGTCTTCTATGACAGGCATTTCTACCAGTTCTCTCCATTTCTTTCTATACTCCCAGAGTCTTTCTTCATTTATTCTATCCCATGATTTCCCTCTTTCTTCAACGTTCCATTTTATTTTGTCCCTCCATCTATCTCTTGGGCGTCCAACTTTTCTTACTCCCCCCCCCCCCCCCTCATGTGCGTTCAAATTCTCTTCTTGGGATTCTATCTTGTTTCATTCTTCGTACGTGCCCATACCATCGAAATCTTTCTCTTCCTATTTTATTTCGTAGACTTTCCACTCCTTGTTTGTTTCTTATTGTTTTGCTCCGTAGGCCTACCTTGTCTATTTTTGTTAAGACTACAGAACTTCTTAAAAATTTCATCTGCTGCTTGTAATCTGCTGCCTTCCTTTCCACCTATTGTCCATGTCACTGATGCATATGATATTATTGGGAGGAAATACATTTTGTACAATAGCATCTTGCTTGTACCTGGATGATATTTCTTCTTTCCATAATAGTTTACGTACACTTTGGTAAAATTTGTCTGCTAATATACTTCTCCTTGATATTTCAGCATCTATTTTTGCGTCTTTTGTTAGTATACTTCCGAGGTATTTGAATGCTTCTGCTATGGCCAGCTCTTCTCCCCGTAGTATTATCTTCTTCTGATTTCGTTTACTTTTCTTCGTTACTATTAATGTTTCGCTCTTTTCAATGCTTATTCTCATGTTAAACTTCAGTGTTTCCTCATTCCATCTATCTACGCTCTTATTAATAGTAAATTTAATTTTTGATTACGGATGCATTGGGACTTTAGGAAAACACTTAAATTCTTAAAAATTATTTATGGCTTAAAAATTGCAAAACAATTTATTTCTAAAATTTTGTTCTTTCTTTTTCAATGTAGCAATAAATGCATTGTTGTGAATAATTGCAGTGATTTGTATATCTATCCATTTACTGGCAAGGTTTACACTTAAAAGTTAAAACCTAAGAACCTTTACCGATTGTCTGTTGCAGCTGGTAGTCAATGTTGTACTGACCCCTGGTATTGTGGCTAGTGTTGTCGTACCGTGATTTTGCTGGACTAGTCTAGGTATTTCGTAGCTAAGAACTAGGCCTGTGCAAACTGTGGTTTTAATTGTGCCAAATGAATTTGTATTCACTTAATTATTCATTATTATTATTATTTCTGTTCAATGTACTTTCTTAAAATATTACGTCAATTATCTGCCTCATTTGAAAAAAGCATTGAGGGAGTATCTTCTAAATGTTTTAATTCTGTTCAAGACTTTTAAAATTTCATTTTTTTAATATATGTACTATTCTAATTTGTAATATGGGGTCTGATATTATTATATCCGTATTTGCTCGATTGCAAGCCGACACCGAATGCAAGCCGACCCCCGATTAAAAGTTCATCTAACAAAAAAGTGTAGTATTTAAATACTCATAAGTTTGCCATCGGTTCCAAGCCGGGGTGCTATTTTGAACCGCAAAAGTGTATCAAAAAAGGTAGGCTTGCAATCGGGTAAATACGATATACCTTAGTATCTAGACCAACATTAGAATGCATGAGTGTTAACTTTGAATTGAATTCAGTGTTTATTTTAATTATAGTTGATATCATTTGAATGATATACTTGTTGTAAATATTATTGTATCCTGTTTTATTCTCTAGGTGTTAACTCTTTAGTTTTGTTTTAGACAAATCCCATAATGGTAGTTGAGAATTTCCTACAATACACTACTAGTCAAATGGATGCAAATAAATTGAATCAAATTGAATTGCCATACAAATTTTACATAGAAAGTTTGAATTATAAAACAATGCATATTTTGAATAATGTCTCCTTAGTCCTTAGGCTTACTCCCTGCTATAACTAGGGATGCACACGATAATCGATATTATCGATCGATAATCAATATTATCATTTTGATAATCGATAATCGATATTATCGATCGATAATCAATAATGTATATCATTTTGATAATCAATAATCAAAATTCATTATCGATTATCGAAATATCAAATAATTCGTCAATAGTGGCATGAACTAAACTCTAAAGACGGAGATTATCTCACGTTGTGCCATGCATTGGCTGGGCTGATGGTTTCTCACTCAAGATTTATGTTTGGAATCGAGCTACCAGTCGTTAACGGAAGCCAAACACATGACATCGAAGACAACCAGGCAGTAAACGGAACGTGTTTGTTTTGTTTTGACTTACACTTGCCACACTTGAGGTTCCACTTATAGGTTGGAACAGGCTTTATTGGTGATAAATTCTAAACTCATTGGTGATATCGATATTACGTATCGATAATATCTCGATTCGATAATGACATTACCATTTTGAAAATCGATAATGAAAAAAGTATCGATGTGCATCCCTAGCTATAACCATCTAGTGTACCTAGATCCCTAGCATAAGCTATTGCTGAAATATAAATAATACTCTTTTAAAAACTTTAAACTGCCATCCAGCCTGATCTATTATCTAATCAAATCAAGGACATTTACAATTTAGGAAATACCATTATTTGACTGGTTTTAGTTGGAGCTAATATAAGGTTGGAATTTGCCCTTCCCTCCAAATGTAAGTAGGTAGACCGCTCACATTGAGGGTTCTAAAAGCTGGCACTGCACTATTCAGGAAACCTGTATATTTGATTCTGACCAGTATTAATAATTTCAAAATATAATATTATCAAAGGATTATCAAGTCACCCAATCTCAAATGTTATCGATTCTTGCTCCTTGTGCAGTTGTGACCCACTGCAAAGAACATAGTAAGACTACCTCCTAATTTTGTATTTTAAAGTTATTTTCGTTCTATTGGCAAATAATTTTGAAAATGAAATGAAATGAGATTCCTGTACAGAGGGAGTCGATGAGTACCGGTATAGCAGGAAATGATTGACATTACTGTATCTAAGCTGTTTTATCTCTCCTCGTTGTGAAGCCAACTAACTCTGCTCTCTGTGGGTTTTCAGACAAGAGGAAGGCGGAGGTAACGTGTTCTACCAACCCGACGATGTTGATGATTGGGATGAAGAAGATCCTGATGACGACCTTTGCCTGTGATGAACTTTATTCAATTTACCTATTAGGGCTCCGTAAAATAAGCATTTACGTTTCACTTTTGTTGCATGACTTTGTCGAGAAATAACTATTAGCATTAATTCCTAATTAGCATTTAGTAACTATGCCTACATGGTGTTCGAAACAGTACTAACTCACACGACCCCATCTCACATGACATTGTGTCACCTTACATATTTTTTTACACAAGAAAAAATGTGCTATTATTTTACTACGTAATTGATTTTTAATTCCACATAATTTGCATTTTGTGGAAAAATTATCGATAGTATCTAGTACCCATTTTTGTTACTAATTAAAAATCACATTTTTGTATTTGGACAGATCTAGGCCTAGCATTACATTAACAAAAATTTAAAATGATCATATACAATCATAGATTGTTTAAACGAGCGCAAATCTTATTAATGCTATTGTACCGCCTCTGGCCGATAATTTGAAAGTCGAATAAACATGTCTGAAAAGTTTGCTGAATGAAAGAAGGCCTTTAAAATAACAGAAAAAAAAATTGTGAATTTTTTTAGTTGGGACATAACCTCACCTTTGGAAATTACACTCAGATTTTTGGACAAAAGTGTGATATACAAGACCCGTTCATAATTAAGTTTTGAGAATCGGTTTTCTGGACATAGTTTCTAAACACCTTTAGCTACAACTTGACTATAGCTAAAATAGTTTTCTGAAAATAACAATTGGTGAACGAATTTTTTTGTCAAACGGTACAAATACGAGTTTTGTACCGTTTGACAAAAAAATCGTACACCAACTGTTATTTTCAGAAAACTTTTTAGCTATAGTCAAGTTGTAGCTAAAGGTGTTTAGAAACTATGTCCAGAAAACCGATTCTCAAAATTTAATTTTGAACGAGTCTTGTATATCACACTTTTGTCCAAAAATCTAAATATAATTTCCAAAAGTGAGGTTATGTCCCGCCCCAAAAAATTCACAATTTTTTTTTCCTGTTATTTTAAAGGCCTTCTTTCATTCAGCAAACTTTTCAGACATGTTTCTTCGACTTTCAAATTTTCGGCCAGAGGCGGTACAATAGCCTTAATGTGTATTTGTTGGAAGTAGGCCTACTGTGATCATTTCAGTTGTGATTTTATCATTATCATTATCATTATTATGTGTATACATTTTACGGGGCCCTATGTAATTTTTACAATTTTTACAAACAAAGTTTTTTTACATACAGGAGAAACTGATACACACATTCAACATGATGATGATGATGATGCCGAACGACTTCATTTCATTCAAAGTTACTATAACCAAGTCATCATTAAGAAGCAAAGCTCTCATGTAAGCAACACTTTTCTGTCAGTCCATATGTGCGTGTCACATCTCTCGATAAAACGCAAACTCAACGTCCAATTAACATGCGTTTTTTTGGCATTGCTCTTCGATCAAGAAGGATGATACAGATTATTTTGGTTACCTGAGGGCAAGTGGGAGAGTGGTGAATAGCCTTCCAGAAAATTTGAAAATTCATTTGCTCGGTATCACCATTACTCTCTGATTTGCTATTCCTGATTTTTGGCAAACCTCATCTTCAGATCATTCAGATCATTTTTTAAATGTTTTTTCCTTTTTTTTCTTGTTCCCCCTTTTTTAAATTTGGTTAATTAATAATCTTTTTAAATTTGTTACCAAAATTATTGTGTTTTAAATTTTAATACATTGTTGTATAACTATTTCAAATATTTACTTAACTGTAGTTCATTGTTGTGTCTGCATTTATATAACTAGGAAAACGCTTAAGTCCCGCCGCGTTGTTGGATGAGCGTATATGGTGCATTGAGATGCCATGTGTTACGCGGATTTTCTGTTGTTCTGTGAAAAAATCATTAATTAATCGAAGATTTTTTTAAAATTAATTTAAATTAAATAAAAAATTAACTTAATTTTTATAATTAAATAAAATAAAATAAAAAATTAACTTAATTTTTTAAATTAATCGTAATTTTTTACAAAGAAAAAAATCGTAAAATTGCAATTTGTATAAGAAATAATTATTCGATTGCGCTCAAATTTAACACGAATATATAAATTCACGAAATTAAGGTTCTGTGAAAAAATCATTACAATAAGATAAAGCATGTAGGTGTTATAAGTCAAAGAATTGTTTTAGAAAAGAAAAAACCCGTAAAATTTTGATTTTCATGAGAAATAATCTTTCGATTACGCTCAAATTTCACACAAATATCTTAATTCATAAAATTAAGGTTCTGTAAAAAAATCATTACAATCGGATAAAGCATGTAGGTGTTATAAGTCGAAGAAATGTTTTAAAAATCGAAAAAAATCGTAAAATTGCGTTTTTTATGAGAAAAAATTTCCCGATTGCGCTCAAAAACGTGGCAGTTCTAAGTTCAGAGATTTCGAAGGTCTCCATAAAATTTCATCGCAATCGGAGTATCGGTTTAGCCGGAATCGTGTTAACAAACACACAAAATACAGAAAGAAAGAAAAAAAAAAAAAAAAAAAAAAAAAAACATTCCGGATTTTTTTCTCCAGTGTAGTGAAATGGAATCTTCGCTTCGCTCGCTACGCTCGCTACGCTCATCCAATTAGATTTATTTAGTTGTCCTCCTTTGTAAATCAGTTTTTTTAACTGAATAGGATAGACGTTAAATAAATAAATAAGAATAAGCAAGTAACATTTTTTAAATGGTTATCTTTGTTTTGCCTCCAGAAAAAAACCGACGCCTGGCAAATTATTTTATTTGTGTATTTTTTTGGTACGGTATGTTCATTAAGCAGTCCCTGTTTGTTTTTGTATAGGTACATCATGATTATTTAACTCTATTTTATGAACTTGAAGCTGCCAATATCTGTTTTTGTATTAATCAAATGCATAAAATATATTTATATATCAATGTTTCTTAATCTTTGTATTTATCAATTTCAACTATGTATTATCAATATGGCATCAAAATACCCCAATGGTGATCAATTATGTGACTGGGTAGGTGGACCAAAAACCACAAATTGATTGAATTTTTTTTTGTTTACCCGTGTAGGCCCTACCTGCAGTCATTGTTATTGGTAGGCCTAGTCGAATTGACGTTCTGGCTTTACCTGCTAAGTAAGCTCCTTGAATATAGATAAATAATAGGTAGCCTATAGTAACAGGTGTATGAGATTTGTCACTACATTCTTAACTTGGTTAGTTGGAAACTACAATTGCTTGTTAATCTTTATGACGTACTATAGAACATTATCTAACATTTGATAACATTGTGTTGATGTTTGAATGCTTAACATAGTTAGTGGGCATACGTTTGTCACATGCAAGATTCTGCAGAGTTAAGATGCCCCAGAGCACGCATTGTATACTATGGGTGTTGTTGGTATATCTCACTGCTAGTCTAGTGGAAGCCACTGACAGTGACAGTTCAGTGTATTCAGTCAGTAGAGGCAACCAAGACTTTGCCACCGCTTTATACTCTGAGCTGGCTAAAGAAGACAACTCTAGTAACATCTTCTTCTCGCCTCTGAGCATCCACGCCATCTTAGCTCTGGCTTATGTCGGAGCTGGGGGGCAAACTGCTCAAGAGATGGCGGCCGGGCTGCGACTTCCGGCCAACGTTGATGTGGTCAAGACAGGCTTTCAACAACTACTACAAGGTATGATTCAAACGAACAGTGTGGCGTTAGAAATAGCAAACAAGATCTACGTGGCCAAGGATTCTAGTGTCAAAGATGAGTTCAAGAAAGCAGCAACAGAGAATTTCTTTTCTGAAGTTCAAAATGTCGACTTTAGTTTGGTAGCAGAAACTTCAAATATTATAAACGAATGGGTGAAAAATATAACACGTGATACGATAAAGGATATTATCAGTACAGACGGGTTAAAACCTCCTCCTAAGCTACTTCTCATCAATGCAGTTCACTTCAAGGGAAACTGGGAAAAACTTTTCGAAAAACCAAGAACGGTCATTAAACCATTCTACATTACCCCAAAGAAAACAAAGAATGTAGAAATGATGTACGTTCATTCGGTGTTTACTTTCGTAAGAAACGAAGATATTGGCGCAGACATCTTGGAATTGCCCTACGCGGGCAACACCACCACTCTTTTGGTCATTCTACCATTCAGAATAGACGGGTTGCCGAATGTGGAAAACAAGCTCCGTGGTACCAACTTGACAACTTTATTCAAATCACTTACAGGACGCAAAACTGTAGACGTTTTCATTCCTAAATTTAATCTGGAACAAAGCATAACGCTTAAGGATTACCTGATGGCCCTCGGAATGACCACCATGTTTCAAGACAACGCAGATTTCTCTCTCATGTCTGACGGTGATATCTCCGTCAGCAATGTATTGCACAAGGCTTTCTTAGAAGTCAATGAAGAGGGTACAGAAGCGGCTGCATCGACCGCAATAAAGATAACATCACGAAATGCGGGTTTCCGCCCAACAACTTTTTATGCAAATCATCCGTTTATGTTTATTCTAAATTGTAAAATATCTGGTGCAGTTCTGTTTATGGGCAGATTCTCCAGCCCCCAATGATGCTACGATAACAACTTGAACCAAGTATTACATACCGGTAGTGTCAATCTGGATTTTATTTACAAATTTTATGTGGTATCTCCAGCCAAAGCTGTCACCTCAAAGCACATAATATTAGTCAATTATTTACATTACATTTGAAATTAAATTACAAATTAATTTTAAAGAAAGAAAAAAAGAAAATACAACCTTCAATAACAGTACATTTTTGTAACTCATTAGAAACATTACATTTCTCTATAAATTAACAGAGCATTAATAATTAGTAAAAATTATAATAACCGTAGAGAATCATCTGATGTACAAATGACCTCAAAAACTGTTTATTGTTAGTACCTACATATTTTACGGGACCATATTTTATTTTTAAACAAGCAGGAGAAACACATACGAACACGAAACATTGTCACCTGTACTAGGCCGTGACCTTGGCAACCTCGTACTCTACGTTGTGCTTGTAGAGTCCTTGTACTTACCTTAGGAGGAACAATGAAGTCCCCTAGAGAGTAGAGGATCGCCACTGGAGCCGTGACCTTGGCAACCTCGTACTCTACGTTGTGCTTGTAGAGTCTCGGACTTCGGTGGAACTTCTGGAATCTCCCTGTTGATATAAATATTATAGTCTGTTGTTAACGAAGATAAAATAAAAACATGTACAAAATAAAATAATTGTATTGCGATCAGCAGGGTGTGTCTACAAGCCTGGAAAACCTGGAAAAGTAATTTGGAAAAGCCAGAGAAATGCAAGTGAAATTATTTATATTTCTGTGATTTCAATATATTTCCCCCAAAACTCTCTAAAAGTCAACAAACCTAATCTATATTATAAATTTCCGCGAGAAAACTCTCCGCCCCCCATTTGGCCCCCTATTGTTGAGCGAGCGAAGCGAGCGTCTCCACTTGACTCTTATGGCTCGAATGTCTGTTTTTTTTTCTTTTTTTTTCTGTTACTGCTTCGATACAGGTCGCACCGTTTCTCTGATCGACCTGAAATTTTGCACACATGTACATACCACCTAGGCGGGTTGCTGTATAGTTTTGTGGCAAAATCGTTCAAAAAGTTAAAAAGTTACATTAAAGTTAATCGAAAGTTTTTTTTTCAAACTAAACGGCGACAAAATCTGAGGTGGCCAAATCATTTAGAATGTCCGTCCGATCACGAATATGTTATTTTTATTTTGATCCGATAAGTAGTGTAGTCGGAAATTACATTATAACAAAGTCCCGTTACCATGGCAACGGATTGCTCAGCTTTTTTGGCTCATGATAGCAGTCGAACGGAGGCTCGGATCGAGTTGAAATTTTGACCATCCGCAAGTTTCGTTCCCGATTTAATGCCATTAGTTTTGTGGCAAAATCGTTCAAAAAGTTATAAAGTTACATTAAAGTTAATCTAAAGGCGACAAAATCTGAGGTAGCCAAATCATTTAGAATGTCCGTCCGGTCACGAATATGTTAATTTTATTTTGATTCGATAAGTAGTGTAGATAGAAATTACATTTTAACAAAAGTAACGTTACCATGGCAACGAAAAGTCGCACAAGAATTCTGGTCACTATGTACTGCCACCTAGAAGTAATCAAGAGTTAAAATAGTTTTCCCAAAGAAATGATGTCAAGGTCCTCTAGATGGCGGTGGATTTTATCCATTCTCTCCTATTTTACAAATTTTCAGGTAAATCGGTCAAGACCTTAAAGACTTATTGGTATGTAACATTATGGGAATGTCGTACTCGGGTCGTGTTGCACGTACCGGTGCTCGCTCAACAACGCGTCCAACTGAGCGTTTTCCTAGTTATGTGCTAACACAACACTGCTAACTTATAACATTGTGGAGCAAAATGAGTTTTCCCGATTTTCCCAATCAACCAAATTTACAGTGTTGAACAACACGACTTTCAACCTGGAAAATTCAGGGAATTTGGTAACCTAAAATATTTAGTCACCTGGATCAATATACTGTATAGCACCTACTACCCTGATGTGAAAGTTGCAGTGGATGCTCATACCGTTCTTATATATTTATAAGACTTTTTTTTGTGTATAGCCATTATTTTATTTTAAAATATACACAAAAGCGAATATAAAATAATAATAATTACTATAGATGGATACAAGCTGTGTTCTAAATTAAAACTACGAAATTGTAACTAATAAATAATTGGACTCAGTTTGAAGAAGTATGAAAATACATAGTACGAAGTATAAAGGCTAGTACAAGTATGAAAACGAATCAAGATATTTGTTACTGGAAGCTAAAAAGTGTCTGGTAATGGTAGACTAGGAAAACGCCAAAGTCGTTGCTAGACGAGTGAGTGAGCCATGTGTTGAGTACCCAGTAACATTCCCTTTCATCCATCTACCTAAGGTTGGATTAAGCATGGGTCTTTCGTCTCTCACCTATCATAGGCTATTGTGACGCATTATGGCCTTACAGTTGACGCGCCCTTGCAACAACTAAACTCAAAACCCTATAATTTATACATATATATCGACCAACTTAAATGCAAATGTCCCCGGGTACTCAACACATGACTCGCTCACTCGTGTCATAAAGACTTTGGCGTTTTCCTAGTTTAGTTGGCAAAGGTGCCGTTATACCCGAAATGTGAAAGTCATGGATTCAAACACCCGGTCGGGAAAGATTTTATAATTTCTGGACTGTATTTTAAAAAAAAGTATAGAACATGTTTTGAAATGCACACAATACTATGGAAAACGTAGCCAGTACCAAATACGTGTAAAGATTGAAAGGTTTACTCAATCTCCCAGCTCTATTTGGGGGTACCTTGAGAGTGAATGATTCGATACACCTTGGTCACAGCATGCAATTTTCACAGCCTGAAAAGTCAAAAATAATTGGATGAGCGTAGCGAGCGTAGCGAGCGAAGCGAAGATTCCATTTCACTCCACTGTAGAAAAAAATCCGGAATGTTTTTTTTTCTTTCTTCCTTTTTTCTTTTCTTTTTTTGTATTTTTGTCTGTTTGTTAGCACGATTCCGGCTAAACCGATACTCCGATTGCGATGAAATTTTATGGAGGTCTTCGAAATCTCTGAACTTAGAACTGCCACGTTTTTGAGCACAGTCGAAAAATTATTTCTCATAAAAATCGCAATTTTACGATTTTTTTCGATTTTTTAAAAATTTCTTCGACTTACATCACCTACATGCTTTGTCCGATTGTAATGATTTTTTCACAGAACCTTAATTTTATGAATTGATATATTCGTGTAAAATTTGAGCGTTATCAAAAAAATATTTTTTACGAAAATCGCAATTTTACGACTTTTTTCAATTTTTAAAATTTCTCCAGCTTATAACACCTACATGCTTTATCTGATTATAATGATTTTTTTACGGAACCTTAATATTATGAATTAATATATTCGTGTAAAATTTGTGCGCAATCGAATAATTATTTCTTATGAAAATTTCAATATTACGATTTTTTCCTTTTTTAAAATTACGAATCATTAAAAAAAAAAAATTAAGTTAATTTTTTATTAAATTAAATTAAATTTTTTATTAAATTTAATTTAATTTTAAAAATATCTTCAACTTAGTAATGATTTTTTCACAGAACAACAGTAAATCCGCATAACACATGGCAGCTCAATGCACCAATTACGCTCATCCAACAACGCGGCGGGACTTAAGCGTTTTCCTAGTTAAATTATATTCAAAAACAAAACCATTGTCATTAAAATAATTCCTACACGTTTGAAGACTTTTTTTCAATTTATTATTTCTTGTAGATTTAAATCGCAACGGATTTTGCTCATTTTGTTAGCAGAAAATTTCAGCTCAATCTGTTAGGCCGTTCGGCCGTATATAGGGCATCGAACAGACGACAGACGAATGACAGACGACATACGATAGACAGACAAACATTGTCACAACGAAGGCCCGACCGAGTTGCGTTGTAAGACTACGTTCGCTGCGCTCACTTGTCTAATAACTTTATGTTAGTTACTCGTACGTACTTATACTCGAGCTAGTCAAATCGCATTTTTGCAAGCCCGATAAGATTTTACTAATCTCAACAAACTGAAATTTTTATCTTGCTGAACACCCGAAGTTGTTTAAAAACAAATTAAAGTAAAGAAGGATGCTAATTGGATGAGCGAAGGGAAGACTTCAATTTCACTTACCCCGAGATAAAAACCCCGAGTGTTTTTGTTCCTGTTCGCTCTCTACCGGGCAAATGGCATGTGCGATCTTGATAAAAATTGGAGGGAACCTTCGAAATCTCTGAACTTAGATCTGCTGGTACAATCGAAGAAATATTTCTCATGAATATCGTACTTTTACGATTTTTTTTTCGATTTTTAGTGTGATATTTTCGTTATATTTGGTCCGATTCTGACCAAACGGGTAGGGCTACAACGTGCATATTAAATTTTCACATGGATATTAAGGTTATGGTGATGTAGTGTCTTTTAAAAAAGAGTTGTAAAAGTTAGCCAGAATTCATAGAAATAAAGGTTTTAATATAAGCCTTTTACAGGTGTATAATTTACAAGTAACTATAGATTTTGACAATAATCACATACAATGCGTACAAAAAGCAGGTCTTTGGGCCTCGAGATATTTAACATTCTATTGTTAATTGATATTACCATAGCAGTTAATACCACTTTATAAAAAATTATCCTAATTTAACAAAAACAATTTTGCAATGGAACTTGAAAAAGTAATGAGATCCCACGCATACAAAAAACTTAGTAATCATTGGACAGAAAGTCAACCAAAAACAGCTCATCCATTAACGCGACTGGTTATTATAAAACGATTACTGGCACTTGAGTATAAATTTGAGAGCTAACTCTGTGTTCATATAAATTTTGGTGGAGGTGCTGGGTTCGTTGAATTGCTACTTTTTGATAGGGCTAGCTCCGCCCTCTGCCCCCACTGACACCCCCAGGATACCCAAAAACATAGTGTTGTCCTTGTTGAAGGGCAATGTGAAGTCAGATGTCATGTTCGGTTTTATCGTGAGACGTGACCATACTTGGGGAAGTTCCTTTTGAAAAGAAACTTTTATAAAGTTAAATTTTTTTACACTTTCACCTAAAAAATGTTCAAGTTTCGCATGAAAATGAACTAAAGTTCCTTCAAAAAGTTCAATTTTATTTTTCTATGTTAATGTGTGATTGCAGAGTGATTGACGTGCAACTTGAAACCATACGGCTGTCAAAGAGCACGGCGAGCGGTAGGGTCATGAATCATGATGATACATAATATGATATAAAATGATTTAATGATACGTAACGGCAAGGTTATTTGGTAACGAACACTGAAAATTGCTGCCAAGTACAAAATAGACTATATTAATTGTAACTGGAATTTTAGGACTTAAAAGATCCCCGAAAATATTAATTTGATCCTTAAAAGTTCCTTATCACTAAAAAGGATCAAGTTCCTGGAAAATGGAACTCGTTCATTTTAAAAGTTCCTTCCCCAAGTATGGACGTGACTCACGCACAGACTGACGGATGTTTCCTCACAGTATATTTTCTGTTTCACAATATACAATCTAGGTTGTATTGTTTCACTGCAAATATTTACCAGTCCCACAACGTTTGATGTTATTTTTATTTATCACATCACAAATATTAAAAATGTTGGTATATTAGGGGCAGGAGTTTTTTTTGTTTACCCCGAGGGTCAGGGGGCGGGGCTAGCATCACACAAACTCGACATTAAAATACCCGGCACCTCCACCAACTACGACATTTTATTTTATTGTTGTGTTCTTCTTCGACGCTCTGTTGATTTGCTTCGCTCCCTCTTTTAGGAACTCCCGTACTCACAACTTTTGATTGCGTTGCTCACGTAAGTTATTAAGATACATGAAGGAACATTTTCATTTGTAAACAAAACAATATCGAAATGGAAAAAAGATGGGATTTATATATTTTTTTAATTTTGAAAATTGTTATATTTGAAATTTTTATGTTAGTATTAAATAAAATAAAAAAATAAATACGTATTTAGAGTCTACCCACTCAGCCATATAACTTACTACCAAGCCAACCCTTGGCCCCGAGCAATCGACGAGTGAGCGATAACAACCAAGGTCAATATTTTTCAATGGGAAATATAGCAATCAATGGTATGGACAGTGCGAACACCCGCGGATCAACGCCAGAATCATCAAGGCCGATTCAGAACAACTCTTTAAATTTATTATGTGCCTCGTTGCTAGGACGGCTCCAAAGTCACCGTTTACAAATTTTTAACCCAAGAACTGATGTCCAATCTGAAGTTTAAAACTTCTGCCTTTAGTGGGAATCGAACCCTGAACCTTCTTCATTGGAAGAAGAGTCCTAACTACAAGACTAACGAGGCACACATTCAAAAAAAAAACTCGACCGAGAACTAAATCAAGGGTTGGGTATACAGCTAGCTGTAGCTAGACCCCTTTATACTAAGATTGATGGCGTACCTGTGTTGGCCACTTGGGCGTAGTGGTGGAGCATCTGGATAGTGTAGCCAGTCAGCAGATGCGTCAGCATAGACGGCAATAACGTCTGAAAATAAACAATACACATAATTATCATATTCTTACTCACTCCTCTCGGCTTTATGTACTAAAACATGTCTTACCTTTTTCCTTATTAAGAACTGTGTAACAATCCATCCATAGCAGAATCTTTGAATTTGTATGGTATTTTAGCTTGGGGTAATGCTTCGCGATGTCATACTCAAACGGTTGAAGATTTACAAATAAAAATGTTAAAAATGTTAATGTGTGACTTCAGAACCGATTCTGAACTCTCCCATAAACAAATATTTTATTTTTGTAACGTGCTGCCAATATCTTCATTGTTTATAATATATAGATTTATATTACACTTTTATTTTAAATCAGATCTCAAGATTCCGTTTAACTCAAGCAAAGACACAAGGTTCCAAGTGGCGGGGCGTTCAAAATTCCCAATTCTATCAACAAAATGGCCAACGTCCACTGTCTTATTCAGTTCCTAAACGTTCAACTTGCTGCCTTCCTCACTGAATACCTTGTCTAACATCTCAAAAATTAAAACAGAACTAAAATCGCATCTTCTTTCTGACACCTTTTGACAGTGTATTTCTATTTTTTAACTCTTTGTCATTTTTAATGTAAGTTTTTGGATTTCACAAATTAACTTTATAATATGTCATGCAACCATGGAGTTTGTACATACTTGCTTTTTTATGTTTATTCTGGTTCTCTGTTCCGTTTTCTGTATTGTCACCTTCTTATATAATTTATCTGTTATACCCCACAGTTAAGCCATTTACAGGCTTTGTGGGTTTTTTGATTATAAACTTGTTAGATTTAGTTTTGTACCTTATGTAATATTATTTTTTCACAAAAAACAATTATAATAATATAGACCCACTTTTTTTTATAGAAACCATAGCGATGTCCAAGTGTTATTTTATACGTATCGCAATCCCAGGTTTGTTCTTGCAACCAGAGTGCAGGTACACCCAGCGTCAGAATTAAATCAAGGGCTGGGTATTGTAGATACAACGAGACCCCTTGATTTACTTCTGGCGCCGGGTGTACATGGAATGTAACTGTGTTTTGGAAGGTATATATTTGGTGGATATTAATTCTTTTCTACGGAAGTTAATCATTTCCCAATTGCTGTTTCACTTTGCTCGTCTAATAAATCAGTATTTGTTATCTTTATATTTCCCTTATTTTTTATTGTTTATTGTTCCCTTGCTGTTCTGTTTTAATTGTTAATGTTTAATATATTCGTATTTTATTAATTTTCAATCAATTATTTTTCTAAATTTAATTTTGCTTTTAAATATACATTGTAAATATGATATCATATATATATATTTTAAAAAATCTTATGGTACATTGTTTTATTTGAATTTTGAATTTTTTTCAATTAGTACTTTTTAATTTTTTGTGTTCATTTATGTAATATTTATTTATTTATTCTGTACATGGCTAAATAAATTGAGATTAAGCTTCTTTATATGTACCACAAACACACATGTCCCCATCTACAAAATAAAAGAAACCACCGTATTACACGTCACTTCCGATTGAAGCAGACAGTGGTGAGTAGCGTGAAGTTTGCATCATTTCTTGAAAAGGTCTTTCCTTCCAAAAACGCGTTGATAATGCGAGAAAACGGCCCCTTCGCCGCATGACATTGCCTCTGGCACCAGAAAGCTTGCTGTAAGATTAGAAGAAACGAACCTTATAACACGTCAACAGTATAGTTGTTCCGAAGCAAGTTAGCAGATGCTGACGTCACCGGCGGGTGGATTGCAGCCAATCAGCGGTCCCCAATTTTAAAATACTGGTCGCTCATTGGCCCGCCGAACCGCGCGCATATGCTTACTTGTGCGGAAAACCTGATAATACTAATTTACACAAAGGACACAATAAAGAGACGAGTTCATTTAGATAATTTTTAATAAGCATGAATCAAAGATTGTACTCAACGTAGCACACCGGCAATCCTGACAGAACAATTTTCACGAAGTTTTTAGCAGCGGTTTTTTGTATATTATTTCTACACTCCTTTATCTACAACCTAAATAAAAAGATTTTTGGATTTATATGGTTTGTTGTGTTGCACAATTTTTTTCGCCTGCCGGTACAATTTCAAATTTTGTACCGTTTAACGGAAAAAATCGTGCAACGCCTGAAACCATATAAAACCAATAATACTTATATTTAGGTTGTAGCTAAAGGAGTGTAGAAATAATATACAAAAACCGCTGCTAAAAATTCAATTTTGAACTTGAGCAACTGATTCCAGTAATTTGAATACAATTGTTGATTCTGAGGTTATGTCCCGTCAAAAAAATTCTCCGCTCTTTTATTAAGCCCCTCTTACATTCTACTTACTTTTCAGACGTATTTACTGCATTCTTTAGAAATCATATTTGGGTCTAGGGATTCCCCTTAAACAATATTCGAACATTCTCTTCCTAAATGTACAAACTACCTTCCACCTCCCCCCCAAAAAAAAATATCTAGTTAAGACTCCTGAAGAAGGGGTATATGTATTTCACCAGGATCCCCAAGGGTAATTAATTTTTAATTATAATAAGAAATAAGTAGTGAAGGTGAAAAAAGAAGAAGAAGAAGAAGAAGAAGAAGAAGAAGAAGAAGAAGAAGAAGAAGAAGAAGAAGCTGTGAGATGATAATATTCACGGAGGTCTAGGTCGTGGGTCCACGTTTGCATCACCTATTCTCGACGATGTGCTGTGACGAGATGTTGACGAGCCCGCAGAAGCCGAGACTTAACTTTAGCAGGTAACAAACAATGTCGGCAATCCTGACTGAAGATTTCTATACAGGTTTTTCTCAGTCGATAATAATGCGAAAACAAGGGATTGTGTCCTTTAAGAGTGGTATACATTGCACCCTATAACAGGTTTAATTCACACCATAAAAACAAAAAATATGCGTGATAATCCCGATATTATCGGCTTCCAATAGAGCTACTCACCACAATGTTCAACGTCAGTGGTAAACTAAGCTTAATGGATGACCGAATCTCCCAGATGTAAGCAGCTGGTGCCATAGCAACCATTAGCCGTATCTTCTGGTTGTACTCTGGCTTTGTGGAGGCTAGGACGAAGAACATGGTGGTGCCCATGGAGTGCCCGACGTAGAAGAGCTCGGCGTGGTTGGTGGTCAGAAGGATGTAGTCTATGACAGCCGGGAGATCGTAGGTTCCCATCTCATGCCAGCTGTGGGAAGAAGAATTGTTATTACAGCATTTTAATAGCATTTTATTGTATATATTTTTTGGCCATCTTCAAAAACTTGTGTATGATTTGATTTTTGTAGTTTAACATCTCAGAATATTGCACTAAGGATTTTCGAGAAGATTACTGGTGAAATATGTCGATGAAGGACGATTACAAAAAAACATGCCCGTTGAGGGATTCGAACCCACGTCCTCGTAGAGTCACACGCTTCGGATCAGCGCCCTAATCGTATGTGCCACCGCGTACGGGTAGTTATTTTGATGTATTTAAAAAAATATATGCAATCAAGTTTTGAATTATTGTCATCTGAACGAAAATTTTGTTACAAATTATATGCTTTGTTATATTGAAAAAAATTTTTTAAGTTAAGTCTTTGATCTTAGTAGAATACTCACAAAACGCTATTTTTATGTATCTTCAATTATTATGTTTGTTGGATGTTCATTATTAAACCTCGGTCAAAACCGGTGCTTATACATGCTGTACGGAAATGAAATAAGTTCTTCCATTTTAAGTATTCGTTATTTATCTTGGTTTATCTGAGAAAAGTACGCGCCGGTGTAAAACAATGAACAAATATTGGATGGATAATTTTTATTTTTGCATTGTCGCATCTTTGACTAGGGAGTGAGTAATTTTGAAATGTGTATCTTTTTATTACATTACACGATTTTTTATGTTTGCCAGTAAGGGTATATAGTTCGTTATCGACAAGACATTGATGGTGGAATGAAAGATATTTATTTATTTATTTATTTGGGTTTCTTTAAAGTAATATAACTACATACATATTTCACACAGGTTATGTAATAAATCCCTCCTACTTGATGCCCAAGACTAAGAATACTAACAGCTAAGAAAACTACAATTAAAAGTAAATTAATTATTTCTTGCTTTGCTAATGAGTCCATAATAACATTAATTATATTATTGCTTATATACTGTGCGTGGTTAATATATACCTATAGGCCTATACTATATTTTGTTGTCCTACATAAGTACAATTACATATTTTACAATTTTTCTTGATTATAATAAGATAACCCTAATATTAACAGTAATAACTGTTTCTAATTAGAATACAATAAAATAAGATTACGGAAAATAACAGTAAGAGTATTATACTTTTTTTCTTCATAGTAATGTCTGAAATTCACATACAGCATTTTTTAACGTTTTTAAATTTTGTTTTTGAGATTTGTATTTTTAAGCTAGCAGGTAAAACATTCCACCTTCATAATTGAAAGTTTTTTCCCCTCTGGTTTCTTTCTTTACTTTAGGTACTGTAATGTTTTGTTGGCTACAGAGCGTCAGAATAGCTCATTCCATGTTTAGTTTGAATCCTTATTTCTGTTTCCATAACATAATATTATGTGCATTGTCACGGAACCTTATAAA
Source organism: Sweltsa coloradensis (assembly GCA_024449915.1). Classification (NCBI taxonomy): domain Eukaryota; kingdom Metazoa; phylum Arthropoda; class Insecta; order Plecoptera; family Chloroperlidae; genus Sweltsa; species Sweltsa coloradensis. Next base: position 65,260 of record JAMZAV010000512.1, read on the forward strand.
AATTAATCAAGACGTAGCATTGTAAATAGGGCTGTCACTCACAAGTAATAATAAGTTGTTCACGCTAACGCACAACTGTAGTGTGAAAACATAGTGCTCTGTCATTATTCATTATCAAGTGACTTACGATGAGGGACATTCAAGTAAACTAGACAACAGAAATATCTTCACTTTCACCACGTGAACATATTAACTTACGTCGTACCACTCTCATTCGGGAGGGCGCTAGTTCGATTCCAGCCTCCGGCAATCCTGACAAGAGTTTACCAATTGCTAGCCGAAACTAAAATTACCACTTAAAACATTTTATCTTTTATTATGCTTTTTATACAAATTTTGAAGCTTTTTGATTCCAAAAATATGTAATATTACTTTTTGGGCGAATTTCTTAAATCTGTTTTAACCTGCTAGTGTTTTGTTACATATACAATCCCTTATCTAATATGACCCTTCAAAATTCGAACACGCAACAAAATTACTCTGCTTGTTGGAAATCATCACATTTTGACTAAATCACCTTGCCCAAATTACATAAACAAAATGTAGTGTATAGCACAGAAGCGATAATACGAGTACGTTAATAATGGTGAATAATTTTTTCTGACCTAAATCGTCCAAGGTCACGGAGTATAAAGATAGCGGCAATGTTATTCCTTATGGGAGATTTTTGCCGAAATAGCTCGAAAATTAACGGGTTGAAAAATTCCTCCACGGGTCATGCATGGTAAACCCAATACTTTTTCTCTTTGTAAAATCATAACTTATCGTCCTGCATGAACTCTTAAAGCATTCTATAGCCTCAGCGGGCTTTCATTTGATTGTGTTTTAAATCTTACGTGAAGTTGTAGAAGGCGAGATCCCTGGATGAGAGTGTGAGGTGGTTCCTGGAGTATCTGTTCCCTCTGGCGTTGCCCAACCAGACGTCGTAGCCCTCGTCGGCTAGGAGGAAGCCTGGGGAAGATAGTATATAATATAACACAGGTCAGGAGGAAGCCTGGGGAAGATAGTATATAATATAACACAGGTCAGGAGGAAGCCTGGGGAAGACAGTATATAATTCTATAAAAAGAGCTTATTGGCCCGGAACAATATAAAACGTAACTTAAAAACTTATGACCGAGGCCACTACTTACTTACTTAAGTAGTGGCCTCGGTCATAAGTTTTTAAGTTACGTTTTACAGTATATAATATAACACAGGCCAGGGGAAGCCTGGGGAAGACAGTATATAATATAACACAGGCCAGGGGGAAGCCTGGGGAAGACAGTATATAATATAACACAGGTCAGGGGGAAGCCTGGGGAAGAAGTATATAATATAACACAGGCCAGGAGGAAGCCTGGGGAAGAAAGTATATAATATAACACAGGCCAGGAAGCTGGGGAAGACAGTAGGGAAGACAGTATATAATATAACACAGGCCAGGGGAAGCCTGGGGAAGACAGTATATAATATAACACAGACCAGGGGGAACCATGGGGAAGATAGTATATAATATATAACATAGACCAGGGGGAAGCCTGGGGAAGACAGTATAAGTATAATATAACACAGGCCAGGGAGAAGCCTTGGAAAGGCAGCGTGTGCGTGTGCAAAAAGTGGGCGAAATGAAATGATGACAATAATTGTCATAATTATTATGATTTGTATTGAGCATGTTTGTTTTGTTGAATTTGAACTACAGTATGCTTGTTGTTGTTGTTGTTGTTGTTGTTGTTGTTGTTGTTGTTGTTGTTGTTGTTGACATCTCCGTCGTCCCTACTAACCTAAGCTCTTCTCCGGACCTGCCATGAGCCAGTTGTCAGACGCCATCCCCACTCCATGTTGTAGCAGCACCGGCGTCTTGGCGCCTGAGGACGCGGCCTTGGGGCTGCCGGGTATCCGGTGCACAGTCAGCAGGTACCCGTCCTCCGTGGTGACCGTGTGCGTCTCTATCGGGTAACCGTGCTTTGTGGTGTAGTCTGACTGTAACATACCAGAAATCATACATTGACAGAGAACAATTTTATTTGTTTACCCTGTTTCCTGTTCAGTTATAAAACCTGATTTACAAACGAAGACAACTAAATATTGATTGATTGATTTGTATTGCTTAACGTCTCATATTAATGCTATTCGAGACGATGAGTGGTGATAGATGAGGATGAAGGATAAATAAAAGGGAGGAGGGGAAACCCGGTACCGGCACGTTGCCTACACCTTTCGAGGGGGGACCAACGGCTTTACGTCCCATCCGAAAGGATGGTGTAACCTTGATAGTCATAGGTTCCTCCACTAGCCCGGACTGCCGAGCAGTCGTCGAGGAGAACGAAGCCGTTACACTAGCTCTCGAACCCTCCATCTGCTCTAACCAGCGGTATACATATGTTTATGGGCAGAGCATTCACCCACCCTCACCCTGACCACGCCGAGGTTGCTTAATTAACTTCTGTGTTCGAGTGGGAACCGGCTAAGCGACGGTGGCTAAACCGCTGGCAAATTAACTAACTGTAGTTGAGCAAACAACAATATATAGTAAGACAATAATTTTGGTAACGTATTTCAATTGTTTATTAACAATATAAAGTGAAATGATCTAAAATGAACCAAGTTAAAAAGAGGAAAAGGGTCAAAAAAGAAAAACAATGATTTATTAGACGATCTCACTCAAACGAATAAATGACAAAATAAGGAACAACAAATCAGGGAATAATCTAACATATGCAGAAAACCCAAGTTCACTTTCTTATTAAATGTTTCTTTGTCTCAAATACATCACATACAAAAGAAACTTTAGTCCATCAGGTAAATGATTTTTTTTATTAATTTTTTTATTGATATTTATTTTTCCCACCTAAGAGTAGTGTTAAGTTCAATTAATTGTCAAATAAGGACAAAGTAAGCTACATACTCCAAACTATAGGTCAAAATATAACTTACTCCACTGTTATAATTTTAAAAATATAAACATTTTTTTTGTAAACATGCCCCTCTTCACAGGTGTCTAACTAGGTATTTTAGAGTAACAATTGTGAAGGGAATGTCCATGTGCAGTATAAAAAAATGACTAAAGATCCCTTGCATTCCCAATAATGACTGAAGAAAACATTGGAAACATTTTCAATTTGAATTTCACGTGGCGGTATTCGAACCCGTGACCTCTGATTGTAATATACTGACGAATTACGCACTCCTGACTGAAAATATTTCCGAGGTTTTCCTCAGATATTAATGCGAATGTAATGAATTGATGAACAGCCCTCGGACATCCCTACGTAATTGTCCTATCTGAAACACACCTAGTTCACCTGAAGATGGCCATACCTTGCACCCTAAAACAAGTTTAATTCCCACGGAATTTTTTTAAGCTGAGGCGACATAGCTCATAATTATATAAATAGTTACACCAATGAGAAACAAACACCACACATAGGAACAATCTTCCAAGGGCATTTTTACTTTTATGTCACATGCTGTACACATATGTACTTGTATGTCTGTAAAATATGGCAGGATGCTATGTTTATCTGGAATGTCAGATTAAAGTTAGTGCCTATATTTCAATTTTACGGGTTGTCACGGGTTTCGTTGAAGGTCAGAATAACCTTACACGCTCTGCTGTGATTTTTTTATATTATTTTTTATTTATAATAATATTTTTTCGTGGGAAACCTGCCCAGGGTTCAATGCATGCTTCGAACTAGGCATTTGGAGTTAGGACGATTGTGATTTGTGAAGGGATGTCCGAGGGCTGTGTAAGAGGACTCAACCCCTTGCATTCGCATAAACGACTTAGCAAAACCAAGGATAAAACGGAAAACCTTCAGTCAGGATTGCCGGTCTCGACGGGATTTGAACCTGGGACTGATTATTATTTGAAGTAAGTTTGGGTACTGGAGTACGCAAAAGATTGATTGATTGTTTGTTTGATTCAGGTCTATTATTACAAAGCGGGATTAAGGCTAGTTAAGCCTTATCTTCCATCCAACATCCTCCAAAACAGAGATTGATTGATTGATTGATTATTAAGGTCTTTATTGTAAGGCGGGATTAAGGCTAGTGAAGCCTTATCTTCCATCCAACCTAATACTACTAATAATAATGCAAATGATAATAAAGGCCTAATGAGAGAGAGAGAGAAGAGAGAGAGAGAGAGAGAGAGAGAGAGAGAGAGATTGTCGTCTTTATTGATGGCGGGATTAAGGCCCTTAAGGGCACTTCCCTGACACAATTGAACACACAATAGCTTTCATAAAAGTCTGATTGCCAAACGCATAGCTTAGCTAAGCTTAGAATTATGCAATAAACGAGCATGTGTTCTTGCTTACATATACAATATCGGGTCTGAAACCCTCAAATGTAGGATGATTGTATAACCAAGGGAGAAAAACGCGTTTTGCCATGTTGCAGAGTGGGTTGTGGAGCATTGAGAATGTAGAGTTGACAGACATTCTGTCGTGATATAAGTACAATGCACTACAGTCAAGTACTTTGATTTGTGGGCATGATTTACAGCTCGGATCGGGCCCCTAGACCCGTCTCTTCTTAGATAGTTAGTGGGTCCTAGCGATGATGCGTTTCTTCGCTTTCCTTACTCTACAGCCAGAAGACTTAAGTCAATTCCAAATTTTAAAAAGAAGCTGGATCTATATACTCATATGCTATTCTTTTTTTAGTCCGTTTGAATCTTTTTTTATGTATATTTTTACAAAAGTTCATTTTGAGCATATTTTACGCATTTGCGGTGATTTTCTTTAAATAAATAAATTGTTAATAATTGTTGTTAAATTATTATATATATATACACGCCTCTCTCTATATATAATTCTATACATATATTGTAATTGTTTATAGATCTTAACTTAAAAAAAGAACCTCGTGCGTAGTATAACACAATATCTACTTTCAAAATTGGATCTATTTGAATCTAAAGATACAATAAAAAAGTACCAATAATATTTAAACTAGGAAGATTCGCAAACGCTTTTTGAGGCACGTTGTTGGATGAGCGAAATTTTTTTAAACGTAAAAGGCGTAAAATTGCGATTTAAAGAAAAATTATTTTTCGATTTCACTAAAATTTCACACCAATATATTAATTCATAAAATTAAGGTTCTGAAAAAAAAAACATTAGAATCGGATAAAGCAAGTAGGTGTTATAAGTCGAAGAATTTATTTTATTTTTATATGAAAAAAGCGTAAAATTGCGATTTTTACAAGAAATTATATTATGATTGCGTTCAAATTTTACCCCAATATATGAATTCACAAAATTAAGGTTCTGTGAAAAAATCATTACAATCAGATAATGCATGTAGGTGTTGTTATAAGTCGAAGAAATGTTTTTAAAATATAAAAAAAAAATGGTAAAATTGCGATTTTCATAATAAAACATTTTTCGATTGCGCTAAAATTTCACACGAATATATTAATTCTTAAATTCATAAAATAAAGGTTCTGTGAAAAAATCATTACAATCGAATAAAAAATGTAGTTGTTATAAGTCGAAGAAATTTTTAAAAATCGAAAAAAATCGTAAAATGGCGATTTTAATGAGAAATAATTTTTAGATTACGTTCAAAAACGTGGCAGATCTAAGTTTAGAGATTTCGAAGGAATCCATAAAATTTCATCGTAATTGGAGTATCGGTATAGCCGGAATCGTGTTAACAAACACACAATTATACAAACAGAAAAAAGAAAAAAAAGAAAAACATTCCGTATTTTTTTCTCCATTGTAGTGAAATGGAATCTTCGCTTCGCTCGCTACGCTCATCCAATAATGATAATCAATACTTGATTCCAACAATGTCGGGTTGAGTGGTATTATCACACCGATACCTAGGACACTTTACAGAGGTTCCCAGATTTGTCGTTTCTTCATCATCATTTTCACTGTCATCTTCATTTTCATTTTTATCATCATACTGCATCTGCTTCTCCAACAATTTTCTCCATCCTTCCCTGTCCTCCCACAGCTTCACCACCATCACCTGAATCCACGATTCACCTTGCTCTTCAACTTCAACGTCACCTTCGACCAATCTTCCTCATCTTTCTCTTGGTCTTCCTACTTTTCTTTAACCTTCATTCCCTGCCACATATTGACACGTACGCACGTCCTGCCTGTGACCACATCAACAACACCGGAAAAACAAAATCAATCATCAAAACTATTACAACCAGGAAAAAACAATAAATTTAAATGAAGTTTTTGAAATCAACTTTGATTGATATTATACATAACTATAATTAATCACGTCAAACATCCCTTATCCAAACTGACCATCTCAGTCATATCTATCATGTTCGCATGTGATGTGTCAAACTACCTCAAAGAATACGCCAGCACCTATCCTGTTTCATAACAGTTCCAAGGCTATAGTTCGTTCACACGTAGCTTGAGCCCCTGTATATAAACCCCTGCGTCAAGGAGGTTGGATACACTCCGAGTCTTCTCCCTGGACACTCAACAGTAGACACTCCCAAGCTACGATGTTCAAACTTCTCGTTCTCCTGGCTGTGGTCAGCATTGGCCTGGTGAGTTGGGTTGAGTTAAAACCGCTAAACTCAAAAAATATATTTCATTCAGGCTAACTAGTTATGAATTTAGCAATCAACAGAAAAAATTATTGGGGCCACCATGACCTCCCAAAAAATTGTCAAACATGACATTTTTCGAGCTAGGTCCCATCGGCAAAAATCTCCCATAAGAAATAACATGGGGACGATCTTTATGCTGACTTTGGAAGATTTTGATCCTAAAAAATATTGGTCATTATTGACGTGCTTGACAGCCTTTTCTGTAAATCTTTTATATTTTGATTTGTAATTTAGTTCGGTCAAAATATGCTGATTACCAAGATGGGGTGTGATTTTGGAATGCATATTTTTGCGTGTTTGAGGGTATATTTGGGCACAGTTTCAAGACACGATGTTATAAAGGGGCATTTTGGATTGGTACTATGCTCTAGTATCTATGTGGACCAAAAAAGAAGCAGGTTAAAGCGGATTTAGGAAATTTTCCAAAACACCAATTTTTGCCAATTTCTGGATCAAAAAAATTAAAAAATTCGAATTAAATCACAGTTTTTAATTAAATAATAAGTTATAAAATTAAGTAAAAAAAATAAGTAAAAATAATTTTTGGTTTTTTTAGCCCCTTTAACTGTTTCAATTAACAATTACACTAGTAAAACGCTAAAGTCCCGTCACGTTGATGGATGAGCTTTTTTGTAAGTTTTAAGTTTCGTGGGATCTCTTTACTTATCAAGTGCTTTTTGAACGCATTGTAGGTGATTGTTGTCAAGTTTCTATTGTTACTTGTTAATTGTTATTAAATACCTCAAAAAACTTAATTTAAAGCCTTTATTTATATGGTTTCTGGATAATTTGTTCAACCTTTTTGTTCAAAATGCAATACATCACCATTACCTTAATGTACTTATTTGTTTATTGATGTTAAATCGACTGATCATTCTATATGCCTTTAAATAGGCTCCACTATAATTTTGTTTGTGTAATAATGTTTTGATATTATTATGATTGTAAGATTGTGGATGAATAAATGAAATGAAATGAAATGTCCATGTGAAATATGAACGTTCTAGCCCCACCCGTTTGGTCAGAATCGGCCTAAATGTCACGAAAATATCGCACTTAAAATTTTAAAAAATCGTAAAGTACTATATTCATTAGAAATATTTCTTCGATTGTACCCAAAAACGTGGCAACTGGCAAGTCTAAGTTCAGAGATTTCGTTCGAGTTATTTCTAGCATGGTGCATTTGACATGGGCAAAGCTTAATTATTTTCGAATAAACATTGTCTTACCGACGACGAATTTCACAAACAAAGCCTACCCTGAGACTCTTGGGCTTTACACCTTCATATTTACCCTGTCACGTAAGCGACTGAGTCTTACAACGGAAGTCAAACGGTACAAGATATGTTTTTTTGTCGGTGATTGATTGATTGATTGAGTGAGTGATTGAGTTAGTTAGTTCGCTCCTGAACGGTCGAACGGCTAAACAGATTTAAACAGACATCAGGGAACCCTTTTGTGGTTCCAGTTAACAAATTCAGCAAATTCCGGTACGATTTAGGATCACTAGGAATATTTAAATGAACAATTTGAAATGCAGCATTCATTTTTTTGGAACAAGTCATCGGTATTGGCCACAACCTCGAAATTACAAACCAACTTGCAGTTGAAGTTTTGCTGGATTATCATTTGTCTGGAGATTTCCATCCCCGCCTTTTGATTATTTACAAATGAAATTAAGTTACGTGTCAAAAAACATGAGAGTACTTAAAGTCCACGTCAAACTGCTTGTTTTAGGGAATATCATAAAACAAGTAGTAGTAACTACAGTATCATGTGTATCTAAGAAATTAAGATATTTCATCATGATGTTTTGGAGAAAAACATTGATAATATGGTAATGGTAATACTCAGGGAGACGACGAGCCTACAAGTAGGCCTATGTCGGTACATTACCTCTTTATATAAGGGTATAGGACTTACGTGTTAAATTGTTTTAGTCTTACAAAATGTTATAACAAAAACAAAATTCATACGATGGACCAATCAGAGTCAATAATCCTTACGACGACCAATGCAAAGTAGTAACTTCATTATGACAGGCCACTAAATCATCATTCATCAGCACTAACCAATCAGGATATCGTATTTCTTATAACTATAAAACAATTTCTTGAGACTTAAACAAGGTTGTAAGAACTGAGCCTTATATTACGGACTGTATAAAATAAGGGGGAGTGGCGTATAACCTAACGGTTGACGCGCCCTGAAAACAAATAGACAACAAACTAGGCCTAGGCCTGTATCGGCTACAATGTTTAATCCATATTGAAGCTAGATGTTAGATTGTCGTTCCCCTTGGCGTGGATGGGGTTTATCTTTTCAGCACGGGCCTGTGAACACATAGGCCTATGTTTATGCAATGATTGTAATTAGGAAAACGCCAAAGTCGTTGTTAGACGAGTGAGCGAGCCATCTGTTAAGTACCCGGTAAAATTGATATATTAAGTATATAAATGAGGTGGGTTTGAGTTTAGTTGGTATAAGGGCGCGTCAACCGTAAGGCCTAATGCGCTTTCTAGCCTAATGCTGGGGAGGAAAGAAATGCTTGCTAGATCCAGTCTTAGGTAGCGGGAAGAAAGGGAATGTTACCGGGTACCCAACACATGGCTCGCTCACTCGTCTATCAACGACTTTGGCGTTTTCCTAGTATTATCTGTGATATCACTCGAATAACCTAGTTGGTATCTTGTCACACCGGGTAAAACTTGAAAAAAGTTTCGTTAAATAGTAATTGTATTTGTGTGTGTGTGTGTGGGGGGGGGGGGGGGGGGAACATTGCCCATGAAACAAGCTTTGATAATTTGGTTTGTGTTTCACAGGTTCTGTCTGTCGACCCTAACGTAACGACGACGATGACAATCAGACGAAGACGAATTTGACGAACCCGAATTTGAAGACGACTCCGACAAAACCGAATGACGACACCGACAAAACCGAATACGATAACGACGATAAAGTCCACAAGGTCGACGACGACGAATACAACGACAACGACGAAGCTAACTACGACGACGAAGCCAACGACGACGACGAAGCCAACGACGACGACGAAGCCAACGACGACGACGAAGCCAACGACGACGACGAAGCCAACGACGACGACGAAGCCAACGACGACGACGAAGCCAACAACGACGACGAAGCCAACGACGACGAAGCCAACCAACGACAACGAAGCCAACGACGACGAAGAAACCAACGACAACGAAGAAGGGGAAATCCACCAAACCACCAAAATAGTAGTCTAGAGCCATAAACAGTGCGACGTAGACGCTACTTTGTTGTGTGTCCTTTATGGCTTTTTAATTGGGTTTTATCTATTGTTCTCTCCCCCTCTATTGTTCTCCACCCCTTCTATTGTTCTCCATCCCTACTTTGTTGTGTGTCCCCCTTTATTGCTTTTTAATTCGTATATTGTTCTCCACCCGTTTTAGAGCCCTTTTGAGTTCACCCTCTCTTAGTGCCACATACAGTCCGCCTTGTGGTGTGGGGGATCTGTTACTCTGTAGTGTAGCACTTCCCCCATCTATTGTTCTCGCCCACTTTATTGATTTTTAATTTGCGAGAGTGTCACCCTCACTTTGAATCCCCACTTGTGTGTCACTGGATGGGGTATATGCATAGTTGTATAATTAGTTTTATCCTCTAAGCTCGTAAGCTCAGTTCTAGACATGGTATTGCCCTGGGTCCACCCCTTTTTTGCTGTTCTTGCTGGAGCTTCACAAAGTGGGAAGTCATTTCTAGCAAGGTCTTTTATTGAGCATATGGGGTGTATGGGACACTCCTATTAAAGGGGCTATTACCCCCAAAAATTATTTTTTACCACATAATCTATAGCGTAATACTACACTAAAATGGCAGTTTAAAAAATGGCATTTTGGTGAATTTCTTAAATCGGCGTTAACCTGCTTATTTTTTGTTCCACATAGATAATAGAGCAGCGTACCAATCTAAAATGGCATTTACAACATCGTGTCTTGAAACTGTGCACAAATATACTCTCAAACACGCAAAAATATGCATTCCAAAATCACACTGCTTCTTGGCAATCAGCATATTTTGACCGAACCACTTACCCAAATTACAAAACAAAATGTATGCTATTTACAGAAAAGCCTGTCGAGCATGTCAATAATGTTCAATATTTTTTTCGATCAAAAACCTTCAATATCACGGGGTATAAAGAGCGTTCCCATGTTATTTCTTATGGGAGATTTTTGCCGATAAGACCTAGCTCGAAAATTCCCGAGTTTGACAAACTTTTTTCGGGTAAGGTTGGACCTAGAAATATTCTGTTACTTTCTAAATTCACTACTAGTTAGCCTAAATAAAATACATTCTTTGAGTTCAGCGGGTGAATACTCCTTTAAGGAGATTATATGGTGTTTCTCGGAGAAGCAAGCAATAAATTAATGATATGGAATGTCTTGCATTCATAAGGTTTCATGAGGGCTTGCCGGACATAGACTCGTTTCCCCTTGATTCAGATGCTCGACTCATTATCATTGACGATATGATGAGGGAGGCTGGTGATGAGGTCGTGGACTTATTCACTAAGACAAGTCACCATAGGAATATGTAATATTTTTAACACATAAAATAAAGAAAAAATCAGGTTATAAAATACATAACTAGTTAAAATGTGATAAGGTGCAAGACTGATAAATGAGTCATGTTGGTAAACTGGCATAAACAGTTTGCTTTAAATAATTTAAGTTTCATATGTGGTTGATGTCAATTTCTGTATTAATGGCTAATAATTTGTTGTAGGTGTCTTGAATTCGGTTGATGGGGGAAAATAAAAAAAAAAACATCAATATGAGCATATGGAATTTTGAAAAGATGTAATTTCAAGGGATGTGAAAGTTTATATCTTGAAGTAGGTCCGTGTCGATGAAATTATGGAGATTTTTGTAGAGGAAAATTACGTCGGTTGCACTATGATGACTTGCGGTTGTTGGAATCGAATGTTATTGAGAAAGTGTAGCAAAATGTGATCGGTGAAAATTTATATTATTTTGATAACAAAGAAAACTTAAAAAATGTATTGAATTCGTTCAACTTGTTTAATTTTGGTGACGTGATGTGGATTCCACACAACACTGGCGTAGTCAACGTGGGGTCGAACCAAGGATACATACAGCTTTCTTTTAGTTCTAGGTGAGAAGTTAGCCGCACAATTACGTTTGATATAACCAAGAATTCTTAGTGTTTTTTTTGGAAAAGACGCCAAGGTGCATGGTCATTAAAGAAAGATCAGAGGACATCTGTACACCTAGGTCTCTGAGGAATCAACAATTTTTAGTGCCGCACCTTCAATGATATTGTATCGATAACGTACTGAATTTTTCTTTTTGTTGTATGTGTGATCACGTTACATTTATCAACATTGAAGTTAAAGTCTTCTGGTTCTACACGAATTGGCAAAATCACCAAGCTCTAACTGAAGAGTATTGCAGTTATTAGCTTTGTTGATATTGATTCAGTTTTTATTTTGTGTGCATTTATGCACTAATTTTCATGTAGTTTTCCCCCTTCCTAATCCGTTTTTATAACTGAATAGAATAGACGTAAAATAATTAAATAAAAACAAAATATTCTTCTTAAAAAGTGGATTTTTTTTGTCAAATTTAAACAGGCTAACACAGCTTTGTGGAAAATTGTGTGAGGAATAATATCAAATACTTATTAGTTAACCAAGTTTTGTTAACTGTCGATTAAGCTCAAATGTCAGAACGGGTTGTAAATTGTGAACTCAACGAGTTATGTTTAGGAACAAAATGAAGGTTAATAAATCCAAATTCTCTCTGACTCCTATGTAAATCCTGTACTACACAAGGACGGAAGGACTACCTGAATAAGAATGATTATGCTACGTCGACAACTGCAGATCCAAGGGGAATACAAATATAATAATATAATATTTTTGCAGTGTGCTTTATATACCCACTCACAACGGCTGTCACCTCTGTTCACAACTTAACACCAATAAATATCCACTTGCACCAACTCATGGAAGAGATGTAATTTATTTTACCTTATACACTACCTTGACAAACCGACAGTGGTAGACTCTGATTCGGGAGGTCTCGGGTTCGAATCCCACCACCGGCAATCCGTTAATGCTTAAATGCGAATGCAAGGAATTGAGTCTCATTTATCCTATTTTGAAATGGTTAACTTTTATATCAAATACCATCATTGTACCGGAAAATTAAAAATTGAAGGATGCAATATATTAATAGGTCTTAAGATACTTAATTCAAAATAAGTGTTGTGTATCTTCTTACCAGTAGGTGGCATCTGTTGTACAACATGTAGTGTTGGCGCCAGAACTGGCATCAGTGTCAAATAAACTATGGTGACAGTGATACCGTGTTTATGTACGCTAAACCCTTTGTGTTCATTCTACAGTGGCGACCCACATTGCATAGCCAAAAGCGAGTGTAAGCTCTAATAAAAATGTGATCCATCCAAATCGTATACTTATCGTAAACGTATACCAAAATTCGTTCATGACAGTAGCAATATAGTGGTAGTAAGCTAAAAAATCAAAAAAACATTAAAAAAATATATATATTGTATTTGTTAATTCTCAGCAGACTTTAACTAATATTCTCTCTGTATGACTTCTGTTTAATGCATAATGGGCACTTCCCGGCCACAACTGGGCACAAAAAAATTGCTCACGGAAACGGTCTGGTTGCCAAACTAATAGAGCCGGAATACACAAGTTAACATGGATTGTAATAAAATAATACTTTTGAATACGTTTTATGCTGATTTGTTTTTACAAAATAGCAGTTTTGACATTACTTTGCGTAATTTTGGTGTAATTTTTAAAGTAAATAAATCAGCATAGTCTTAATGAAGTACCTTGTGTAAGGTGTTATGCACTATCATTAATCATTCATCAGTCAGATATGTTTAAGCAAGAGTATGTTTTAGAAAAATAGGGCTAACGAGCAGTGGGAAGTGCCTTCTTAAGGCTTTAGTCTGATAAAGTACGTTACATACGAAAATGTTTTGCCGCGCGATCGCCACGAACATTGTTTGAGGACATGGACATGACATTGGCCCTGGTTGCTTGGCCTCGCACAAGGTAGTCTCCAGGTTACCATCGTCTCCTTGAAACCACACAATAAGTAACACTGCATCATTCGACTAGGTCAGCTCGTTACTCAATGTTACTGACCGTGGAAACTGTTTACGAGACTCAGAGGATAGATGTAAAAAACTGTTTGTTTTGTAACAGTCTCCACTTTGATAATTTAGAATGTAGAGTGTAAGATAATTATTAGGTTGGATAGACTGTTGAGAAATATTGCCCAGGGGCTGTTACTCATTAATAGAACTAATTCCCAGAATTGACTAATTACCTATAGTCAGTGAGAGGGACACACCGATGTGTACCCAACGTTCCCTGTTTCCCACTTAAATAATAATTATGCTTGTCTCTAGTTAGTCTTGGTCATTGTTCGCGTGTTGTTTATTTATTTATTTTTTATTTATTTATTTAACGTCTATCCTATTCAGTTATAAAAACTGATTTACAAAGGAGGACAACTAAATAAATCTAATTACATAGATGCAGACATAACAATGAACTACATTTAACTAAATATTTGAAATAGTAATATTACAACAATGCATTAAATACTCAACAAATTTGATAACAAATAAAAAGGATATTAAATGCAATTTATTAATGAATCGAATATAAAAAAAGGGTGGGGAATGAAAAGAAAAGAAAAAAGAAAAGAAAAGGAAAAAAAAAAAAGAAAAGGAAAAAGAAAAGGTGTCAGCGCCTGCAGGGTTGGCTTGGTATGTAATGTCCCTTACTAAAAATCAGTAATGTGACTAAGTGGGTAGACTCTAAATACGAATTTATTTATTTTTATTTATTAATTAATTAAATTTAATCCATATTCCATAGTAATTGTAGTAATAAAGGGACTCATGGTGACAGTGTTTGGGGGGGGGGGGGGGGGACTGTATCAAATACTGTAGCAGGAGCCACTTGGTGGACATCCCCTGTATTTGACTATTTTTAGTTAATTGGTGATAGATGAGGTTGAAGGGTTATTTCCCAAATCCATAACTATTGCGGGATTCAAACCAATAGCTAGTAGTGTGGCCCTCGTTAGGTTATAAGGATGTTGGGAAATTGTGAAGCTAATGTCCGAGGGCTGTTTAAGAGGACCTTTGCATCCGCATTAACGATTGTGGAAAAACTCATTGAAAAATTGCTTCAGTCAGGATTGCCGGTCTCGACGGGATCGTCCAAACACTGTCAGATATTTACGATGAATCCAAGGCTCCATAACATGATAATTATGATTTGTTAAAAAAAACTTTTTTTAATGATTTGCAATGTGGGATTCACATAAGTTTTAACCGGTTTGACGCTCTTTAGGTCACTAATTCGATAATTAGGGCTTTCAGAAAGTATGCAAGAAGTATACTCAATCTTTTCGTACTTTTTTAACACTGAATCCCACTATTTCCTAGAACTGAGGAAGACCTTGGAAAAAACTTTCAGTCAGCTCTGCCGGTTTCTGGTATCGACCCGGCGACCTCCCTAATCAGAGTCCAGCGTTTAATCCACATGCGACTTCTCTGTAAAGGTTAAATAACGCCAGACATCCTGCTCATGTGGTTAGTCTTAGGCCTACTCTTCTAGTTCTCCTTGAATTCTCCATCTAGACGGAAGAACCGAGTGACTTAAAGCACTAACATAATTTATAATCTACATACTGCCTGAGAGTTTCGGGTTGTAGCCAAGGTTAAAGTTGTCAGGTAAGTTTTTACTAACATATTCGCCGATTATGCATTAAGTATTTGTTGGCATGAAAGAGCGCGATATTATAGCATGAAATTGCAATTACCGGCTTATAAGGTATGATTTGAGATCAAGTGATAGTTTGTTTTTATGAGTAAGTAATTGTTAAGTGTCTCATGATTTTATGATGACTTGATTGAACCCATTGCGTTGTTCATTATAAAATGATTATATAAAATAATTAAAATTGTTTTTCACAATGAAAAAAAAAATGAATTCAAATGCACTTCACTGAGAAATTATTATACAATCATTATTTTCTCACGAGTAGGAAACGGTTGCTAATCTACGTTGAGTAGTTTCCTATTTCTACGGTAATACTATACTATACCTAGTCAAATACATTTTTAAACGCTACAAAGTTCTATATTATTGATGGCACCAAGGTATGTCTTTGCATATTATAATTAATTTATATATAATATTGACACAAAAAAAATTATTGTGTGTGTTTGTATGTGATTTTGTCTCTGTATAGCTTTAGTGCTTTTTGACAGTAACCTATTCTTAAATTCTATCTTCGATTTTAAATTGGATTTTTTAATTTGGTTATTCCGAGGTCAAGGACTTTGAGTTGTGAGGTTTGCTTTAGGTTTTCATTAGAGATTACACATAAAATTCGTCACCTTCTTATTTTCAGCACGTTCCTCCAACAAATCACGTCTTTACCTTTGCGATAATTGAACATTCGTCTCGATTAAAATCTTCATAAACAAGAGGACCCAAGGCACCTTGACCTTGATGTAACCTCTAAACGTCTTGCATCTCGATGTTAATTTCATTCTGCACCGATTAAATTATTTGATTAGCGATGCATTTACTAAGTTGAAACACTACCTAGTTTAATATTATGCTAATAATATGTTTAATAAGTAACGAAATACTAATGATGATGAGGACTTTTCGAGGAATAAAAACTTCAGCCAGGAAATGGCTGATGCACAAATATCAGAATTATTATATATTGGTAACTAATATATTTAGCTACAAGGTCCATGGTCGCTTATACCGGTTTTGTGCAATTAAATCAATTACAGTCTATCAATTAGAACCAACTTGGCTCAAATCTATTAAAATGCAGATAATTTGTAACTGTGTTTTCTCACTCAATTTTAATTTACTAAATTGGCTAGAACAATGGAGGTAGCAAAAAATATACTTAAATGGCCATATTTTACTTTAACGAGTTTACATTTTTAGTTTAAAGTTCTTGTGGTAAATTTCTGGCACTGTTAATCTGGACGTACGTATTTTCCATAGTTTCCTCAATGAATAAACCACTTAATTAATAGTATACAAAATATAAACAAGTCAATAATTAGTAGTCCATACCACGCAACACAAATAATAGAATCAATAAAAAACAGTTCTGAGTATGAACTACTAGAATTTGAGCAAGTAACGGTGGATGAGGTATCAAAAATAATAGAAACCCTGAAACCTGTTAGCCCAGGTGAAGACGGAATTAATGATAAAGTAATGAAGGTATCAAATATAGTACTGAATGAATATTTAACAAATATAATCAATCTGTCCCTAACACTGGGCGAAGTACCAGACATACTCAAAAGTGCTACAATAATTCCTGTGCAATAGGTACCCAGGGCAATTGACGGGGAAAATTTTAGACAAAAATACACTGCACATAGTAGAAAAGATCTTAGAATCAGTGTTATTAAGGAACAATTGGTGAAGTTCTTTGAAACTAATAATACCTTTATAAAAGAACTATCAGGTTTCTGTAAAAATCATAACTGTGAATCAGCAATTACATTAGTTCTAGAAAACCAAAAAGAAAATATGACGAGTTCTGTAACAGTCGCTATATTTTTGGACCTGAAAAAGGCCTTCGAAACAATTGACAGAGATATACTACTAAAAAAATTGGGAAAGTACGGTATTAAAGGTTATGTTGCAAAATGGATCAAATCATACCTAACGTTTCGAACACAGAAGTCAATTACAATGGGTTTTACTCAGACGCTTGGGAAAACAACATTGGGGTCCCACAGGGGTCCAAACTGGGTCCATTGTTATTTATTAGATACATAAATGACATTGCTAATAACCTACAATTTGTAATAATACACTTATATGCGGATGATGCCTTATTGATCATATTTTTCAGGTGTTAACATACAGGAAGTGTTAGATAAGCTTAAAATTGATTTAAAAACGCTAGAAAGTTGGCTAGACGCTAACAAAATGAAAACTAATATTGACAAAACTAAGGCTATGGTAATATGTACACCAAAAATACGAAAGAATTTGGGACAAATTAATATTAAAATTGGAGGTAAAAGAATGAAGGTAGTGACAGAAATTAATCATCTCGGTATAATAATTAATAATAGATCAGGAACTAACCCTCAAACAGCATGGACAATATATTATCAAGAAGATGGCAAAAAAGTAGGTTTTATTTTAAGAATACATAGACTTATACATATTAAAGCAAAAATATTGTTGTACCAATCAATAGTTGCCCCACATATAGACTATTATAGCTCCCTACTGTTCTTAATAGGAAAAAATGAGATAACAGTTTTGTAAAAACAACAAAATAAAGCAATGCGAGCTATTGGGGGTAAACAGAAGTACATCCATAAATAAAATGTACTCAGCTCTAGGATGGATGCTAATAAAAGATCGAATCCTCCTGAATACATTGTCTTTCATACATAAAATTTATAAGAGTGTGATGCCAAAATACCTGCGAGACAAAATAACGCATATTAAAAATATACACACATATCCGACAAGGAGAGGGATGGATGTAAATATTGTAAGAGTAAGTAAAAGAAGTGAAGAGAACTCCATATTCGTAAGAGGGCTCAAAATTTTCAACCGAATTCCCATAGAAATACGTGACGAGGACAACCCTAAACGATTTAGAACAGAGAGCAATAAACAAATCAAAATGGGTAAACTAATGGATACGTCACATGAAAAGTGTTCATACTGGGATAAATGATTCAATTACTAATGACAAACAATAGTACGTATTAATGTAAATTTATAGCCCTGGGTATTGTATTTTATTTTATAGAGTATTGCACTAGGCATGAATTGAATATTGTATATTGGTTGTATTATGTATTAATGAATAACTAACCATTAATACATAACAAATTAAAAGTTCATTCTAGAATAAAATATAGTACACTGATACTATACTATTGTGAATTTATAATAAATGTATGTCATAAGAGCCCACTAGAGATAATAATAGTAGGTAAAATGTGAAGTTATAAAGATACCTATGAAGATTTTATAGGGAATTGCATTATATACATGAAATTGAATAGGCCTATATATCACAGGCCATATTGTGAAATGTATTGTAAAAATAGCAATTTGCTATATAAAAAGTGATACTACTACTACTACTGAGGTAATTTATTTCTTAATATATTGATAAATTGAATTCTTACAATTTACATGTGCATGTGCACATGCACATGCACATGCACATGCACATGCACATGCACATGCACATGCACATGCACATGCACATGCACATGCACATGCACATGCACATGCTCCTTCTCCTCGACGTCTGCTCGGCAGTCCGGGTTAGTGGAGGAACCTATATGACTGTCAAGGTTACACCGTCTTTTCGGATGGGACGTAATGGTCCCCATGGTACCTTTCAAAAGGAGGAGGCTACGTGCCGGTACCGGGTTACCCCTCCTCCCTTCTATTCATACTTCATCCTCATCTATCACCACTCATCGTCTCTATAGCTTTAATGCATTGATATGAAACGTTAAGCAATACAAAACAATCAATGAGTAAGAACATCAACATGAACACGAACATGATCATAAGCATTAACACGAATATGAACACAAACATATCATAAACATCAACATGAACACGAACATGATCAGGATAATATACATGAACACGAAGATAATCATTAACATGAACATGAACACGAACACCAACAGGAACACGAATACGAACACGAACACGAACACGAACATGATCAGGATAATCTACATGAACACGAACATGAACACAAACATGAGCATAAACATCAACATGAACAATAACAATAACATGAACATCAACATAAACATCAACTATAGGTCCCACGTTATGGCACACGTCCTGAAGGTCGACATTATGGACTTGATTTGACTTTTTTGCTTGGGTTGGGGTATTAAGCTAGTTGTCATTGACCACACATTGAAAAAATATCAAGATAATCTCCACAAGAAAAGCATGTTTTTATTCGTTTAAAGAGGAAATCATTCTTACTTGTCATGGACATAGCTGATTATCAATCAACTTAAGCGACGCACAATATTCATCACTCACATTAGAAAAACATCAACAGCCACGTTCTTTGTTCGACGAGATGGACACGATGTTTGTTTGACGTGCCGTGTTTGTTTAGTTGTTGCCCATAGAAACCTCACCATGGGAAACAAGTAATTAAATTCATATTTTATCTGACAACTCAATGTCACGGTGAGCTCATGAATGCGTGATGCCAAATATATCTATAAATATCAGAATGTACAAGTCATAATTGAAACATTTTCGAAAACATTAATCGTTAAAACTACAAATTTGTCATCGGCATTGAATCTGGATTTGTTAAATGTAAAAAAAAAATGATTTGTGAATTAATGCTAATTAAGGCTGTTAATTGTATCGCCCTCGGTCCGTAAAGCTCAAGAAAGTTGGCAAACAAGTTGGCTCAATGAAAATACATCTACACCCGTTCAACCTTTTTCAAGGGCTGGGTATTGTAGATACAACGATACACCTTGATTTACTTCTGACGCCAAGTGATAATAATAATAATAATAATAATAATAATAATAATAATAATAATAATAATAATAATAATAATAATAATAATAATAATAATAATAATAATAATAATAATATAATTTTTTTTTTTTTTTTTTTTTTTTTTTTTTTTTTTTATTAAAATAATAATATTACATGCAATTTTGTATTATAATACTTTGACATCGTTGTCCACAAAGCCACATACGTGGCTTGTCTGTGGATTATGATTAGTTATATTATTATACATGGATCAGACAGACTTAGTTGAATATTACATTATATTATACAAAAAAGTTCATAGGCTAAATTAAAACTTAAAAAAATAATTATAAAACAACGAGAATACTACTTTACAATATTGAAATTTGATATAACAGAATAGGCGTGAACATTCCAACACCACAGAAAGTGCAACTGTACAACAAAAAAACAGTTTATGAATTAAATTATATTAAAATAAAATGAATTAAAAGTTAATCAGTATCCATGGAACAAAGTAAGTAAGTTTTAAGTTCTTTTTTGGCCTCACTAAACGATTGGAAATTTTTCATGTCCTCTGGTAATTGATTAAATATATGCGGAAAGGAATACTCAAGAGTTCTCTGTCCGTACTTATTGACATATTTTGGAACATTGAAGTTAGTTTTTAGCACAAATCTTGTAGTATATTGATGGTCATTTCGTGAAATTTTGTAGGTGTCGCTAAAGTAATACTTAATTAAAAGGCGAAAAAGATACAATGATGATACAGGCAATAAAAAGCAATATGTGTACAGGTCATGTGTATGGAAAACGTTTAAGTTATTGTTATCTGGGATAATGAGTTTTAACATTTTATTTTGCAGAACTTTAATGGATTTTAAGTGAATGTTACTCGCATTTCCCCATGATAATAAGCCATAAGAAATTATTGATTCAGCTAAGGAAATATACACAGTTCGCAAGGTAGTATAAGGTAATATGTATTTTAATTTATATAATTGAAATGCGCAACTTCTAAGCTTTTTGCAAACTGAGTCAATGTGAGGCTTCCAACTTAAATATTTATCTATTATCAACCCTAGATACACGTGAGTATCAACACACTCGATCTCCTCAATACATTCACATACCATTACACTATTAATAGTATGCAAACACTCATTGGAGTGACTTATTATGCGAATACTATCCGCACGTGATTCATTAAAAGGCGAGCAAATGTGTACAATTTTAGTTTTAATTGAATTCAGAGTTAATTCACTATCGTGAGCATAACACGCCAAACTTCTGAATCTGAGTTTAGGTTTTGTTCTGCCACTTTTAAGATCTTATGAACAGAGATTAGAGCAGCGTCGTCGGCGAACATTAGTATAACGCAGTGCTTAATATATTTACAAATCTCGTTTACGTAGATCAAATAAGAAATTGGTCCCAAAATTGAGCCTTGTGCTACGCCAGTATTAGATTCTTTCTCGTAGCTATAAGAATCCCCTATTTTAACCACAATCTTCCTACTTTTAAGGTAGCTTCTAAACCAGTTCAACATGTTGCCACGAATTCCAATATTTTCAAAACATTCCAAAAGTTTGTCATGGTTCAACGTATCAAACGCTTTCTTAAAATCTATGAACATAGCTAACACGTGGAAGTTGTCATTTAATTTAGAATTTATCAAATTTGAAAAGCGCACAAGGAGGTCGGAAGTACTTTTACCTTTTTGAAACCCATATTGCTCTTTATTAATGATATTAAACTTTTCAAGATATGTTGTTAATTGATCTGCAATACATCGTTCCATTATTTTTTCTATGACAGGTAGCAACGCAATTGGTCTATAATTTTCAAAAAGTGTGTGATCCCCTTTTTTATATATGGGTCTAACTATTGATATTTTTAGCTTATCAGGTACAATACCTTCTTTTATAGACAAATTAATTAAGTGAGCAATTACCGGAGATATTAGGTCACATATATTTTTTAAATCTACTACACGGATACCATCAATACCAGGTGACTTTTCAGAGTTCATTCCTGCAATTATAGTCGCAACCCTTTCAATGGTTACTCGTGGCATGTACATTGATTGCATCTGTGAAAATTTGTTTACATTTTTTGCAGTTTTAATTTCACAAGAATGTTTCAAATTTTCAACCTCATTTGTAAAAGAATCAGCAAATTTGTCAGCAATTTCCTTTTGAGTATATTTTTTGCCTAGATGGTTATTTACTACCTCATCGACCGAACTTTTCTTCTTTTTTCCTAGAATTTCATTTATGGTTTGCCACGTCTCTTTAATATTATTTTGATTTTGTTTTAATTTGTTCCTATAGTACTTTCGCTTTGCATTTAAAATAAGTCGACTTACTTTGTTCCTGAATATAACATAGTCATGCCTTAATCTTATTTTTGAAGGGTTAAATACATCAGCTTGCTTCCATTTTTTAAATAACAAATCTCTCTGGACAATTAATTTATCAAGGTCATCAGACATCCACGTCTTACGAATTCTCTTGTTTGTTTGAGATTTCGTAAACGCGGCATGTCTGTAACATGATTCAAACTTTGAGCATATCACATCGTATAATCGTACACAACTATCAACATTTAATAAATCAGCCCACTGAACGGATTCCAAGCTATTTAGCAGATGCTTTTCATTATATTTTATGACATCCCTTTTAAAATGTTCATTTTTTTGTGAACTCGCCTCCCCACTAAACTGTAATGATACTAATGTCAAATAATGGTCTGATATTTTTGTTGTACATATAGCAGATGAAGTTACCTTAGCATTACATCTAACAAATATGTGGTCAATACAAGATGTCCTTAAATATCCTCCTACTATCTCTTCCCGTGTTGGTTTATTAATGAAACTTCTAAAACCAGAAGAGCTCAAAATATTAGCATACCTTTGCACGTAGTCGTTGCTTTCATCCAACAGGTTAATATTTACGTCACCCAATATGACAACATTGCTGTTGTGATTGTCATCCACGAACGACTCCAACTCGTCAACAAAACCGACCTTGCTATTATTTGGTGGCCGGTATATAGCCAGCACATCCACCACTCTGTCATCAGGGAAGGTGAGCCTACAGTAAATACACTCACAACACGTAAACTTATTCACGCACTGCTCAACATTAATACTCGATTTCACAAACAATAACAAACCCCCGCCTCTTCTTCCTTTCCGAACACTAAAAATGCTGATATACCCCTCCAATTCATATGACAGTTCATCTTCAGATATGGAAATTTCACTCAGTACTAAAACATCAAATTGCCCTATATGTTTTTCTGAGTACAACTTGAAGTTCATCCCAGTGTTTTTTTTATTGACCTTATATCGAGCTGTAACAAAATATGACCGTGACTTCTCTCAACCCAGCAGTCCAAGTCACTTACCACCACTTCCTCACTTTCTTGTCCTGTATCCGTAAGCCAGTCGGTATTATTTCGCATTCCGTTTTCATGCAATGAGTTGTAGGTCGTTGTCGTCTTTTATTTTATGACTTTACGGGTGTTTTCGTCTTTGCGCACAAATATCTTGTCTCTCTTCCACCACACGAACTTGAATCCGGCGTCCTTGGCACGCTGCTTCGCTTCCCAAAGCAGACTACGGTAGTAGGGTGATAGATTCTCACTTATGTAGATATTCGTATTCTCGGTGCAATTTTCCCCTAGGATTTTCGAACTCTTTACAATTTTCTTGCGCCTGGCTTCAAGTACTTCTTCGCGCTTTTTCCTAGACGCAAATTGCACTAATATCTTGGGTGGGTAATCCGCGTTCCGTTTATTAGGCAACCGGTGAGCAGCTTCAATGTCACTACTGACTACATTCACATTTAATTCGTTAGCAACCTGTATAACTATGTCTTCAACGCTTTCGCCGCTAATCTCTTCAACGTTTAACACCTCGATATTTTTATTACGGCTGTATTGTTCTAGAAAATTAACCCGACTTATCAGCGTTGATACTAGAACACTTCTTTCCGCTGACTCACGCTCAAGTTCTTTAACTCTTTCTTCACTCTTGCTAAGCTTGTCGAGAATTTCATGAAGCTTCGCGTCCATGCTTTTTAACGTGGCAGCTACGCTTCCATCACTGTTTACAACATCGACGTTCCCCGCATTCTTCACCTCGCGACACTTCGCACACCGCCACTGTTGTTTTTGAGAAAGAGATTTAGATTTATTAGTGGACTTCCTAACTCCAGAACAGTCGTAATGGTAGCCACCATCACAACCCGTGCAACCAACAAAGTCACCGTCGCTCGGCAACTCTAGAAAACACTCCGCGCAGTTACTCATATCAAATTCACGATATCGCAGCAGTCCTCGAAACACGTCCGTCCTCTCCGCCGTCGACTGAACGAGTAATATAATAATAATAATAATAATAATAATAATTCGAACCCCAGTCGGGGCAAACTTTTTCGACAACTGCTATCAATCAATAATAATAATACATAATAATAATAATAATAATAAAAAACATTTCGACGTGTCATAACCTCACTATCAGCATATATGACAATTTTTGAACATGTGGACACAAAGTACAAAAGTGGCTAGAGCAACATTTAATTTTGAGCAACGATTAAAAAATAAGATTTTAACAAACCTATGCCTTTCACCTAATTATAAGATTTTTTTAACTTTCTGAATTGATTTCCCTAAAATAAATAACACCAACGGGAGTGTTTTCCCGATTAATACAATTGACAAATAAAGTAGAAGAAAAGTTTTCTTAAATAACAATTTTAGATGTTTTATTCAAGTCCCTGTTTCATCCAGATAACTTAAGCCTTCTGGAACTTTTAAGGTATCAATCCCTCGCAAGGCAATACAATGGCTTATTGCTAATTTATGGAAAATTAAACTACAGAAGGATAAATTATGTTACGTTGCACTGGATAATATCGGTGAGCTTCGCTCCCTAACAGTAACTTACGGTCGTGAACAGCACCTCCGCACGATTAAGCTGTTCCTGGACGGCCGCGGGTAGCTCGCTATTGATGATGCCCAGTAGATTGTTGACCAGGCTTCTCCTCTCTCTGCTCGATGCATTCGGTCCATTCCTGCATCCCACAACTCCCAACAATAGGAGGGTTAACCAGATCTGCATACACGTCATCGATAAGCACTCGATTGTCTAGACCGTTGATATTAATGCTATCTCTCCATTCAAGAAAAGAGTCAACAATGTTTACAGTGTACTGGAATTAACGAATCTGTGGTTAAACTTTTATAAAAAAATAACAAATACTTTCAAAAACACAAGAACGGGATTTCACAAAATTGAGAGTGAAGTCGGCGTGATTTTATTTATTTATTTTATTTATTTATTTATTTAACGTCTATCCTATTGATGTTCGGCGCGTTCCATGTCCTGCAGCCATAAATCATTACATCTGAATACAACTTGGCATACTTGATAAAGGACATCTGTACACGCGTATCATATCAGATTTTCAATATTTATCATAAATCAATCAGAAAATTCGTAGTTATTTGAGTGTTTTAAACCATTTTGATAGATTCTAAATTCTAGAAAATTGATTTTCTTTTTTGTTTTATTTTCTATAATCAATTATTGGAAATGTGATATGATAGACACCTTTATAATTAATTTTTACACAATTATATAAAATCACAAATAGATGCGACTAAAATTGGTTGAGACATTTGAAACCTCGTAAAATGAGTATAACTCCTAATCAATCACTTTTTGATAAAAAAAAACACACGCAGATCAACATTATCTTGGTGGAGGTGCCGAGTGCACAAACATGCTCTTTTTATAAAAGGCTAGCACGGCCCTTCTAACCCTTAGAGTCTCCGAAAATATTATCTATCATCCTTGTTGAAGGGTAATGTCAACAAAAATATACAAATCAATCGGATGTCATGTTCGGTTTTTATCGTGTGACGTGACACATCCACGGACGGACGGACAGACAAAATAGTGATGCGTAATATACGGAACCTACTCTCTCTAAACTAGGGTGAATATAAATACGATTTCTGAAACTACGATTACGAAGTCTGAAAAGCTGTGACAGGAAGAAGAGTAACTAAATCAAAGAGCAGAATTTTTGTTTAAAAAATTAAAAAATTGTACCGTCTGACTACGGAAAACCATTCTTTCTTATAACTTAATCATTTTGTAGACAAAAGTGAGTGTAACAAAACAACTGCTCAAAAATTAATAATGAATTAGATGATCTAAGTCGGGAAATTAGAATGTAATTTTTTTCTCTCCGTTTATTCCCGTCCAAATAAGTCGCAAATAATCGTTTGCTCTTTGAGCCTGTTAGTGGATTATTTTGAAATCATATGCCTTGGGATTCACCTTAAACTTTTGACCTATTAATTGCAGCAACGGGGTAGCTCAAGATAAAATAACCTTGAATACGCAAAACATTATCTTTAACTTTGCCTTGTACATTGTTCAATACGTCTTATTTACTCTCTCACCTAGTCTTACATTGCTAAATGCTAAGTACTGCATATTTAAATAAATTATTCTGTTCATAGCCATATCGTTTAGATGGAAGTGATACTTCTAACCATAGAGATACCATAGTACTAATGGTACCTCTATGCTTCTAACAGCCTAAGTAAGAATATAATATCATTCACTCGAAAGGTCGCTAAATGCACCACATTAGAGTAAATCATCTTAGACAAACAGCTGACTTCGTTGTCAAACTTAAATATGTATTGTATATTCCCTTCCGAATCCACAGACAAGTTACATTATGTAAACGCCTACGTAATTTATAGCCACGGTAATTGATGGGCGTTTTTAGTGTGTTAACCTCTTTTTAAACTTACAAAGTGCTATTTTTATGGGGAAACTTTTTTTGGTTGCATTAAATAAGTGGAATGTCTAAGATTTCGAAGGTTCCCTGAAAACTTTATAACTTCGGATAACGGTTAAGATGTTTGTCCGGTAGAGTTGTGTCAAATTATTGGATGAGCGTAGCGAGCGTAGCGAGCGAAGCGAAGATTCCATTTTACTACACTGGAGAAAAAAATCCGGAATGTTTTTTTTTTTTTTTTTTCTTTTTTTTTTTTTTTTTTTTTTGTATTTTTGTGTGTTTGTTAACACGATTCCGGCTAAACCGATACTCCGATTGCGATGAAATTTTATGGAGGCCTTCGAAATCTCTGAACTTAGAACTGCCACGTTTTTGAGCGCAATCGGGAAATTTTTTCTCGTAAAAAACGCAATTTTACGATTTTTTTCGATTTTTAAAAATTTCTTCGACTTATAACACCTACATGCTTTATCCGATTGTAATGATTTTTTCACAGAACCTTAATTTTATGAATTAAGATATTCGTGTGAAATTTGAGCATAATCGAAAAATTATTTCTCATGAAAATCGTAATTTTACGGGTTTTTTCTTTTTTTAAACAATTCTTTGACTTATAACACCTACATGCTTTATCCTATTGTAATGATTTTTTTGCAGAACCTTCATTTCATGAATTAATATATTCGTGTTAAATTTGAGCGCAATCGAATAATTATTTCTTATGAAAATTGCAATTTTACGATTTTTTTCTTTTTTAAAAATTACGATTATTTAAAAAATTAAGTTAATTTTTTATTTAATTTTGTTTAATTAAAAAAATTGAGTTTATTTTTTATTTAATTTAATTTAATTAAAAAAAATCTTCGACTAAGTAATGAATTTTTCACAGAACAACAGAAAAAACAGAAAAACACATGGCAGCTCAATGCACCATATACGCTCATCCAACAACGCGGCGGGACTTAAGCGTTTTCCTAGTTACATAATTTATTTGCCTATAGAAACTAGTGAAATATTAACATTTCAAAACTTTAACTTGAACTTGAACTTGAACTTCATTTCCTCGCTTTTGCATAATAAAGGTGACCTCTAACAAAGTATCATATCCTTTATGGCCCGTGTATGTTTTTATTAATGATAATGGTTCGCTGTTGTTTAATTTTTATTGTATTTGCTTATAATGTTTATTTTAACATTTTAAAGGTGTTATGTAAATCAATCCAGAAATAAAAAAAATCCATCCATCCATCCATTTTGGATTGATTTATATAAAATCAATTACACCTACGCGAGTGTTTCCCGATCAATAAAATTGAGAAAGTTTTGAGGTTGTATCACTTATTTTATATATAAAAAAATCTTACGTCACATATACACATATAGCATTTTTGTATATTTAATATTATTATGTTTTTGTTTCTCAGAGTGGCAACCCTTCAAAACACGTTTTTAATAGTGCAGTGACAAGTGGTAAGAATTATATTTGCTTACTAGGGAGCGTTGACTTTTAGCCAAGAAGCGATTAACGATCCTGACACGTACATTGTCTATAGATTTAACGATGAACAAATAATTGTACGAATCACTTTACGACACGTTAAAAAACAATCACCCGAGTAATCTCGCACTCGCACATTACTTTAACAATTTATTCTCAATAATACAAGAGAGGTAGCTCAATCGTAACATGAGAGACATTAATTTTTGGAGGTAATGGCTTCTATTCCCGAAAACTTTTTCAAATTTGAATTTTTGTTCAATCAAAAAGGTATTGCTGTAATTTTCTGCTCTAAAACTTCACTCGCACTTTTCCACCTGCTTATCATCTCATAACAGATCGTAATTCGTTACCTAAATCATCATCAGGTTTCCCACAAAAAAATACTTTCAACAAAAATTGAGCATTTGTATAAGGCAAAAACACACGCGTTACCCTAAAACTAAATACACCTACACACTTTTTACAATAATATTATTTCCGCAGATAGATTATACGTGAGAAAATTTGTATATAAAATTCACTTGTTTCACCTTAAAAATAATATATCCACAGTTTTTACAAACATATAATTTTCTCTGATACTGATGGATTATACGCACTCGCACTCGCGCTAATCCTCGTTGCACGCACTAAACGACGGCCCCCGCACAACCACTGGTCACCAGACTTCTCGGCGAGAACTCACAATACACACTACGTACGATGGATAAGATTCCGACCGGCCTACTCGCTAACTTTATTTTTTCAATCTTCATCACCTTGAAGTAAACGCGGCAAAAAAATGTCCAAGAAATGTTACCTTGGCCGTGAGTGGAGACTGGCGAACATCGTACTGTGACAAAAAACAACTACTTACCCTCATATATATTAATTGCATATTATTTTACAACTTGTTACAATATTTTTTACTAACTTTTCTTATAAATCTTCAAGATTATGGACGAGTTACGTGATGTGGTCAAAATAAACATTCTTTATCCTCCATTTCGCCCTAGATTGTTTGGTTATCTCTTGCCGTTCACTGAATGAGCGCATCTTGTGTTTTGGCCCTGATTTATTTATTTGTCGGTAATTTGACTTATATTATAATTATTTATGTTATTTTTATTTATTTATTTATTCATGTATTTATTTTTATTTTTATTTATTTACATGTTTATTTACATGTTTATTTAATTATTTAACGTCCATCCTATTCAGTTAAAAAAAATGATTTACAAAAGGAGGACAATTAAATAAATCCTTGTTTTGTAATAATTCTGTATACGGGACGGGTATTTCAAAACCAAACACAAACGCTGTTTTTGAAGCAACTTATGAGAAAGTCTTTGATAGTGTTGTTTTTAGTTATTTTTACCAGCTAAAGGTGAAGGTGTTGTCCTGATGAATCAATCTTAAAGGTAGAAAAACATTACATTTCACGTTCTCATTTATGGGAAAATGAATGTACGAATCATGCACAAACTTTTTCAAACGATTTAATATAATTATTAGTTTGATGTCTGTAATTACAAATTCAGCCAGCCAACTGCCAAGTGCTGTATTTACTAGACTCGTGCGATTTAACATCAGACGTTGAAATCACAAAAGCTGCTATAGTCATCCTAAAAGAGCAAATCGTAGTAAGCAAAACACGTTCAATATGAAGTGTTGTGTAACGTGGTGTGACATTGTAGCTGTTTTTTTAATTTTTCTTTGGGTAGACATGCTCAGAGGCAACTTCCCATATTTAGATGACTCGCTAAGTAAAACTTATTAGTAAAACTCTACACTGGGCTCTTTAAAAATAGTATAACGACGAAGATGGATGACAATATTTCTATGGCTAACCCTTTGTTTATCGACTGTTAATGCAGAACATTAAAACCGATCCATGATATCTCAGGCGTATTGAAAGTTAGGTGATGTATTATATGGTAATATAATTTGATAAGTATAAATTTAAATGAACAATTTCAATGCATGTGAGTGGTACGTATGTGTGATTATTGTGTTCATGTGAATAAACCATGTTTTATGTGGAATGAACCTATGTAACAGATAAGATGACTATATACTATTAAAAACAAATCATTGGACATTTCACTATTACAACTTATTTTGTTTATGGTGAAAAGTAATATTTCAACTACTCTACATAAGTCTTTATCAAACAAATAATTTAGTTTGTTAAAGACTTCTGTAAAGTATATTGTTGTAAAATTTTAATTTTATAGTACTTGTTCATGTATTTAATGTTTTGTTTATTGTATTTGTATGGTTTTGAATTGTTTTCTCAATAGTTTAGTTTTATAGCTACCTTTAACACTTGTGGGTCAATACCTGTTGTTAGTGATCAATAAATAAATATAACATTTTAAAAATAAATAAAATATGTTAACAGTGAAATGTTTAATGATTATAATATTCAGGTTATATTATGTAGGTTTCGTATGGTTCACGTTTGGTGTTTTATTCCGCAAAACTTGGATTATTCCGCGATTACTTTTTTTCTTTCTTTTGGAACCCTCATTTCCGTTTTCACTTTCTTACGTTTTTACGTTTTTTGTTAAAATTATTGTTTTCTTAATCCCTTTTAATATTAATTTTTATTTATGTTTCTTGTGTTGAATTGATTTAATGTCACCTTTTTTTATAAACATTTTAATTAAAATGTAATCATATATTTTATTGTCTTACTGTACATGGTTATGTAAAATTTGCTATTTTGTGATTTGTTTAACAAATGTGTATTTATTCTGTGTGCATTTTTTAAATCTTAGTTTTATTTATAATAATTGTCATTCCTTGTAAATCAGTGTTTATAACTGAAAACAATGGACGCTAAACATTAACTTGTATGTTGGAACATAACATGTTTAGGGCAGTATAAATACGACACGAGTCAAATGAGTGAGTCCCCGTTCGTCTTCGTCACCCACCCAGGGGAAGTCACCGATACAAGATTAAGCAGTTCCGCTGAAAAGTGTCAGGTCTCCACAGCTTCCTGACAAAATGTGTGGTGATACATAATCGAGCCATCAATCTTTATATACCTCTTAGTTTCTTTATAATTTAGAGTTTCTTGAAATTAGCTTCGGATGTCATCTCTTTTCTAAAGACGGAAATTAGCGTGGTGTTAATATTTGCTTACTTAATGATGGTTTAGGCCTATTATTCCAGGAAAATGTTAACGACTTTTTAACCCATATTAGACGAAAAACAAAACGTAATATTTAAAATTAGTTTTAATTAATCATTTTCTTTGAAGTTTACATTCGTGATTAATTACAAGATTGCCACATTTTACATCACGCTATTGGCGATGACCATGCATGTTTGTTGTAACAATAATCTATTATTTTATCAAACAATATGAATCAAGATAATAAATCTTTCTTTCTTGTATTTATTTATTTATTTATTTATTTATTTATTTATTTATTTTATTTTTCAGTCAAAACTTTAAGTTAAAGCTTATTCAATAGGGAAATCATAATTTTACTAGGAAAACGCCATAGTCGTTGTTAAACGAGTGAGTGAGCCATGTGTTGAGTACCCGGTAACATTTCCTTTCTTCCCCCTACATAAGGCTCTCTAGCCTATCATAGGCTAGAGTGGCGCATTAACTTACAGTTGACGTGCCCTTATACCAACCTAAACTCAAAATCCTATCTAGGTGCCCGTTAGGGCACCGCAGCCAAGCTGTGGCGCGCTACACACTCAGGCACCTTATACAGCAAGCAGAGTTGGGGTGATTTCGAGGTGTTACTCATAGCAGCCGTCATGAAACGTGATGTGAACTTGAAAACTATCAAAATCGAGGGGATTTAGGTACCTGACAACACATGCCAAATTTTGTTGGGGTACGAGCATTCCTTCTTGGTGAAAAAATGGCTTGAAACATGCTCCTGCTACTGCTGCTACTACTACAGTCTAATTCGTCAGTTTCAATCGGCCATGCAGCGATTCTGCCCAAACGGGTGGGGCTACAATGTTCATATTTTACATGGACATTAAGGTTTAAGTAATAAAGAGTGTTTTGAAATAAAAAAATAAAAAAAAAGGTTTGCTGAAAGGTTTCCAAATAAAGGTTTTAATATAACCATTTTACAAGAATATAATCAACAAGTAACTATAGTTACTTAACAATGATCACCTACATTGTTTACAAAAAACAAGTCTTTTGAACACTAGATATTTTAAATTATATTGTTAATTGGTAATACCATATCAATTAAATCGACTTTGATAAAATTATTGTATTTAACAAATAAGTTTGTAATGGAACTTGAAAAAGTAATGAGATCCCACATATAACAAAAAACTTTTAAAAAACAGCCAAACCTTACACAATCAAAAGCAATGAGATCTAAAAGAAATGCCAAGCTTATGTACCCTCCTATATTTTCGCAATCTTAATACATAAATTTACTCTGCCCTGTGACTGCATTCTTGCAAAGCTTGGCAAAATATATTTGCCCAAACTTTTACATTTAAAACAATAGTTGCAAATAAAATTTTGCCACGCTTTTCAAGGATACAGTCACAGCACAAAGTTAATTTATGTATTTAGATTTCGAAAATGTAGGAGGGTACATAAGCTTGGCATTTTTTTTAGAGCTCATTGCTTTTGATTGTGTAAGGTTTGGCTGTTTTTTTTTTACAAGTTTTTTGTTATAAGTGGGTTAATTATACCTATATAATTATTATCAAACTTAAATGCAAATGTTCTCGGGTACTCAACACATGACTCGCTCACTCGTCTAACAACGACTTTGGCGTTTTCCTAGTCTAGTTGTCTAAGGCGCCCTTACAGCCGAAACGTTGAAGATCTAGGTTCAAACCCCCGGTCGGGAAAGATTTTCTTATTTCTGGATTGTATTTAAAAAATCCATGGGAACATGTTTTGAAATGCATGCAATACTGTGGAAAACATAGCCAGTACGAAATACGAGTAAAGATTGCAAGGTTTACTCATTCTCCCAGCGGAATTTGTGGGGAACCTTGAGCGTGCAAGATTCGATACACCTTGCACAATCATATCATATAAATCACAGCCTGACAAAAATGATGCCATTAAAATGACTTCTTCAAAAACAAAACCATTGTCGTTAAAATAAAAACTACACATTTTAAGTCTATTTTTCAATTTATTATTTCTTGTAGGTTTAAAATCGCAACGGATTTTGCTCATTTTGTTAGCAGTTCTCAGTTACCTGGTCAAGGATGTCTGTTTAAAATATCTGGCCGTTCGGCCGTATGGGACCGGAGAAACAAACAGACATACATTTTACTTACATTTAACAGACAAATAATCACGACGAAGGCTCGTTCGACTTGCGTCGCTGCGCTCACTCGTCTAATTATTGTCTTGCACATCTGCCAATGAAAACACAAATGATAATATTATTAATCAACTTTTATGCTACTACTTATTCAATACAAGAACCATATGTTAGACATACAGTTAAATCAAACAATTAAATCACTTAAAACACACTGGTATATAGTTCTGAATTAAACCAGAGGATGTATCGCAATGTGCCATCTTCTTACAGGTGGTGTTCATCACACAAGTGTTTAAACATTTTAATAGATTGTAAAAAGTTTCATTGCGTGGGTAATATCGGGTATCAAACGAATGTCCTGAATAAACGAGGTAGTGGACTATGAATAAACTGCGCAAAACTTAAGAATATACAATGCAAAACAACATTCGAAACAATTTGGCAAATGATCATACGTTTAAGAACCATTAGTTTCATGGTCAAACCATGGTCAAACAATATATCAAATAAAACATAATTTAATTATTTTTGTACGCAATTAAAATATTAATAATGGGAGTAATTATAATTTTTCATGGGAAGCCTGCCCAAAGTTAGATCCATGCCCATTTTCAGGTATCAATAGCGGATAGACAATTGTGAGGGGATGTCCCAGGGCTGTTTAAAAGGACTCAATCCCGTGAATTCACATTAACGACTTAAGAAAACCTCAGAAAAAACCTTCAGTCAGGATTGCCGATCTCGACGGGGTCTGAACCCGGGACCTCCAGAATCAGTGTCGCGCGCTTAAAGCTTGAGCCAACACTGTCGGTTATTAATAATGATGTAAAGAAATATAAATATGAGATAAAATGTGATAACCAAATGCAGAATATGCATTCAAATTTAAAAGAGGTCGTTTTAAAAAGTTTTTTTTTTACAATAAGGAGCACGAAATAGTCTGGTGATTGACATATTGATCTTCATTGCCTGCAACAAATATTTAAATTTAATTTAAAGGTTCGTTGGATGTGAGGGCTATTTCTGTTTGCGATGTGGTCTAAATTCACGTTCCATTCCAGTATTTTGCGTGACTTATTCGGTCGGTAGTCGGATCGATTCCCGATACCTGCAATCGTGACTGAAGGTTTTTCCACTGCCTCCTAGATGTATTACCTCTTCCTCTGAAAACTGTACGCTTTGAATTATCTTAAAGAAAAGGCGGTGTTTTTTTTCCATGGTTGTCTTCAGTCGTTATTGCGAATGCTAGAAATTGAGTCTTACGCCTTTAGACTTTAAACATTCTCTTCACAAATAAAACAATTTGCAAAGTTAGCCTACTGAAGATGGACATGAATTGTCAGATTTTCTGCGAATAATGTATTAATTCAAGGTAGTAAAATATAGTCGGTAACTTTGAGCTGTCTTAGCATCGACGTACACCATCAACCATTAAATTAAGGGGTCTAGTTTTATCTACACTAGGACGCTTCGCGAAAGCATTTTTTAGTCGCGTTGATGGATAAGCTTTTTTGTAAGTTTTATATGCGTGGGATCTCTTTACTTTTTCGAGTCCCATTGCAAAATCATTTTTTTTAAAATAAGGATAATTTTTATAAAGTAATATTAATTGCTATAGCAATACCACACACAATACACAATACAATAGTACAATAGTATGTAAAATATCTTGAGGCCCGAAGACTTGCTTTTTGTACGCATTGTAGATGATTGTTGTCAAGTTTCTATAGTTAGCCTACTTGTTCATTATGATACACCCCAAAAAACTTATATTAAAACCTTTATTTCTATGGATTCTGGCTTACATTTTCAACTGTTTCTTTTAAAATGTACTATATCACCATCACCAATGTCCATGTAAAATACAACCCGTTTGGTCAGAATCGGATAAAATTTCACGAGAATATCGCATTAAAAATTGAAAAATATTGTAAAAGTACTATATTCATAAGAAATATTTCTTTTTACCCAAAAACGTTACAGGTCTAAGTTCAGAGATTTCGAAGGTCCCCTCCAATTTTCATCAAGATCGCATATGCTTTTTGCCCGGTAGAGCGTAAACAAACAAACAAACAAACAAACAAACAAACAAACAAACAAACAAAACACCGAGCTATTTTTTTGGGAGTGGTCAGTGAAATTGAAGTCTTCGCTTCACTCATCCAAATATCCAGCCCTTGAGTTACTTCTGGTCAAAGGCGTGTACATAAACATTTCCATTATTCAATTGTAAACAGTTCTTCGTCTTCGCCTCCGTGCGGGAACAACAGAGAGCGACCTAGCTGTCATCCTCGCGCTACTTCTCGGAACGTCGCGACGAGACCGACGCAATGCGTGGCGCGCGTAGGAGGATCCCGATCATCTCTGTGATCCAGTCACCCTCTCATCCAGTCAGTTCACTCCGTCGCCTTCAGACCAGCAACAAGTGTCGGAGATTCCCGCAGCTAACTGCTACTCTGTAAGCAAACATCATATTTATGCAACCGATTAAATCATCTGTGTAACAGTATCATTGGTTAATTTCATTTACGAGTTCCCACATCCAATAGATATGTTATGTATATTGAAAAGCCGTGTGATTAATGCTAACACAATTTTCAGTTATATTAATTTGTTTCAAATCGATATGTTATAAATGTACAGTATATTATTTCTGAGCAATTCAAAATAAAAGTATGAGATAACTTCATACACAAGTTTTTAAGGTGGGAAAAAAATAAATGCTACAAAATGATTTTATAAGTTACACGCGTCCACTTTTTATGATTGACTTTGAATGTCATGAAAATGGTAAATATAAAGAATTTGGGTAATTGTTTAATTGCGATGTATAATTTTTGTGGAACAAGTCATAATATTGTTATTATTATTGCTATTGTGCAATGATAATAATTTGTATACGACAAAGTGTGTTTTATACGTATAAAATGTAAGTTTGAAAGATTTACACTGTGTAGGACTATGTATTGAAAACAAAGCTGATTGAAGCTAATAAAAACAAATCTTAAATTATAATTTTGAAATTATTCTGTTAGCTAAGGATAATCTTTCTTCTGTGAACAAAGATATTTTAAGTTATCAAAATAGGTTGTTAGTTCCAAGGATTTGTTGTGTGTGTGTGTGTGTGGGGGGGGGGGGGGTAACAACGAATTAACAAATTTTCATAGTTTATAACAACAACATTTTGAATCGTATGCGTTTAAAGCTTGTTTTGAACACAACTTATTATCACTAGTTGCTGTTTTTCACAACTAAACGAATTTCCGAAAAATATTTTTTATCTAAAAAGTAACACGATGCCGATTGAAAATTAAAAAAACACGCCTTTTTAGATGAGGTAATTCCTTATATTCTCTCACTATTGAAAACTAAACGTACTTCTCTGTTCCTTGATACATTATTTATTAGTTTGTGGAACATTCAATCGTAAATTACTCTTGCAAGAGCTATAGCCTCGTGTCATAAAACTTGTTTGCATTGAGTGATCTTCAAGAAGAACTAAAAAGAAATGCCATGTACTAGGAAATAATATTGTGCTCTTTACCGTAACTTAGTGTAAGCCTTCAAGTCTTTAATTGTTTTATAATGTTTTTTTATGGAAATAATCACAAAAATAAATACATCCTTTAATCAACGCAAATTTGATATTTTCTTGTAATTTTCAATACGAACAAATATTATATAATTATACGAACCATTAACATATTATTATAAAAAAACATCATACTTATAAATAAATTCAACCTTTATTGTCAGCTAGCCAATTCAAGTACCCTTATCCGCCTTTTGCCTTTCTCGCCGACTAACTCTATAAATGCCATGTTCTCTTGATGTTATGTGTAATGTTTATCTGAAGTTGTTAGTTTGTAATCACTGTGTCAGGCTACAGAGGGCCACACGCTGCCTGCATTAGCCTTCCTGCCCTATTAGCAGGTAACATTCATTAAAATAATAATTGTAATTGGATGAATACGAGGATCAACCGTACTAATCAGATAAGAAAACATGTTTATAAAAATAAAATTACAAATATAATATAATAAATAAAGTATGCATATGAACACAAAATACCAATATTATAAAATACTTTTATGTAAATCTACAGAAATGAAAAATCCATCTCACCGAGGTATCGAACCCCGGTCTTCCGATTGCCGGTCGAGTTCTTTACCTCTAAGCTACCGAGACGGTTAACTTCATAACAATGCACCAACAACCCAGATGCTATGGTTAATAGTCTCGGTGGCTTAGGGGTACACTCGACCGGCAATCTGGGGACCGGGGTTCGATATCCCGCTGAGATGTTTGTTTTTTTAATATTTGGATTGATTTACATAAAAACAATTACACGTACGGGAGTGTTTCCTGATAAATAAAATTACGAAATTATAAAATGAATTTGAATGCATTTTATGTGATTATGTGTTCAAAGTGAAAGCACCTTCTAATAGAAAAGATTATAAGGGTCACTGTGAATAAATATTACTATAGCAAAGTGATATGCTTCTTGTAAACTGTAAATAAAACTATATTACTGCACTTGCCACCTGAATTAACAGTGATAAATCTTCTAGCGTCACTTACCAAATGCGTATATTATGATTATGAGTGTTAAATTTCCTCGAGTTATGACATATTAAACAAGTGTGACCTTAAGTTGCTGGTACAAGGAAAGTGTAATAAATATTCTTATTTCTTGATTCTTTCCTTACGATCTGTAATGCACCAACATTCCACAAGTTATTAATTTACCACCTCGGTGGTCTAGTCTAGTGGTTTAGGCTTCCGCCCGGCAAGAGGGAGACCCGGGCTTTATCCCCGGTTCAGGTGAATATTCCAATTTTATTTGTTTTGTTATATTTACACAAAAAAAATGCCGGATATGGAATTATTATAAATGAAAAACACCCATACCAAAAATACTTTATTATTTTGGGTAGGTTCTTCTGCATTATTCGGTCTTTATGCAACAATTTGTTGTGTAAAAGTTACTTTTTGGATGAGCGTAGCGAGCGTAGCGAGCGAAGCGAAGATTTCATTTCACTACACTGGAGAAAAAAATCCGGAATGTTTTTTTTTTTTTTCTTTTTTTTTTTGTATTTTTGTGTGTTTGTTAACACGATTCCGGCTAAACCGATACTCCGATTGCGAT
The DNA here is from genome assembly GCA_024449915.1 of Sweltsa coloradensis. Lineage (NCBI taxonomy): Eukaryota > Metazoa > Arthropoda > Insecta > Plecoptera > Chloroperlidae > Sweltsa > Sweltsa coloradensis. Next base: position 104,235 of record JAMZAV010000512.1, read on the forward strand.
GAAATTTTATGGAGGCCTTCGAAATCTCTGAACTTAGAACTGCCACGTTTTTGAGCGCAATCGGGAAATTTTTTCTCATAAAAAACGCAATTTTACGATTTTTTTCGATTTTTAAAAAATTTCTTCGACTTATAACACTTACATGCTTTATCCGATTGTAATGATTTTTTCACAGAACCTTAATTTTATGAATTAATATATTCGTGTGAAATTTGAGCCAATCGAATAATTATTTCTTATGAAAATCGCAATTTTACGATTTTTTCTTTTTTAAAAATTACGATTAATTAAAAAATTAAGTTAATTTTTTATTTAATTTAGTTTAATTAAAAAAATTAAGTTAATTTTTTTTAAATTTAATTTAATTAAAAAAAATCTTCGACTAAGTAATGAATTTTTCACAGAACAACAGAAAATCCGCGTAACACATGGCAGCTCAATGCACCATATACGCTCATCCAACAACGCGGCGGGACTTAAGCGTTTTCCTAGTTACTACAAAATGTTATGATTGCGTACGGCGGGTAGGCCTACACACAGCGTTGACTGAGGGCAAGGGTGAAAAATAAAGCCAAAAGTTGCCACCAATAGTATTATCTTTTTCTTTCGTCTTTCGAACGCTGATTAAGAGGACACAGCATTCACATGAACAACCGCAGAAAACCTCGGTAAAACCTTTCAGTCAGGATCGCCAGTGGCAGGATTGAGCGTGAACCACCTCTATCGATGACGTGAATTAAGATAACTCTTGTTGTAACCGTAATTATTTTTTATTTAATTTTCTTTGCTATTATGTTGTTTATATAATATGTATACCAATTGAATATAAAAATAAATTTGAATCCTTCATAAATCAATTTTTTGCCTTTTATCGTCATAGTCTCTTGTATTAGTACGTCATACAACGTGGCTCTCAAGTGGTGTGCTTGTTAGGGTCAAGTGCCCCCTTTGTCCTAATATTTATAGATAATTAGCAGGATCAGTAACCTTGGCTAATATCAGCCACTCATAACGAAAAAACAATTTAAATTTATTATCTGTATCTACTTGTAAAACATGCTGTAATGCCAATGCGTGGTAGGTTTACAACGTTCATATGCTACAAGATAACAGGTCTTAATTAATACAATAGATCCGATACAATCAATCAATTAGACTAGAGTGGAAATAAAATGCGTTTGAAAGATACAAGGTAATTAAAACGGATAAAACACTCAGTATAGGGTGATTGATAATGTAATGGACAAACCTGAACAAAGCTTGTCTTTTTGTTGTATGAAACTAAGCTAATCTCTAGCTGCATTCTACGTTAGGGTTGTTAAATGCAATTAGTTGTTTTTAGATATGGTTTGTTATTATGCATGTTATGTAAATTATGGCAATTATGTACTGTTTTATGTATTTTGAATGTAGGCCTTAGGTAGGGCTTGATCGGGAACGACTCGAGTAGGTAGAATTGATAAAATTAAATACAGTCTGGAAAAAAAAATAACTTGACAGGAACCTGATCATCATTCCAGATTTGTAATTTCCTAATTGTTGATCTTGTATTTACTTTCAATTATTGGATGAGCGTAGCGAGCGAAGCGAAGATTCCATTTCACTAGATTGAAGAAAAAAATCCGGAATGTTTTTTTTTTCTTCCTTTCTTTCTTTTTTTGTATTTTTGTGTGTTTGTCCACACGATTACGGCTAAACCGATGTTCTAATTGCGATGAAATTTTATTGAGGGCTTTGAAACCTCTGAACTTAGAACTGCCACGTTTTTGAGCGCAATCGAAAAATTATTTCTCATTAAAATCACAATTTTACGATTTTTTTCGATTTTTAAAACATTTCTTCGACTTATAACACCTCCATTCTTGATCCGATTGTTATGATTTTTTCATAAAACCTTAATTTTATGAATTAATATATTCGTGTGAAATTTGAGCGCAATCAAAAAATTATTTCTTACGAAAATCGCAATTTTACGCTTTTTTTGTTTAAAAAAATTTTCTTCGACTTATAACATCCACATGATTTAACCGATTGTAAAGATATTTTCACAGAACCTCAATTTTATGAATTTATACATTTGTGTAAAATTTGAGCGCAATCAAAAAAATAATTTCTCATGAAAATCGCAATTTTACTTTTTTCGTTAAAAAACATACGCTTATCCAACAACGCGCCTGAAAAAGCGTTTGCGAAGCTTCCTAGTTAATTTATTACATAAAAATACAGAATTATGCAAACATAAAATTCTCTGATCACAAGTAATTTGTACCCTCGGCCTCAAGTTAGCGATTCGTCTCGTTATACAAAATGGTTACTTCATTTGCCGTTTTATCTTGGTATAATATATGCGAAATTCTCAACCTTGAAATATTATCAATGATGTTAAATTTTTAATTGACATAACAAAGTATTCATTATGATACAACAAACATTATCTTCGAAGTATGAATATATTTAATGTGTTTATGTATGCAGCAGAAGTGAGATTAAAGTTGAAATAACAAAGTGATTCACACAATTTAAACAAGTTAATATTAACCTAAGTTATGGAATCAATAAAGATATTGATAGTCATATGATAATATATAAATACGAAATACAAATGTATGTAGTGAATACAGTTTTTTATTTACATTTAAGCTAGTTTGTGTCACTTTATTTAAACACAATATTTGGGATACATTTGAACTTTGAAATGTCCTAATTAGTATGGTTTGCAATGTTTTATTTACAATGACTTATCTAACAAGATCAAAGGTAATAAATCAAATCAATCTGGTGTGCAGTTATTGACTAAACATTTGAACTACTGAAAATAGTCTTCGATTCTTTCTGGACTTTTTATTGTTGCCTAATGTTTATCTAATCATAATGAGATCACCAACCAACCAAATATCGTTGTTTATCGAAGATAGTGCCTTCACATCACAAATTTACGTCATGCATCAAGTGACGAAATTTGTCTTTCATTTTGGTGACAGTTTGTAAAAAAAACTGGTATATTATTTAGGATTACATAAACAAAAATTGTTTAAGACCCTGAACCGGTAAAATGCTAATTCGCGTAGTATGATTGATAATTGCAAAGTATTTTTCAATTTTCAAGAATCTTTCTTTCTTAGACGTTCTGCTTTAGTTTCTTTGTTTTGACTTTAAGCATAATTCTGTACTTTTAAAACGTTACACAGTAAATTCTATTTTTGTGTTATGACTTTACAGTGATGCGTTCACTATCTATAAGATAACACTTCACTAGGTAATCTAATGTTTGGTTGATTACCGTTGTGATTGACAGCTAAAATTTGGCAAACAAATTGCACACAAGTTATGTGGGTTAACACTACTAAAAAACCGGTTGAGATAAAATATAATCATATGTTTTTTTCAAGACAGCAGAGATAGCAATATTTATTTATATAACCCTACGAAAGTGTTCCTTTCAACAAATTTTAATGTTTGAAATGACTAAGCAATGGCATACAAATACGTGTATATAGGTACTGTGCGCGAAAAAATGATAACAAAAACAAAGTACAACATTTTCATATTGCCAGTAAAATGTAATTTAAAACATTCTCAAGATGGCTTTTAAATTCTTGTTTTTTGATCATATAAGTATTAATGTGGTTTAGCGTATCGCGCAGCTACACTGCACTTTCCAACCAACATGATTTCTTTCTTTACTGTATTATTGGAAAGTTAAGAGTATCTTGAGTTCAAAATTACCCAGGAATTTCCAAAATGTTCAATAAAATATTATTTTAAAAAAGCAACGAGTGTTTAGTCACTCTGGAAAGTACACGAATATTGTCTCTGTCTGACATCACAGCAACTTTATGTATAAAAAATCCATAGCAAATTATGCCTGATTCCCTTCCTTAAAACTAACTATTAATGAACAAAACATAATATAATATAATAATTGTAAATATTTAATACAATTCAGAAATTACAAAATCCATCCCGACCGGGGTGGCGAATGCTACCGGTATTTAAAAAAAAAATTGTATTGAATGTTGATAATTCCACCTACGAGTGTTTCCCGATTATCCAAATCGAAAAATAATCATTGTAGTTTGGTATGACGTAAGTAAGTAAATAGTTACGTACACGAAAGAGAGGTCGGTTTAAAAAGGATTGCCCTCTATTATTCCTCATCTATGTGAAGGTATTACTTCACATTCGCTTACTTTAGTGTTCGATTAGCTAGGTTTAGCACTCAGCAGTGGTCTCGTAGTCTGCCACTTGCGTCCAAGCGCAAACACTTCACAGAATGGACATTTGAGTGATAGAATTTCGGCGAGTAATTAGGTTGCCAGGGCGCGTCTCGATAACAAGGGAAGTGTTACGGACGACATTGATGGAAAGTGTCTTCGAGGTCGGCTGAACCCGATAGGGGTAGCTCACGTAGCTCTCATTCTGGAGGTCATCGGATCGATTCCTGGAACCGGTAATCCTGATCCCTCACTTGAAAGAAGAGCCCTGGGATTAACTCCTGCCCTTGGACAATCCCTCTATCCTCAAACACAACACAAATCCCTGGACAGATTTCTTAGAAATTATGGTATTTGATTATTAACCGTTTGTATTAAATTTATGTTTTTTTTAATATTAATGTTTGCATTTATTTGTACATCATTTGCACAATATTACAAATAAATGCGATAGTGACAGAAATAGCCTATTCTGTCCCATAGTACGTGAGTACCTGTACAGTACCCCAAGACGCCCCATACCTATGCTTTTCTTATTTTATAGCATAATAATAGGCAAATATGACATGGCAGGAGTTGGAGTTATTCATATTTGTATTCACAAGTGTTTTTCGAGGTATTTACATTAACAAATACATTTTTGTTGTATTCCCCGACATCCTTTTTTATCCCCCCCCCTCCTACATTTTAGATTCTCATTTTTTTACTGCAGCATAGATTGCTTAAATCAATGACAACACATAGCGGTTGGTGCCTTGAATTTCTAATTTCATGCATTTTCTTAAGCATATCATGCACTAGACATTTTCGTAGATATAAGACAGGTATAACCCGCACTAGTGTAATAGAAAGATCAGACGGATGAACCTTCTCTCTCGTTCGCTCCCATCGGATGTCAACTGTTATGTCAATACTAGAAGAAGTCGATAACCCGAAGAATCCACACTACACTGAGTGAGGGCGGGATATACTATTGACATAGCATACACATCAATGAAGGCGTTCCTGATAGTAATCTACAGACTGTTCGGTGAAACTAATGAACTCTATTAATTAAACAAACTACACTTATCTTAATACTCTTTATAGTGAAATCTTAAACACAACAACAAAAACATCAACTATATTACTACCACCCGGGGGCCAAACTGTTAGTTATATTGTTTCGGATTTGTTAAATAATTTTAAATGTTTTTCGTTGTTATGTATACGAATTATACTCGTTTCGTGTCACTCAAGTATTGAAAAATAATCAACACACATCACACATTTGTTTAGTTTCAGGTTATCTATTCAACGATAAGGCATCCCTAGTTAAAGGCCTCGTTAAATCAGTTCCAGAGACTCAAATACTAGAACAAATTTTCACACTTAAAATTATTGGATGAGCGAAGCGAAGACTTCAATTTCACTGACCCCCAAAAAAATTTAGCTCTGATGTTTTTTTTTTTATTATTATTATTTTTGTCTGTTCGCTCTCTACCGGGCAAACGGCATATGCGATCTTGATGAAAATCGGAGGGGACCTTCGAAACCTCTGAACTTAGGCCTGCGACGTTTTTGGGTACAATCGAAGAAATATTTTACTTTTACGATTTTTTCGATTTTTAGTGCGATATTTTCGTGACATTTGGGCCGGTTCTGACCAAACTGGTGGGGCTACAACGTTCATATTTTACATGGACATTAAGGTAATGGTGATGCATTGCTTTTTGAAAGTTAATATGAGTTTTTTTAGGTTTATAATAACAATTAACAAGTAACAATAGAAACTTGACAACAATCACCTACAATGCATTCAAAAAGCACTTGCAAAGGAAAAGTGGTCCTACGCAAACTAAAAACTTACAAAAAAGCTCATCCATCAACGCGACTAAAAAAAGCGTTTGCGAAGCTTCCTTGTTTGTTATAGTTTATGGTTCCCTTCTACAATCGAAACTAAACATATTTGGTATATAATGCTAAATACCATTCACGGCTAAGACGAAAATGTAAGTTATTTAACAGACAATATAATCCACAGACTTCAACTTGACCTTGATTCGCTATCAGAATGGTGATCGGACATGGTAATTAAACCTTAATATGTCTACACTATATCAATTACAAACAATAGGAAACAGTAAAACTTTAATTACATAGCTAGTAAGGAATTTTTCTGTCCAGAAGTGTGTGTAACAAATTGGAGATCTTGGAATATAGTCTCTACAGTACACAAAAATGTTAGGGATAAATAAATCGAAACTGCATTGACACCTTCAGTGAAGAAACACTTTTGTTATAATCTGGCTGTCGTTCACAATTCTAAATCGCTCTTAAGAGTGTGATTATAGTTAATATCCAATACATCAATATATAATGTGGTCTTTTAATAAATAGGAAATAGTATTTTTAGTAAATGGGAATTAGTTTATAACGCCCTTATTAAATTTGTCAACTTTATTTGATAATATTTTTTAAATTTTTAAATTTAATATTTCGTCTACCTTGGCTATTGTCTTTGCATGTTGTTAATATGTTTAGTGTATTATGATTTTTGTAAATAGCTTTTGATTTATTAAGGGGGGCAGGAATGGCCTATGTCGCGCATGTTAAATTGCCTAAATTCCGGTACCATTTACTCCCTGGCATTTAGTCTTAGAGACTAAATTTGTTTCCCCTTCTAGATTAGTCTGTTACCAAGAAACTGTGTGTGGGGATTTTTGAATTTTAAAAATATTTTAAAAATTTATTTCACCAGATTTTTAATCTTTTATTTTATTTTTTTATTTTAATTATTATTAATTAATTATTATATATTTTAATTATTATTTTTATTATTATTATTATTATATATTAATAATATTTTTAATTTAATTAATTAATATTTAATTTAATTTTATCCCATAAAATTGACATTTTTCAAAACAATTTATGGGTTAAAATTGAATGATGATATTTTTTCAAAATATCCCCACAAACAGTTTATTTAAAACATAATAAAGAATTAGTCCTGAAAATTTCAAGGCTCTAGCTTCAAAACTGTTCAACTTATAAGTATAGTTTTGAGTAAACGGGTGTTAAAGTTAATATATAAGGTGTACTTCATGTGCATGTTACTACATTACCGGTACCATTTTTTCGGAGGGTATTCAACTTAGAGATTTTTTTTAAATTCAGCACATTGGAGTTTTTGCTAACAATAATTGTATTTTTTTTAAATCTTGTTTTTTATATACATTAATTTTTGAGTCGTTAATATACGATGGTTGTTATAGCAACATAAAATAATTAAATTTTTGCAAAAATAACAAACAAAAAACAATTTAAAAAAAAATTTAATTGTGATTAACAATATAACATATACAACCCAAAAATCGACTTTGACAATAAGTTTCATTCCTGCTTCCCTTAAACGTTGTTGTTTAGTAAAAAATAAAGAGTTGTATCCTCTAAGGTGTTAATTTTTTAAATAATGAACTCATATAGCTCTAACACAAGAATATATACATGTATCTGAAGATGATTATGTCAGTCATGGAAGACGTACGTAGCCTACTACAGTTGACTGTACTGAGTCACGCACCTTAACAATAAACCAAGTTGTTTCGAGATAAACTCGCCGTGCTTATCTCTGAGGTATTGGATGAAATGGTTTCATTGACATTACATTACCTGGCCTCGATGGAGGACATTGTGAGTGCTCGAATCTCCTAGTCCGTGTGGGCGTGTGTTCCAAACTTCAGCGCTCGGCTCGCTCGCAGATTATTCTAGTCGCGATTGTCAATCTATAAAGTGCTTCTTAGAAATACTGTGATTTGTGTTTGTATCTAAATGTTTCGATAGTTATTGTGACCAATAGTGACTTAGTGTAACCACATGCGCAAAGTGAAGTGTACTTAAAATTGTAATTCATTTTAAAATTGTTACAACATTTAAAATACTAATTTTGAATTACTTTGGTATAACAATAAATTGTTTAGTTAGTGAAAACGTTGTTCATAATATAAACACGCTGTGTCGCGTAGTGTTCTACTGTCAATAAAGTGTGAAAACAAGGTATTTTAGTGCAGTGACATCTTAGTGTTTGGAATTCCTGTGAGATTGTGACTATGCAAGTTTCTCGCACTGCATATTCGAGGTGAGTGAATATTTATCTTCGTTTGAGTAATGATCCTTGTCTCAAACTAATTTGGAGTGGTTTTCAAATAAATAATTAATTAATTAACGGATTGCAATTACCTATTTTGGGATTGCGAATGAATTGACGAACGTTGTTGTGGTTAGGCAATACCCATTTATCAATCCACCTTGTGTTTTGAAACGGGCACTCCCTTATTTATTGCGCTCTGGGGCTGTTGAGGGTTGAAGGACTTTTGGTAGAGATAGCTTGATTAGCCCTAGATGAAAAAACTTAGTAACGGATTGAGATGTACTCTAAAAAGAAACACGGATGATTTGTAGATAAGCACTGTTAAGACGTTTAATTTTTTTTTGTGGTTTACCATACCCTGAACGGGTATGGAAGGCTACTGCAGGTCAATTCCCTGTTAAGACGTAGAAAATAACACTTCAAGTACTTGCTGCATTTTATTTACAATACAACGACATGACATACATGACCTGGAATTTTATTATAGAAATGAACAATTGTTTGCAAGCAAAGCAATTGAAGATAACGTTTTATTTACAATTGTATCACTTGAAGTTGAAGTAACTTGGTAGACAAAACAATAGTAAATACGTGTGATTATAATAACGATTAATACATTTTTCTCAAGTTCTTCTTGGTAAATTTGAGTTTATAAGAGAAAATAATGGATGTTTAAGAAGTGAAAAAATAAACAAAGTCGAACATTTCCTTGACGATAACAAACGTTGAGCTTTACACAGTTCGTTAACAAAGACTTAAAAAAGATTGCCAGATCACAAGAACATTCATTTATTTATTTAACGGTTATCCTTTACAGCTGTTAAAAAACTGAATTGCCAAGCAACGATCATGAAAAAACGCTGGAACAATATTATAGTATGTTATTTAATAACTTTCATTATGTATAAAATTAATAAATATTATTATACAAGGTTAAAGGAAAGGAAAAATGCATCCAATAACTACATATTAACATACTTAATGATGAAATTCCCGTGTAGCACCACGACTGCAATTTAATCGTTCGTAACGGAAGATATATTTCCTTAAAAAACGTTGCTAGTTTATCAATGGTAGCTGCAAAGTGCAGGATGAAAGAATGCGCGTGTCATTGTTGACGTTGATTCACATCCCTATCATTATTGTATTCAATACGTGTGTGTATGCGATCTACAATATAAAGGTTTGTCAGTTGTGCCAATCGTGCCGGTAAAAATGTTGCTGTTGGGATTTCCGTTTCCATTTTCTCAGTAAATAAACAGAGATCGCTTCTTAGTTCAGTTTCCGGACAAGATACGGATATAAATGCGACCTTGTTCGAAACCGATCGTTTATCGAGTGGTATTGATGATTTTTTAGCGACGTACGTAAGCTCGAGACTTTGATTCGGGAGGTCGCGGGTTTGATTCCCACCACCGGTAATCCTAACTGAAAGATATTCCATTATTTTTAGATTACTCGATTCCTCCTGGACAGCCCAAGGACTTTGCCTTCACAACTATCGTAAATTAGAAAATACTGAGTTAGACGAGCATTTCCCGAAATAAGTTAAAAGTGTAGCCACTACATTGCTTTGATTACTAGGCTAAGGCCTATGTGTTTTTACCACTCTAAAAATCATTTGACATAATAAGACGTTATTAAAAATACTTGAAAACAAAATATGTATGATATGCATTAGGCCAATAGGGCAACGAAAAATCGAATTGGTGCATGTTCATTATAGGGACCCCCCTCGAAAAGGAAAGTAAGTTAGTGGTGTTGGGGGGGTGGGCGAAGCGCCTTGGGGGGGGGGGGGAACATGACGTGCGTTACCGTGGTCAGTTGAGCCTCCTTTAGCCATACTATCCAATTCTTTTTGGGGGAGTCCCTATAATGAACAACTACCATCGAATTAAGTCAAATTTTAAATTTATGGAAATACCTGAATGCATTTTTGCGTATAATTATCTTGTTCACGCCTTCATTTTTGCATAGCGATAACAACTAGAGAGAAACTAACCAACTAGGGAACTCGAATAAAATTGACTACTGTATATATGTTGCCACACAGACGTGTTGCACTGTATAGCATGCATAAGATAAGATTGTAGAACTTCATTATTGGATTTTAATAAATTAACTTTTATCTACAAATTATCCTGGGTGTCTAAAATAATAGGATACCGATTGCGCGTGCATCATTATGATGCAAGTGGGTTTCTAGTTGTTGTGGGATTGAGCATAGACGTCACTGTGATCTGATTGGTTCAGCTGGATTATTGTTTTAGATACCGACACACGTCACTACGTGGAGACGATTTCGATTTATTTACGCAAGGTTTTTATTAATCTAAATCCCGTTTATCACAAATTCATTTATTCCAGATACAGACCGAATAATAATATTATACAAATCAGTACTGTCTGTAAGTCAGTAAAGAAGAAAACAGTATGAACAATATGTAAAAAAATATTCTCATTTTTATTTATTTATTTTCATACCTTGCAAATATGTTGTGTATATGGTGGCAAGTAGGCCTAACTTAACAATTAAAAAAAAGCAATTTATTTAAATATCAAAAATATTACAACGTTTACAACAAATGTTATTCTATATGTACCTCCTCCAAACATTGTCTAAAACTTTTCACTTTGGATTCTTCAACAACTGCAGCTGGCAAATTATTCCATTCCACAATTGTACTGTTAAGAAACGACCACCTCCCAACATCCTTATTTTTATTACTTTTTATAATGGTGCTAGTTAAAATGTATTTCATTTAAATGTTTATCTTTTTTTAAATATAAATATGCCCACGAAACTCGTATAGGCTACTGAGTAACACCAATCAAAAAGTGTCCGTCACATAACCGATCTCTTGCTCAATATATTTAGAGTTTATTTTGCATTAAATACTATATGAGTTGCATTACATACTATATATCAGGTGACAGATGATCTGTATTGGCCCTATGATTATCAAACTTAAAAGTCAAAACATAAAACTAGGCCGCTTCGCGAACGCTTTTTCCAGTCGCGTTGATGGATGAGCTTTTTTCTGGAATATTTCTGTCCAATGATTACGTTTTTATGTGGAATCTCCTTACTTTTTCTATAGTTACTTAAATAAATAAATAAATAAATAAATAAATTTTATTTAGAGTCTGCCACTCAGTTATTATTAATGATTTGATTGATATTAATTGTTCATTATTTATACACCTGTAAAAGGCTTATATTAAAATATTTATTTCTATGAATTTTGACCAACCTTTTTTTCAAAAGGCACTACATCATCATAATCTTTATGTAAATGTAAAATATGAACGTTGAAGCCCTAACCGTTTGGTCAAAATCGGCCCAAATATCACGAAAATATCGTATTAAAAACCGGATAAAAAATCGTAAAAGTACGATTTCTATAAGATATATTTTTTCAAATGTCTCTAAAATCATAACATATATGATTTTAGTGATTTTAAACGTTCCTATAAAGTTTCATCAATATCGGAGTAACCGTTTGCCAAATATCACGAAAATATCGCACTAAAAATCGAAAAAAATCGTAAAAGTACGATAATTATGAGAAATATTTCTTCGATTGTACCCAAAAACAATACAGCTCTAAGTTCAGAGATTTCAAAGGTCCCCTCCAATTTTCATCAAGATCGCATATGCCGTTTGCCCGGTAGAGAGCGAACAAACAGACAAAAAAACTAACAAAAACAAAACACCCGAGCTATTTTTCTTGGGGTACGCAAGTAAAAACAAACAAAAAAACACAAAGTCAAATTGAAGTCTTCGCTTCGCTCATCCAATAACATTAAATAACAATAATAATAACTTTTAGTACTCAGACAAATTAGTTCAAAAAAACATAGAAAATATTAATGATTGGAGGTAAAATAGTAAATGAAATTGTTGTTCACTCTTATATTTTTAATTTGTCTAATAATTCTTTTTTAATATAGAAAGGCTCCTCACAACGCGTATCTACCAAGGTCATTCATGTTGTCTCTCATTAAATCTAAGTGTTAATCGCGCCAAATATGAACAATGTTGACAGAACCCAAGTGCAATCTAAACACTTGAGCGTCGAGTGCAAAGTAATTAGTTTCTAATGGAAATATAAATCTTTGTTGCGCGTTATAGTTAACAAGTACTCGTCCAACTGATCAATTACTCTCCTGCGTTGTTATCAGCGTGATGATGATAACAATGATGATGGTGTACTGGGTCGAAGGTAACGTTAATTTGATATGTAAATATATGACGGAGTAATATGTTAAGATAATTTATCGTCTGTTCTACACATGGATTGATAAACTACGTATTGTGTGGAGAGCATCGTCAAGTGTACATAACAATATTAAATAAATATGAAACGGGAAGGTGAAATTTAACGAGTTTACGGTTAAAGGAGCTATTACCCCCCCCCCCAAAAAAAAAAAAAAAAATACCACATAATCTAGAGCAGGACCGTTTAATAAAAAATATGTCTTGTAACAGTGATTTTACACGATTTTTTAAAATTATTTTGATACAGAAATTTGCGAAAATTAGCGTTTTGGTAAATTTCTTTATTCGGCTATAACCTGCTTCTTTTTGTTCCACATAAATACTAGAGCATTGTACTAACCTAAAATGGCCCTTTATAACATCGTGTCTTGAAATTGTGCCCAAATAAACTTTCAAACACGCAAAAATATGCATTCCAAAATCACACCCATTCTTAGTAATCAGCATATTTTGACCGAACCACTTACCCAAATTACAAAACAAAATATAGATGATTTAAAGGAAAGGCTGTAGAGTTCGTGAATAATGGCCAGTTTTTTTTTTTATCAAAATCCTCACGGACATATCACAGCGCATGGGCAGATCACGGGGCATAAAGATCGTCCCCATGTTATTTCTTATGGGAGATTTTTGCCGATGGGACCTAGCTCGAAAAATACCAAGTTTGACAATTTTTTCCCGGTCATGGTGGACCCAATAATTTTTCTGTTAATTTCTAAATTCATGACTAGTTATCCTGAATGAAATATATTTTTCGAGTTTCGCGGGTAAATTACCCCGGATATATTAAATTCTCTATACTTATTTTTTTAAAAATACTTATAGGTAGGCCTATATTGTTTATGCAAGTGGAAAAATGAAAGTTTTACACAATAGATTTGAGATACAAATCTTACAATACGCCACACTTTACAAGACTTGTATCGCAGATTTTTTTAGTCGTTTTGATGATTTCTGTTGCTTAATGTCTCACAGTAATGCACTTAGGCTACTGGAGACGATGAGTGGTGATAGATGACCTTGAAGAATAATTACAAAAAAACATACTTTATGCGGGAATCGAACCCACGTCCTCGTAGAGCCATACTCTTCGGAACAGCACCCTAATCGTATGAACCGGGGATGGTTATATACTCGTTTTGTTTGTGATAACATATGCAAAGTGATTTTTCCTATTAATTGTCTTTTCAACTATTATTTGTATAATTTACTATAATTTTCATTCACCTATATGTGTAAGGTCCCAACGAAAGAATGCAGATGACTCGAAATTGTTTTCCCAACATAACAACTTTGTCAACTCTATTCACGCTAGCTCAGCGTGGATCTAGCACATGGAGGAACTCTGTGATCTAGCACAGATAATTTTTGCTTGCATTGGTAAAAGATATGTCTCTTTCATTCACAAAGGGGACATTCCATTTGCTGAGCATTCATACTACCCCTACCACTATAAGGCAAGGTCCTCTAGATCTCCGCCACCTGGCGGAGGCTCGTCTAACTCGCTCGTGTGGCCACGAAGTTAGGTCGTCGCAACCCGTTCCACAATGTATAGCAGCCATTACGGTGATTTGCACGAGAAATAGAGGGAATTTTAAAAATCAAAGAGAACATCTACTTATAGCGCGCCCTAAAACTTGACCACAAAATGACGATGTAGAGGCCCGAAAAGAATCGCGTGCATTTCGAGATAATAAAATTGACAACCCAATAATAATGAATAATAATTTGTTGTAATGTAATTTATACTAGGAAAACGCTTAAGTCCCGCCGCGTTGTTGGATGAGCGTAATTGGTGCACTAAGTTGCCATGTGTTACGCGGATTTTTACTGTTCTGTGAAAAAATCATTAATTAGTCGAAGATTTTTTTTAAATAAATGAAATGAAATAAAAAATTAACTTTATTTTTTAATTAATCGTAATTTTTTAAAAAGAAAAAAATCGTAAAAATGAAATTTTCATAAGAAATAGTTATTCGATTGCGCTCAAATTTTACACAAATATATTAATTCATAAAATTAAGGTTCTGTGAAAAAATCATTACAATAGGATAAAGCATGTAGGTGTTATAAGTCAAAGAATTGTTTTAAAATTCGAAAAAAATCGTAAAATTGCGTTTTTTATGAGAAAAAATTTCCCGATTGCGCTCAAAAACGTGGCAGTTCTAAGTTCAGAGATTTCGAAGGCCTCCATAAAATTTCATCACAATCGGAGTATCGGTTTAGCCGGAATCGTGTTAACAGACACACAAAAATACAAAAAAAAAGAAAGAAAGAAAAAAAAACATTCCGGATTTTTTTTCCAGTGTAGTGAAATGGAATCTTCGCTTCGCTCGCTACGTTCGCTACGCTCATCCAAAAATGAAATAATTTTAAATACCCTATGTTATATTATTATAGTGTAATGTGTAGGATATCCATGAGCAATTTTTTTTACGATTTCAAAAATTTATTTCTAAAAGCCTGTTTCTGATAATTGGATGAGTGTAGCGAGCGTAGCGAGCGAAGCGAAGATTCCATTTCACTATACTGGAGAAAAAATCCGGAATGTTTTTTTGTTCTTTTTTCTGTATTTTTGTCTGTCTGTTAACACGATTCCGGTTAAACCGATTAAACCGAAAATCTCTGAACTTATAACTGCCACGTTTTTGAGCGCAATCGAATTTTTTTTCTCATAAAAATCGCAATTTAACGATTTTTTTCGATTTAAAAAAAAATTCTTTGACTTATAACACCTACATGCTTTATCCGATTGTAATGATTTTTTCACAGAATCTTAATTTGTTGAATTAATATATTCTTGTGAAATTTTAGTGCAATCGAAAAATTATTTCTCATGAAAATCGCAAATTTATGATTTTTTTATTTTTAAAACATTCTTCGACATATAACACCTATACATGCTTTATCCGATTGTAATGATTTTTTCACAGAACCTTAATTTTATGGATTTATATATTCTTGTGAAATTTGAGCGCAATCAAACAATTATTTCTCATAATAATTGCAATTTTACGATTTTCGTTTTGTTTGATAAACATGATTTTTTTCCTTTGCATTGTTGGAAAATGTATGTTTTTTTAACAAATCTATATTTCCCATATTTTAATTAAAAACCCATAAATCTCATCAAAAAAGTGTCTGGTGTATTTGTCAGAATAAGACTTGTGAGCCATTAAAAAATAAATTATCCTTTTATCTTAAAGCTAGAAGTAGGAAAAATGTTAGCAAATGTGCTAGAATAAAAGTTTTGAGAGAATAGCATTTAATGTTAATTTATGTTGTTTTTTGGTAAATTTGAGTACAACATAGCCTAAAGTCTCAGTTTATTTATTAAACATGAATTCACTGGGCCTTTATAACCTGTTAATCTAGGCTTCTTTAAAATTGACTAAAATTGTTATGAATAACACTCTATACAGCCCTAGATTAGGCCTAATATAAGTACATACAGCGCTAAAGAAAAAATTCATTTAATGCTTTTAGCATTATATCAATACTAAATAAATTTATGTATTCAATAAATAAAAAAGTAAACTTAAAAAGAAATTAAAATAATAATAATAATGTAAAATTGCCGTTTTTTCATTCATTTTCAGTGAAATACCCCTTAAACAATTACGCTCATCCAACAACGCGCCTGAAAAAGTGTTTGCGAAGCTTCCTAGTTTATTACCAACATTGCTTGTGCCCAAAGCAACATAATATGTGATGATAATAGTGTACACAAATAATCATAAAAACACTAGTAAATGACGGTATTTTTCAAGGTGGCGTGTGAAAAATTACTATGTCGCCGAGAAATGCTCGTTTTAATGGAAAACGACGATATGTACAAACATAACCACTATATAACGTTATAGTGGCATTCACCCTTATTACAATCATGGTATTCAACCTCGTTGACAACCTCCAATTTTTTTTTTTTTTTTACATATTTAGCTCATTCATATACAAAGAGCGTGAAAAAGTACTATATGTTCGGGAAATGCTCGTTTTAAGGGAAAACGACGAGATGTCCAAACAAAACCACTATATGACGTTATAGTGGCATTCATCCTGATCACTTACATGGTATTCAACCTCGTTGACAACCTCCTGTTTTTTTTAGGTAATCAACTCATTAGTATGCAAAGTGCGTGAAAAAGTACAACATTCCCGGGAAAAGCTCGTTTTAAAGGAAAACGACGACATGTCCAAGCATAATCACTATATGACGTTATAGAGGCATTCATCCTGATTACTAACGTGGTATTGAAAGTCGTTGACAACCTCCAGTTTTGTAGGTAATTAACTCACTAGTATGCAAAGTGCGTGAAATAGTACTAGTTACTACATTCCCGCTCTAGAATTAATCACCAAGATGGCTTCTAATTCGCTGCTGCGACGACCTAACCTAGAGAGTTAGACGATCCTCCGCTAGGCGGAGATCGAGAGGACCTTGCTACAAGGCATCTGCATTCTTTCGTTGGAGCAAGTGTACATTACCAAGTTTGTGTTGTTTCCCAAACTATTCAATATTTTTTGGCATTTTAATTTATACTTGGAATTTATGCACTTGTATTTAATTGATTATTAGTATTTAATGTATGCACATCTCTGTAATAAGCTGAACATGATAGGCACATTTATTAATAATTTTATTGAAAATAATTGCGAATGTAATAGTCTTGTGATACGTGGCACAACAACTGAGCTGTCAGTCAAGTTGCAGGTTGTAAAGGAAATAACACAGTCTGTTAGTTTACGAGATATAAAGTCGTTACCATGGCGACCGCATCTCAAAGCTGTGACGTAATCTTTGCGTAGTCAATTATGTGTTTTATGGAATCGATGTTATAACAGACCTTGGTGAAGGTTTTATGGAGCAGACCATACTAAATTTGATTTAATTGGTTTATTTGTTGTTCTACGACCAACTGCGCATCATCATTGGGTATATTTTGGTCGACTTTTACGGTGAATAATACATCTGGACCTATATTCAACTCATGGGTCTAATTTAGAAAAAAGGAAACAAAAACTGCAAACGTATTTTTGTAACATTCGACATCAACTTAACATTCGCGTATTCTAAGTTTTGGCAGGTTACCATATTTTTGGATGAGCGAAGCGAAGACTTCAATTTCACTGACCCCCCAAAAAATTTAGCTCGGGTGTTTTTTTTCTTTTTTCTGTTTGTTCGCACTCTACCGGGCAAACGGCATATGCAATCTTGATGAAAATTGGAGGGGACCTTCGAAATCTCTGTACTTAGACCTGCCACGTTTTTGGGTACAATCGAAAAAATATTTCTCATAAATATCGTACTTTTACGATTTTTTTCGATTTTTAGTGCGATATTTTCGTGACATTTGGGCCTATTCTGACCAAACGGGTGGGGCTACAACGTTCATATTTTACATTGACATTAAAGTAATGGTGATGTATAGCTTTTTGAAAGAAAAAGTTGCCCAGCCAGAATCCATAGAATAAAGGTTTTAATATGAGTTTTTTTAGGTTTATTTTTTATTTTAACAAGTAACAATAAAAACTTGACAACAATCACCTACAATATATATTAAAAAAGCACTTGAAAAGGAAAAGTGGTGCTACGCAAACTAAAAACTTACAAAAAAGCTTATCCATCAACGCGACTAAAAAAAGCGTTCGCGAAGCGGCCTAGTTATTATTGAGACTCCCTTATATACACATCACTTTTCAGTCCGTCCGTCCGTAATGTGCCGTCCAGCCTGTCAATCGGAGGTCATGTAGCCGGCCGGTTATCATGTGACATAAGCGCAGACGGACGATTCATTTTATTTATTTATTTATCGTTGTTTGAGCAAATCCTTGGGTCGTACAGAATATATTATAAATATTTGATAATTTTTTTTTACAAATTGAACTAGTTTGCAAAAATATTGAGACGCGCATTTAGATATTGTTAACAATTGACACACGAGTGTAATACGCTTAAATTTTGTTGCTGAAATAATAAATTAACCCAGAAAATATAATAATTCAGACCACACCATACTTATGTAACAAACAACACAATTATTTATTTTATGTAATTATTATTAGCCCTCCCCCCTAACCCCCACGCAACAAGTCACCAATAATCATCTGTTATCTCATAATCGAACAGCTGTGTATTCGTTCCTGATGACTTGTTCATATGGTAATCACTTTAATGACTGTAAATACCGATGTCCTTCAAGTTAATTCAAAAGTATGAAAACATACATCATGCATATGGACACAAAAGCACGTACATTAGTACATTAGAGCAAGACAAAGAAATAGATACATGGTATCTATATATGGTAATATTTTTGGCAACGATGTTTGATACACCAAAATATCTAAATACGTGTAAATCTACTATGAAGCTTCGCAAGCGCTTTTAAGGCGCGTTGTTGGATGAGCGTAAATGGTGCATTGAGTTGTCATGTGTTATGTAGATTTTCTGTTGTTCTGTGAAAAAATCATTGCGAAGTCGAATTTAAAAAAAATCAAATTAAAAAAATGAAAAAATCGTAACATTGAGATTTTCATGAGAAATAATTATTCCATTGCGCTCAAATTTCCCAAGAATATATTAATTCATAAAAATGAGGTTCGGTGAAAAAATCATTGCAATCGGATAAAGCATGTAGGTGTTATAATTCGAAGAATTGTTTAAAAAAAATAAAAAATCGTAAAATCGCGATTTTTATGAGAAATAATTTTTCGATTGCGCTCAGATTTCACACGAATATATAAATTCATAAAATTAAAGTTCATCATTACAATCGAACAAAGCATGTAGGTGTTTTAAGTCCAAGACATGTTTTAAAAATCGAAAAAATCGTAAAATTGCGATTTTCATAAGAAATAATTTTTCGAATGCCCTAAAAAACGTGGCAGTGCTATGTTCAGAGATTTCGAAGGCCTATAGAAAATTTCATCGCAATTGGAGTATCGGTTTAGCCGGAATCGTGTTAACAAATACACAAAATACAAAAATAAAAACATTCCTTTTTTTTCTTCAGTGTCGTAAATGGAATCTTCGCTTCACTCATCCATAAAAGAGGATATTATTTTTTCGTGAATGTAAATTTTTATCGGAGTCTTTATGTTGTATTTACTCAAACAAAAATCGATTTCTTTCTTCAAAATTTGAATCGCACACTTAAAATGGTGGAGGTGCCGGGTCATTAAACGCTAGTGTGAGATTGTAAAAATGATGGTGGAGGTGCCGGGTCATTAAACGCTAGTGTGAGATTGTAAAAATGGGTTTGTATTTTTGGCGATACGTTATCAATTCTTTTAAGCCACACATTATAAATACACATGTTGCTAAAACTACAGTTTTACCCAATTGTGAAAAATAACTAGGATATTTTGCTTGCTTTTGTATGTTTGTTTAGTATGTTTATTTGGTATTGTTCAAAACAATAAACATTCGTCATTATTATTCCATTTACTTTCATGTGTTTCTTCAAATTTATTTTTAAAACCAATTATCTTCAAAACAAATTTTTTGGATGAGCGTAGCGAGCATAGCGAGCGAAGCGAAGATTCCATTCTACTACACTGAAGAAAAAAATCCGGATTGTTTTTTTTCTTTCTGTATTTTTGTGTGTTTGTCCACACGATTCCGGCTAAACCGATACTCCAATTGTGATGAAATTTTCTGGAGGCCTTCGAAATCTCTGAACTTAGAACTGCCACGTTTTTGAGCGCAATCGAAAAATTATTTCTTATGAAAATCGCAATTTTACGATTTTTTTCGATTTAAAAAAAATCTTGGACTTATAACACCTACATGCTTTATCCGATTGTAATGATTTTTTCACAGAACCTTTATTTTATGAATTAATATATTCGTGTGTAATTTGAGCGTAATTAAAAAATTATTTCTCATGAAAATCGCAATTTTACGATTTTTTTATTTTTAAATTTTCTTTGACTTATGCTACATGCTTTATCCAATTGTCATGATTTTTACACTAAAGCTTTAATATATGAATTGCTATATTCGTGTGAAATTTGATCGCAATCAAAAAGTGATTTCTCATGAAAATCGCATTTTTAAGATTATTTCCGATTTTTAAATTTCTTTGACACAACACCTACAAGCTTTATCCGATTGCACTGATTTTTTTTACAGAACCTTTATTTTATGAATTTATATATTCGTGGGAAATTTGAGCGTAACCGAAAAATTATTTCTCGTAAAATCGCAATGCTACGCTTTTTTCTTTTTAAAAATATTACGCTCATCCAACAAAGCGCCTGAAAAAGCGTTTGCGAAGCTTCGTAGTGTAAGGTAGCACGTTCTTACATTGGGCTACTCAAACGTCAATTTTGATCTTGATACAATCTTGTGGGAACCTTTGAAATCTCGGTACTTGGACCTTTGATGTTTTTTTTACAATCATAGCAAAATTTCTTTAAAAATTCATACTTTTACGATTTACACATTTATTTTTCTTCCAGGTAATGGCGCCCTCCTATCAGTTGCTCATGTTCCCGCCAGTGCTGTACGTGGCGCTCGCAGCGCTGTTCAGCGGCGGTGTCGGCGCCGAGAACCACACTCTACCTGTGAACAACACCAACTTCATGAACGAGATTCTTAAGCTGAAGAAATGCGGTAGTTTCATCACTTGTAAGGGGAACGTCTCGAACAAGTCTACGTGAGTTGTTTTCTTCTTATTTTTATTACTTTGAGGGAACTAGTTCGATTTAAGAAAACTTTATTGAGAACGCGCTACTTTTCCGCCATTAGGTTTGTTGCCATTCCCAAGCTCCGGCGGTATTTTGCCGAAATCAACGGTACTTGTCACCAACCAACATCCAGCGCCCAACTCTGGCACACATACGATTTTTACTTATAGGTATTTCGCACTAGGGACTAAAGAATAACAGGGGAGAGGCTTCGAGTCCCACGACCATTCCCAAAAAAAGACTGACTGATTAATATTTTGTAACTTAAAAAGTTAGTATTTCGTTCAAATTTGGAAAGTTTATTCAAAGACCATAAACATTTAATTGCACACTACCATTGATTGTAGACATTTCGTTTCTCATACGATTATGGCGCTGGACCAATGTATATATGATACTAGAAGGAATTGGGTTCGAGCCCGCATTATACATGGATTTTCTATTGTCCTTTATCCTCATTTATCACACCACTCTAGTATCGAATAGCAAAGTTTTTACAAAGTATACAAAACTTATTACCATCCGCAGCAATGTTATGTACTAAATTCTGGCCGGGAAGAATTTTGACTCCATATTTTTTAAAGATAAACATCAACTTGAATTGCTAATTTTTTTATTTCTTCAAAGCTAATTAATTTTCAGACTAAGTATCTAATTCTTATCAACTCACATTGTATACCTTATTTCACGTTTTTCTACATTCAATACAAATTGGCCTGTCCACGCCAACTTTTCGAATTCGTACTAGGTAAATTAAGTTCACATCCATAGTTCAGTAACCGTTACAAAGTAAACATTCTCTCGGATGCAGCAGCTGGCTAGACGACCTTGAACCTCCGTCACTCTCACTTCGTTGTAGTCACAAGTTGTCACGACATCAACAATTCCTCGCACCGATACGACAGACAGTGTACGTGCGATAATTTACCAACTACAGTGACTTTGTGTTGTGCTGTGTATATTAAAATTGGTCATCATATTAATTAGCTTGAATTTTGGTCTTGGGTTTTAAGTAGACCTAGCCTACTACTAGCCCGATCTATTACTAGGTAATCGATGTGGCTCTTGGACCCGAACGTTCTAGGTTAGGTTCGCGCGAAGCCACAGCTGTACGTGCAGTAAATTTCGTTATTTAGTTATTCAAATCACTATATGAACCTTGTTCTGCCTGGCAATTGCTGTAAACTACCGTTTGTACCAAAGCAGAATTTTATTCATTATTAGGGAGAGATTTGCAGATAGATTATTATACATATAATCAAATTTAAATTGTCAAAAATGGATACGTTTCTTAGTTCATTACAAACTTAAAACAGTTATCATCATGTTTTTTTTTAAGTAGACGCATTTTATTGATATTGTTGTACCTTGTATGAAGCACATATCAACACATTAACATTTACTAACGTGTTCCCGACATGAATAAGTTATTAGTTTTATTTTCGATCTTGAATTTATCTGACAAGAAAAAGCCCTTAAAATTCGCTCTAAGCAAATACACAAATTAATTTTATGTTCGTGAGAATAAGAAAAGTAATGTTGCTGGTTATTATTGTAGCGGAAAGTGTTCCCAAATGCCGACTGAACATGGGATCGTCTCCTAGGTCGGCGTCTTTTAAGTTACAAGGCCGCGTTTGACGTCACCACATCACATCCTTAACAGAACGTGCATGTTCTTGTCAATATACGTGTATGTAATATTTCGGCGATAAATAATATAATTTCACAGTAGTAGGATTTGCTGTCCCTCACTGAAAATCAGTTATATAACTGAGTGGGTAGACTCTAAATATAATTATTTATTTATTTATTTATTTTATTTAAGTCTGATGTGGAAAAAGTGCACGCGCTTAGGTTACAGATTAAAACAGCTGAACGGATACTAATATAAATTGTTATTATCATATTTCCCAGGATCGTTAATGAAGAACGGTTCTTTTGACATCCACGCTCACTAACTCAATGTTAATTTGATTTGAATTTGAAATGGGGAACGAGTAAAAAATGTTTATTGTGTTTCTCAAAGTGCGAGCAATGCTCCTAGGTCATGCTAGGAATTTCTTTGATAAAACGAATTAACACTGTGTCAATTAATCCTACGTGTCCTCCTTTGTAAATCAGTTTTTATAACTGAAAATGATAAATGAAATAGGTTGAACAAATAAATACATCCATAAATGTCTTCTGCAAAATAATTTCAGCAACTGCAATGTATACAACGGGACAAAGAAACATTCAAGTTGTTATAGTATCTAAAAGTATTACTATTTAATAATGCATTCCGTTCCCCACGTATTTATGTGCATTTCTATTTATATCGATTTAAATGCATAGTTCTTGACCACTTAATGACAGGTGAAAGGTTTATTATTTTATGCACTTATCTACTGCGAACAAACATTATAATTTTCAATTATGTGATAGACAGCAAACCTTGATGTCTCACACTCAAAACATCAATAATATTTATCACAAATCAATAACCGGCATTGTGTTTTGGCGCTAATATAGCCTCAAGGTCTTCTCCGAGTCGCGGTTAGAATCCAATTAATTTTTTGTAGCTTTGTTGGTTGAGTTAAACTGCAATAATTAACTAACAACTTTCAATTTTCAATGTTCACATACCAGCTTATACAAGGCTTAACAGAATCGATAAATTGGTAGATAATTTAGTGTTGCTTCTTTATAAAATATTCATCAAATTATTAATCGTGGAAATTATGAAGACATTCACGTAACCCTACAATAAAAGCTTTAATAAATATGAAAATAAATGCAATTCGCGACAAAAATAATGCTCAGTTATTGTTATAAGTTGAATTGATAATTGAAGTACAGTTCAGAATGTACCGCCAGTCTATAAGCATCCTTCGCGCGCTTCGTAGTATTAAATATGGTTGTAATCAAGAACTTACTAGGAAAACGCTAAAGTCCCGCCGCGTTGAAGGATGAGCTTTTAAAGTTTTTAGTTTGCGTGCTATATCTTTACTTTTGCAAGTGCTTTGTTTTGCTACATATGCATTGTAAGTGATTGTTGTCAAATTTCTTTTGTTACCTGTCAATTGGTATTATTTACCGTAAAAAACTTATATTAAAAGCTTTATTTCTATGGATTCTGGCTAACTTTTTCAACTTTTTTTTTCAAAAGGTACTACATCACCATAACCTTAATGTCCATGTATAATATGAACGTTGTAGGCCCACCCGTTTGGTCAGAATTGGCCCAAATAGCACGAAAATATCGCACAAAAAATCAAAAAACTTATATTAAAAGCTTTATTTCTATAGATTCTGGCTATCTTTTTCACATTTTTCTTTCAGAAAGCAATACATCACCATTACCTTAATGTCCATGTGAAATATGAACGTTTTAGCCCCACCCGTTTGGTCAGAATCGGCCCAAATGTCACGAAAATATCGCACTAAAAATCGAAAAAAATCGTAAAAGTACGATATTCATGAGAAATATTTCTTCGATTGTACCCAAAAACGTAGCAAGTCTAATTTCAGAGATTTCGAAGGTCCTGTCAAATTTTCATCAAGATCGCATTTGCCGTTTGCCCGGTAGAGAGCGAACAAACAGACAGAAAAACAAAACAAAAAACAACAACAAAAAAAACAAAAAACCACCCGAGCTAAATTTTTTGGGGGGTCGGTGAAATTGAAGTCTTCGCTTGGCTCATCCAATAAAACATATTTTCACATTTTGGATTGTTATTCTATTTATTTTAAACACGATTACTTTTTCTTAGAATGTGTAATATGTGTGTAATGAGGACTGAAGTTCTTTGATTCTTTGAAATTTAACAGTGTTGTGACCAGGTATTTTTTTTTTTATCTAGATAAAGATAATACTCTAAAATGTATCTAGATCGGATAAAAGATAAGCCGTAAAAAATTACCTAGGTGAAAGATAATAGATAAAAATCATTACCTACAAAATTTTGCTTCGATAAAAGATAAAAATTATCACAGAAAAAGCTAATTTCCATATATGCGGAAACAATGAAAAACATTATGAAATAAACTAGTAGAAGTAATTTTTATTTAAAAAGTGATTCATTATTATATTTTTTCTAAAATATTGTTACCGAACTATTTTATCTAAAAAAAATTAACTAAAAGCTTTAAGAGATGAGATAATATAAACTTTATTTTATCTAGATAATAGAAAAAGATAACAACCAAAACTTATGTAAGATGTGACACTAGATTTTATCTAGATAAGTTTTCTCTATAAATTATTGGATGAGCGAAGCGAAGCCTTCAATTTCACCGACCCCCCAAAAAATTTAGCTCGGGTGTTTTTTTTTTTTTTTTTTTTCCGTCTGTTTGTTCGCTCTCTACCGGGCAAACGGCATATCCGATCTTGATGAAAATTTGACAGGACCTTCGAAATCTATGAACTTAGACTTGCTACGTTTTTGGGTACAATCGAAGAAATATTTCTCATGAATATCGTACTTTTACGATTTTTTTCGATTTTTAGTGCGATATTTTCGTGACATTTGGGCCGATTCTGACCAAACGGATGGGGCTGAAACGTTCATATTTCACATGGACATTAAGGTAATGGTAATGTATTGGTTTCTGAAAGAAAAAGTTTGCAAAAGTTAGCCAGAATATATAGAAATAAAGCTTTTAATATAAGTTTTTTGATTTTTTGTACGATATTTTCGTGCCATTTGGGCCAATTCTGACCAAACGAGTGGGGCTACAACGTTCATATTATACATTGACATTAAAGTTATGGTGATGTAGTACCTTTTGAAAGAAAAAGTTGAAAAAGCTTGCCAGAATCCATAGAAATAAAGCTTTTAATATAAGTTTTTACGGTAAATAATATCAATTGACAAGAAACAATAGAAACTTGACAACAATCACCTACAATGCGTAGGCAGCAAAACAAAGCACTTTCAAAAGTAAAGATATCCCACGCAAACTAAAAACTTTAAAAAGCTCATCCATCAACGCGGCGGGACTTTAGCGTTTTCTTAGTCTAGATAAATTATCTAGATAAGTCACAACACTGGTTTTGAATGGCAATTAAAGCAGAGATATACATTTTATAATTGTTACGCAAACGTTTGGAAATAATTTAAGCAATGATTTACTGTTAGTTTTAATTTTTTGCCGTTTTAAAAGATGAATTTATAGAAAGAGTACCTGCTTATACTCTATTAAATATTGACATTGATAAAGTAAACTGTATTAGAAAGACATCGTTGATTCTACCATTGAAGTATATTGTTGCAACTAGTTCTACTTTCGTTGGAGGAATCTAAAGAAAGTGGGTACATTAATCTAGTGTCATCTTACCAGCATACACATGTGGGTTTTCGTGTACCAAATAGCTAATCCGTAAATTGTGATGCGTGTTCTTATCTGCAATGTGTGTTGATAAGACTATGATAACAAAATCCCAGGATATTGATTTAATCTAATCAATCTAGGTCTAGACACAAAAGGAATATTATGATCTTAGTTTGCGAAGATCTATGAAACAAAAGTCGTTGGACGCATCAACACACAAAGAACATAGTTCCACATGTACTTACAAGAACATTTTACAAATTGACCTTCGTTTCAAGAGTTCCGAGATAAAGAAAAAACTGAAAGGCAACAAGCAACTTTTAACAGGTAAGTCTAACTTGGTCTAACACATGGCTATACCGAGGCCTTTTTCAGGTTGACAACTTTTAATGGTGTTTGAGTTAATAGTGTATTGTTTGAGGCTATTCTAGAGCACTCTTACCGATATTTGAAAGTAAAGGAAAATGGCTGAAGTTGGTTGAATGAATGAGGAACTAGAATATTTTTTAAAATTTGGATGGGACAAAAGCTCCATTTTAGCCATTAAATGCAAATTTTGGGTCAATAAGAAAATGAAAGTTCTAAGTGCAATACTTAATTTTAAGCTGTGATTTTGATTTTGTTTCAACACACCTTTGTCTCCGTACAGAGTTACTAGGAAAACGCTTAAGTCCCGCCGCGTTGTTGGATGAGCGTAATTGGTGCATTGAGCTGCCATGTGTTATGCGAATTTTCTGTTGTTCTGTGGAAAAATCATTACTAAGTTGAAATTTTTTTAAATTAAATTAAATTAAATTAAATTAAAAATTAACTTTTTTTTTAATTAATCGTAATTGTTTAAAAAAATCGTAAAATTGCGATTTTTATAAGAAATAATTTCTCGATTGCGCTCAAATTTAACACTAATATATTAATTCATAAAATTAAGGTTCTGCAAAAAAATCATTACAATCGGATAAAGCATGTAGGTGTTATAAGTCAAAGAATTGTTTTAAAAAAACTGTAAAATTTCGATTTTTATGATAAATATTTTTTCAATTGCGCTCAAATTTCACAAGAATATCTTAATTCATAAAATAAAGGTTCTGTGCAAAAATCATTAAAATCGGATAAAGCATGTACGTGTTATAAGTCGAAGAAATTTTTTAAAAATCGAAAAAAATCGTAAAATTGCGATTTTCATGAGAAAAATTTTTCCGATAAGGCCTCCATAAAATTTCATCGCAATCGGAGTATCGGTTTATCCTGAATCGTGTGGACAAACAGACAAAAATACAAAAAGAAAGAAAGAAAGAAAGAAAAAAAAACATTCCGGATTTTTTTCTCCAGTGAAGTAGAATGGAATCTTCGCTTCGCTCGCTACGCTCATCCAATAAGGGAAAATAATTTTCTGAAATAACTTTTGATTTACGATTTTTTCGTCCACCGGTTCAAAACTCTTATTTGGGTCATGTGACAAAAAAGTCGCATGTCGAACATTGTTTTAGATTTTTTCCCCATTTTACTCAGTTCGGAGACAAAGGTATGTTAAACAATTTAAAAAAAATCATCGCTCAAAATTAAGTATTGCACCTTGAACTTTCATTTTATTATTGACCCAGAATTTTGCATATAATTGGCAAAATGGAGCTTTTGTCCCATTCAACAACAGAAAAAAAGTTTCTCTTTTTTATTCAAATTCCTCTTTCCTTCAACTATATTTCATGCATTTTCCTTTGACTTTCAAAATATCAGTACGAGTGCTCTGGAATAGCCTTAAAGCATATAATTTGTCACTTATGGTTACGATACAAACAATTAGTTTTAAGACTAATTTTCCTGATATCTCCGTTGAACTCTGGTTTGATTACGCGTGCGTGAAGCTGATAACGTGTCATAAATAATGTTGTTATTATTAATAGGCTATAGAATTGTGTAGGCGTGTATTAATTCCATTGTGTGCTAAGTAACAGTGGTAAGGTGTTGAAACGAGATTGTTTATTTTACGTGTGTGCACGGTTATGTACTTGAACTGCAGATAGAGCATTCGTTGCACTTTCAATGTACACATGAGCGTGCAGCAGGTAAGAGTAATTCAAGTACTTGCTGTAATTTAGTATTGAAATGTTAGTTAATTCGGAACTGACAGATTGTCGCGTTAAAATTAAAATATATCAATTTAGAAGGCATATAGTAAAATCTACTAATTTTTAGAGGCAATTTAATGTGAATAAACCGTTTTAATAGCAAATGAAATTGAAACCTAGTTCTAAAAAGCGTTGAAACAATTTTTTTAAATTGATTAGGCACACGGCAAGTTTTGCCTCTTCATAATTTCTAACTATACCTAGCACACCATTCAACGTATTTTGATGTGTTTCTGTGAGATTAACTTTCAACTGTTTTCTTGAAGGTGACCGAGAGAAAAAAAATATTTTCAATTACAATTTGTCTTTGCTACGAGTTTTTTAGTTCACCAGTATTTTTTTTTACCGATTTAGCATCATTTAACAAGTTAGCAACGGGCAACGAATACAAAGCTATTATATTTGGTTATTATACTAAAATTCACAAGTTGCTTTTATTGTTTACATTATTCAAATTTTTCAAATATATTAAGTAAAAGTCTTGGTTTTCGTGAGCAAAATTGCCGTTTTGACCAAACATTTGTTGTTTTTCAAAGACAGTCGGAAGGGATTCCCAAGATGTTCATGCGTTGCATGACTGCGAGAAGTTTTTACTTTTACTTCATGGTTTGAGAATTCGGAAGGTTCTTAATCAACAGATCATAAAAGAAGAATACAAAATTAAATAATTTATAGTGCGTTGAACCTTTGGTGGAGGTGCCGGGTCATGAATGTTCAAACTTTCTGTTTCTGTTGGGCCAGCCACTCCCCTTTTCCCCCATGGTCACCTAAGACATATTTCTCATTCAAAATAATTGTATTATCCTTGTTGAAGGGCAGACCACGTTCACAATACAATTATTTCCAAACAGTCGACTTGAAAACGTGACTTCTCGAGTTACAGACTTGTACTTAACCTTATAACTTATAAGATGTTAGTTTTCGCAAATAGATAGAAATTCAAAATGAAGTCGAGATTTGTTTTTAAAGCTATATAGTCAAAATTTATGTTTATTGCTAAATAAAGTCAAAGTGTAATGTTAATCAAAGAAAAATTACATTGGTTTTCCAATTTTTGACCAAGAAAGTGCTTTTATAATTGATATTTTAAGTGATAAAGTGAATGAATATTCATTAAAAGGTCTGCTTTCCGGCAATTTTTTTTGTTGCAATCGGCCTTCATCTCACGGTTTATCAGCCAATTTATTTGGAAGAAATAAATAATATGCAAACACGTGCTGCTATGAAGAATTCTTTTTAGATTGATTTTTTTTATGTTCATATTTGTGAGGACTTTGTACAAGAAAATCAAAACAACGAAATTAAAAAAAGCTAAATTTTAAAAATGAAAAAAACTATTTTCAAATATCTCTACTTATACAAGACACCCTGTCAAGTTAAAAGCTACAAGTTCGGTTTTCATAGTTTTACTAAAAAAAAAAAAAAAACGCGTAAGTTGTTTTCAATGTGTAATATAAATACTAGTATTGGTACTGATTGTTTGATTTAAATTTAGTTTCTTTTTGTAGGTTGACCATAATTCCGTGAACACTTTATTGATCAATGGAGTCAGAACCACCAAATTATCCATCTTGGCTGAACAAGGAATTCGTCCAGAAGATAATTCAAAACAAGGAAAATAACACTGACATTATCGTGACAGATTTAAACGTGAGATCTGCTGTCGGTAAAGGAGAGAACTTCGCTAGCGTGCTTCATCGCGTCACTGTACATTTACAAAGTGGCGACAAAGATGAAAAGAAACATGTTGTCGTGAAATCTTTCCCCTCTGTAGAAATTATACAGAAGATACTTGAACATTGTGGAACTTTTGAGCGGGAATTAAACATGTACCAGGTAAAACATCAACGGCACAAGGTCTTTTTATAAACCTGTACTGCATTAAACCCTTCCATAAAATTTCTTCAATATCATAAACATAATAATAATATGTATGAATAATGATATGTTTATTCATCCATTCATTCATAAGTCAATAAAACGATTACAGTAGGCGGCATACATACCATACATAGGCCTACTACATCACAAAAATTGTACTGTCTAAACATGTTTCTATCCCTTCAAAATAGTTGTGGGAATACGTTAAATATATTCGCCTCTCCAAAGTCATATTATCAACTTTTAAATTTGAGTTACCCAGTTAATTTTTTAGATTTACAAATTGAAGTAATTAAATTCCCGGTTGGGGCGGACTTTTTTAATTTCTGAATTGTAGTAAATAATAAATTGATATAAGTCCAAATTGCACTCTGCACTTTTATATAATGCAATAAAGCAGATAGTTTCGGCTTAAAAAATCTTTTTTTGATTAAAAAAACAATAATTAAGGTAGCTCAATTAAAAATTCGAAAATAATCATTTAAAAATATTTTTTTTTAAAATTCAGGTCACATTACCCGCAATGAACGCGATCCTTGCAAAAGTCGGCCTTCCACCGTTGTGTGCATCAACCTACCCCACGTCTCGCCCCCGTGCGATCATCATGCACGACCTGACGTCAGAGGATTTCAAGATGGCGGACCGGCGCAACGGACTCGATCTGGCGCAATCCACGCTGGTTCTGCGCATGTTGGCGCGCTTTCACGCGTCGGCGTGATCTCGCAAGACCACGCCATGACGTCAGAGATTTATGGGGAGGGAGATCTTGGCGGGATGTGGACCATGTTTCGGCCTGTTTCACAGGTGCATCAAAATTCCAGGAGTACTTAAGTGTATGAGTACGAAATATATTCGGAATGAAAATTAGACTAGGGGATAGAAAGCCCCAATTCAACGATTTAAAAGTACAAAATACATTTTTAAAATCTTTATTCTTGAGGTACGTGTATTGAATTTTAATTATTTTGCAGCACTATACGATTCCCTAAGGGTGACAAAGCATATACCACATTGTAAAGGAAAATTACAAAAGATTCATATTTGACTCTGTTTTGTTTAGTCGTCAAAAATTAATTTTGTCTACCTATTCAAACAAATTTTCAAAGTCGAACCAAAAACTTATAATCTTTTAATTGAAACAATGAATAAAAACAGTTCAATATTTGAATAGTAGATTTAAACAAGGATTATAATTAAAAAGACGACACAGATTCAGACGGACGGACGAAAATTTTCTTTAATAAAGCAAAGATTCATAATAAATTTTTAAAGGAATGTTACAGTTTGTCAAACAAATTTAATACAATCAAAAAGAAACAAGATTTAGTTAAAAATCAATAACTATTTAAGATAATGTTAAAAAATCGATTATGTCTGAATTTAAAATCCATTCTGGGATCCAGTGGCACGGAGTAAACTTTGGAGAAACTGACCATAACATCAATGTCATTCCCTTCATGACCCCCAAACAAGACGAGACAATAGTTCTGAACCACGGTGACGTGTGGTCCAACAACCTTCTCTTCAAGTCCAGTCATCCTGGTGACGTCATGGTCATGAGGTTCGTGGACTTCCAAGAGGTGAGGGTGGTGTCCCCGGTGATGGATCTGCAGTACTTCCTGAACACCAGTCTGAGCGACGACGTTCTAGAACACAACTGGGAGCAGCTCTTCGAAGTCTACCACGAGGAGTTTGTGAACGTTCTAGGAAGTGGCAAGGAAGATGTTCCGAAAGATTTAGCTACCGTTGACGCTTTGAAGAAGAAGTTCAACGAAAAGAACTTCTTTGGGCTGTGGGCGGCAGCTACAATCTTACCGATCGATGTGGCAGACACTAGTGAAGCACCAGATTTTGAAAATTGGGGGGAAACTGACGGCAATGTTGCCATGTTTACGTCGTCTCGTTTTACGAAAGTTTTCAAAAAGTCGTTACTTCACTTCGAAAAGAAAGGAGTTTTTGATCTCGATTTTACGAAATAAACTTACACCACTCTACTTTCGTTATTTGGTCATGTTTTCTTTTAATTTATGTGACCATTTTTTAATTATAACTGACAATTTAGTTGGTTTTAAAATGTCGATACTATTTCTATATGATACAAGTTTTAATGTAATTTTATTTATGTACTCAATAAAATAGTATTTATTTTTATTTATTGTTTCACCTTTGTCGATTTTATACTGCTATTTTTTTAAAACTTGACTCCCCCCTCCCCCCTACCTGACAAATAAACATGTACACTATAATATAATTATTCACTATAAAGTTTATTGTGTGGTAAGATACATAACGACTTGCCTGCCGGTATACGTGCGTAGTAGACATGAGGCTCCTATAAGTATAATGTAATTACTAATATTACATATTTTACTTGGTGGTGTGCGGTTACTTAAAATTTCTGATAAGAGTCGGTACCTGACTTTCTGGTAACAAAAAATGTAATATTTGGAGTGTTGGTGGAGGTGCCGGTCCAGACAATTTTTAAATCGCCAATATTAAAAAATCAAACAGTAAAAATGAACTCACAGTCCTAATAATGATAATGAGGAACGTCAGCGTAATCTTTCTGAGTATACACAGTAAAAAATCTGGATATTAGTAACAATTGGACTTTGTTCGAAAATACGTTTGCTTGCTAATATTATTGTGATTTCGAAGCTCGTACAGAAAGAAAACACGTGTTTTGCTTTGCAGCCAGTCCCAGTGTTTCTGCGATGAGGAATGCCACGCCTACCGCGACTGCTGCGCTGATGTGGCCGACCTGGGCAACAGCGATGACGTCACTCGCCTGGTCAGGGGAATCCCCGTGGACATGTGGCGCTGTCTACCGTTGAACATCGGCGAGGTCGACGAGAGCAAAGCTCCAAACTCTCCGGTACTTACTGTATGTTAGTGTATAAAACGAAATAGTTGTTATTCTTTTTATACACCGGTAATTGTCTTCCTAATAATTTAGTATTCGTATAATGTATTGATATGCAAATTGTTCCTCCCGTCTTGAGCCTGGGGCAGTATTTGGCCCAGATGGCTCTGCTTATTGTAAAAGGCGAGGGAAGAGAAAAAGCAAACCTCAGCTGGTAAGTAGGGGAGTAATTCTTCCCTGAAACTGGAGGCGAGCTTTGGCAGTCATCGCCGGTGAACTTTCTCTTCGGGACCTCTCCAATGACGACGACAATGACAACACGAACGATAACAAAGACGATGAAGACCACGACATGAAAACTCTCTCATATCCTCCCTCTACCCGTGGCTGGATTTTGACCCACATAGGATGCTCCTCCCCTTATCCTCTAGGCTAGAGTGGCGCATTTTGACCTAACGATTGACAAGTTCTTAATCCAAATAAAGTCATCATTGTCCCACAAACGATTTAGTATATCAAATTGCATAAGAGCACGAGGAATTAACCGCTAACGATTAGTTTCAGTCGATCTACATAGTTTCGTCATGTCCTCGTGGCCACGCCTCCTCTCAGGACTGCTCGGCGAGCGATCTAGCGGCCGTATCTAGGAACTACTTGCACGATGTACCGCTGATGGACGCGACGTCTGGCGTCTGGTATCGGAACATCTACTGTGCAGTGTGTCATGGCGTCAGCGATAATCTAGCTCCAGTTAACATGTCTTTGAAATGTTCGAACAACACAATTTGGGATAAGGTGAGTAGCCCAATGTCATTTATTTATTTTTATTTATTTATTTATTTATTTATTTATTTATTTATTTATTTATTTAACGTCTATCCTATTCAGTTATAAAAACTGATTTACAAAGGAGGACAACTAAATAAATCTTATTACATAGATGCAGACACAACAATGAACTACATTTGAGTAAATATTTGAAATAGTAATATTACAACAATGCATTAAAAACTCAACAAATTTGATAACAAATAAAAAGGATATTTAATGCAATTTATGAATGAATCATAATATATAAAAAGGGTGGGGAATTAAAAAAAATTAAAAAAATTAAAAACTAAAAAACTTTGATTATTTTATAAATACTAGTGATTCGATCGCCTTAATTCATTTGCGAAGGCAGACATTAAATACAAGAGTATATTTTTTAATTTACAAAATAATTAGATAAAAACGCTAATTGACATTTTATCAATACTTGATCATATTTTACACAACAAAATTTTCAATTTTTTCATAACATATTGTTTTGACTTGACTTGACTTGGCAACTACAGTACTATTCAAGTTGATGTTTAAGAAGGTGAGTATTTAGACTTCATACAGTTGAACTCGATCGTAATTTTAAGATTGAAAAGTATCGAAACACAAATTAATCCTTATGTTACTGGAGTGAATCAACAACAAGTCAAATTGAACAGAGCGTGTTGAAGCAGTGATTTTATTTTACTATCATCAATGTTGTCTTGCTCGTGGTTGTCTATTTATAGAAGCATTGACTTGTGAAGTTATAAGGCTATGTTTCGATTGGTTTGACTTTAGTTTTATAAAAACACATCTAAATGTAAATAGAATTTGTCAAGACTCACTTCCATACAGTAGATGATTGACGCGTAAGGTTATGGAAATTATATTAAAAACCGTGAATTGTTCTTAGTATGCAAAACGAAATATGAAAGAATAATATAAATATTGAAATACTCGCAATAATCCTATACGCTCTACATTCAAGGTCTACTTAACGTATTGGTCTTCCACTTACTGCCAATCACCGGAGTAGACAGGTGAAGCAGGTGTAGGCCCACAATGTAGGTACTCATATGTCCTATCGTGATCACCCAACCCATAGTTACGCTATAATTATATTCCTGAACATTGTAAAATAAATCACGCATTTCCTTCAGACTTTCTGTGATCATTAATCTGCGATTATAACAAAACTGACTGAACAGACTTATTTACAAAAGAGTACAGTAAATACAACTAGGATTATTTATTGCACACAAAATATACATTACATCCATAGAGATATCGATCATCAAACAAAATTTTAAAATCGATCACCTTTTTGTGTTAGCATACATGTTGACTATGTATATTTAGTGTATTTTTCATTTTTCATTTTCTATATCCCTTTTCCAAATAGTGCCAGTGTATCTTTTTAACCAGCAGAGAGAAATAAAATAAAAATACCTATACATATAATCATCACACTTGCACCACTTTCATTTTATCCGCAGATTGTTCTGTGTTGATTGGATCTTCAAAATATAAATAAATAAATATTGAAATCACATCAATAATCACACTTGCACCATCATTCTTTCATCACACCTGTAAAGCTTGCTCTGTTATTGATTGTTTCTTAATCATTGCTCGAACTGTTGTTCTAGGTCTCCGAGAACGCTTCTTACCAAGGGTCAGCTGACGTGGACGTGGAACGAAGGCAACACCAACGGCTCCTGCCGTCTTCAAGTGACGCCCCCTCTTTGGCCCCGAGCGAGGGAAGGCCTCTTAGTCCAGCCTCCCACCATTCCCGGCTACTACAGACGTTGCGTTCCCGTCGTCGAGTCGTGTCCAGCCAGCTGGAGCGACGAAGACACGAGGGAGAAGTGCCATTCGTATGGTTATTTTGTAATGGCAAGAATGAAAGAAAAGAAGAACATAATTTTCAAGAACGCACATTGCGGTATTTGTAATGGTCATAGCTCCTTCTTGTGCTACAAACCACCAACAATGCCTTTTACCAGGTCGGGAGTCATGTGGAGTCCACCGTCGCTGTCCATGGTCATGAACTTTCAGTGGAACTTTGAAGGCGAAGCGGAATGGCGAAAAACACGCACACAGTGTTCGCTGCCTTACGGTGTGTATGACGTCATTAACAAGCGTTGCCATCACCTGAAAGACGTTTGCGCTCGTGGTTACCATTTTCAAAACCACGAATGTGTATCTAATGATGGAAATCGAACTATATGCCCAAAGAGTTATCTATCCACAGAACAATTCGAAATCGTAAGAAACGGGTCGTTGTTGAAATTTGGTGATAAGCTTTACCCGGAGGTCATCATTTCTAGAGATTACTACGAAATTCTAGACAATGGCGTTGCAGAGATTTGTTTAATCAATGACAAGAAACAAAACTACAAGTCTGCTAAAATTATCACTTTCTCCGAACAAATTCAAGGTATTATTTCGTGCATTTGTTTTGCTGTATCGATAATATGTCTGATTCTTCATATTGCCACGTACATGACCGTGCCAAAACTTCGTAATCTCCCAGGAAAGAACCTCTTCGCCCTTTCTTGGAGCCTCCTTCTCGCACAGCTACTATTCTTGTTGGGGTCTTATCCAATCATAGAAGTACCTCCAGATGTCTGCGTTTCCATAGCAACACTCACGCATTTCTTTTTCCTGGCTTCCTTCTTCTGGATGAACGTGATGAGTTTTGACATCTGGAGGAAGTTTACCACCCGAGGGATGCACTGCAGCAGTCCAGTGAGCTTGCATCGGAAGTATGCGGTCTACGCCTGGGTAATGTCTGGGATGATTGTCGGCATCTCCACTCTCGTCGACAGACTTCATCTTCTACCAGAATACGCAAGGCCAAACTATGGCCGCGGAGGGATATGCTGGATCGGAAGTCCATTGGGGCTAGGAATCTTCTTTGCAACTCCAATAATATGCATAGTTATTTCAAATATATTTCTATTTACAACTACGGTAATCAAAATTAAGAAACAAATTCGAGAAAGTGCTAGTTATATAAAGAAACGCAATCGTGATGAATTGTTACAATGCAAAAGAAGGAGTCATGGCCTCGACGAGAAGAATTGTGTGGATAGCGTTCCAGATAAAGGAAGCGGAATAGCCGGGAAACGCGACAAGATGAGAGCCTATTTGTACATTAAGTTGTTTATGATTATGGGCTTAACTTGGATATTTGGCATTGTAAATGGATTCGTCAAAGTGGAGCTGTTATGGTATCCCTTCATCGTTTTGAATGGCTTGCAGGGTGGTTTTATTTTCTTCATGTTCGACTGCAAGAAGGCGATTGGAGTGATGGTTTGGGAGAGATCGTTTGGCGAGAGGTACGAGGTTCCTGACTTTCTGAAACCGTCTAATTGTTCCACTGAGAGGTCGACGAAGAGCGATAGTATGAGTTCTACCACCAGGCTGAGGAGGATCTCGGGGTCGAGAAGTTCCACCACCGGGCGAGAATCCGTGGGGATATCGGTTGCACCAGATCCGAATACTCAGCACGAGAGAAGGATGAGTACTGACCGACTGGTAGGGGAACAAACTTAATAATATTTTAAGCTTCATCCTAAAGGGGTTATTACCCACATTAAAAAATAATTCTATAGCATATTTTACCAACTAAAACGATCGTTTAAAAATTATATCTTTAACTGTTCTTTTACATGAATTTTAAAAGTTTTTTTATCCTGATATTCTCGAAAATTGGAGTTTTTGGGGAATTTCTTAAATCGGCTCTAACCGGTTTATTTTTTATTCCCATAGATACTAGAGTATAGTACCAATCTAAAATGGCCCTTTATAACATCGTGTCTTGAAAATGTGCGCAAATATACACTCAAACACGCAAAAATAAACAATCCAAAATCACACCCCTTCTTGGTAATAAGCATTTTTTGACCGAACCACTTG
This sequence comes from Sweltsa coloradensis, assembly GCA_024449915.1. Lineage (NCBI taxonomy): Eukaryota > Metazoa > Arthropoda > Insecta > Plecoptera > Chloroperlidae > Sweltsa > Sweltsa coloradensis. The sequence continues at coordinate 142,468 of JAMZAV010000512.1, forward strand.
CCCTAATTTCAAAACAAAATATAACAGATTTACAGATATGGCTGTCAACAATGGCTAATTTTTTATAGGATCGTCGTCATGTTATATCTTATGGGAGATTTTTGCTGGGGAGACCTAGCTCGAAAATGATTTAGTTTACATTTTTTGGGGTCATGGTGGATCCAATAATGTTTCTGTTACTTTCTAAATTCATAACTAGTTAGCCTGAATAAAATATTCTGTTTTAGTTTAGCACAATAACTATAGTCTTACAGTTTAGATAGTATTTAGATTTAATGAAGCTATGGCACAATACAAGTGGAGTATTTACAAAAATCAGGTTTACTCTACAATAGAATTTCATGATAACTCCACACTTTGCAAACACATTTATCCACAATAAAAAACACCCACAAATAATTCCGCAACATATTTTAAATTTTCAGCACAATGTACTTCACGCTTCAGTATAACTAATTGTGGATGGATCTGAATAGGTATAGAAATTAAACTTTTTTCTTTTATCCCAATTAGCCCTACATGATTATTGTTAGGAAGTAAGTTCAATTTAATTGAACATTGCCCAAAGAGTAGCACAGGGCGTCTAAGGAGAAAGCTTGTTTAGTTTTATCCCCCTTCGTCTAATAAGAGGTCTATCATTAATTATTGACCCTGTACCTAATTTAGTTGGTTGTCTAAACATAGATGTCACACAAATTAAAACCTCCGATTGTGATCCTTCTCCCTCCCATATTTATAACTCCCCAGTTACCACCCTGGAAACCCTAGCTAGATACCTTATAGCATGTTTCTTCACTTTACCTAAACCAAGGTCAGGAAATTTTAATCATTAACTTAACACTTTTATAAAATAAAATTATGTTGCAAAATTAAAAGTTTAAATTTTCTCGCGGCAGGACAGTTACAATTCAATCAGTTGAATACGTATTAACAACTTTGGCTTTTGTGCAGGTAAAGTAGTCGTACCATGTTAAGTTTCTTCACGATTCTTAAAAATAACTTCTTTGACAAATACATTTTCATCCAAAGCTGATGGTACAAAGGTGAAACTCCTCGAAGGAAGACGACGTGAACTTTCTGATAAATTGAACATAGTTAGAAACTATTTCTCAATAGTAATGAAGATTCAAGTTTATAAACCCTGATAGCGAGTTTTTTTTAGGCACCCAAACAAGGCCTGTTGAAAACTTCTAATCCATTATTAAAACGATTAAAGTAATGTTTGCTTTGATTTAATAGGGCTTGTGCAAGAAGTAATATTTTGAAATTTGCAATACAGTTGCATAATATGGTGTTGTCTTAAATGTTCTAGTGCTTCTTCGTTATAGCGGGAATTGACTGGTTTGGGACGGAAAACATTTAATCCTACTTGGAATAGTAATCTCGAAAGGAGTAAGACGTCTCTATATTGTACTAGTGACTTTTTAGAGTATATCTAAATTTAATGTTAGTTTAGATGATACGAGTTATTTTGGACAAATGTTTATTTATTTATATGGATTTATCAAAAGAAGTTAATATTTTGAAATAGCAAAAGTTGCAAATATGGTTAATTCTTAATTTTTCTAGTGTTTTCGTTATATCGCAATTGACGTGGTTTTAGTGGAGAAAACTATTTAAATCGCTACGTTTTGGGAATAGTGTCATTCCGATAAGAGTTTATAGCGTCCTTATATTTTGTACTTGTGGGCTTTTTTGAGTCAATCTCAATTTTGTTTTTTGAAACAATATTTTGAAAATGTTGAGAAATAATTCTTTAAGTGAACAACAACAATGCCTATAATAAAAATATGAAGTCATGAAACCATGTTTGACTTTACGTTTAAGAGACGTTGTAAATTTCAAACAAAATAAATTCGAAAAATAAAATTGTAATACGGAACAAGAATCGTAAACAGAAATGGAATCTTCAAAAATACAGGTGCAGTCACTAGATAATTTAAATAATTTATGCCTGCAACAAACCATGATAGATTAATTAAGTGGCATAATAATATGCTGCATGAATAACAAAAACTTGACACGTTGTTCATTGATAGCATATTATGAAAATTAAAACAACACTTAGCTATGAGAGTATGTATGCCAATATTATGTGTGAGTGGGTAATTGATGTTGTACACTGTACACAATGTGTAAATTTACTAAAGTTTCCATAATATATTTAATATACCATTACCAATATAATAAGTACAAATTTCATGAGACATCGCTTTATAATGTAAGTTATAGTAACTAATTTCAACACTGTGTGTTAAATAAGTTAACAATAGTTAACTAAAATAATATTATAAAGAATCTATTAAACGCACTCACTTGGAATAATTTGCCGCCCCTTGCCCATATTTGCTAAATAATGGTATTTGTAGCAAGAAATAAAACCATATAACATAATACTATAATATATAAATAATATTAATCATAGGACTTTTCACTGTTTTGTTTGATAAAGAGTGCTGAAAAATATTTGAAATTTTTGACAACAATGAATATATTTAAATTGAAATGGTGTTTGATTGAAAACCGAATCAAATTATCATGGTTATTTTATTGTACATTCCCACAACATGATCTGTGTGTATTGCCTTTGAAAATGTAAACTCTAGTTTGAATCGGAAACAGACAGTGGTGTAAGCTTACTATTCTTATGTTAATATTAACATGTTACCACAACTCAACTTTGCTATGTTTACGATGAACATATTCTGTAAAGCAGGTTGCGAATTCAAAATAATATGCATTAACTTCTTATAGCAGAAGGCTATACACTAATACAAATACTAATTCATGGACTTAAGCACATTACCAATTCCAAATGAATATTGTAATTATTTGGGTTATGATTTCACTTTTGTCGCAAATACACGATAAAGTATACCCTTTGTTTTTTTCTTTAAAGAGTATAAGCTACTCAAATCGAGAGAGTGAATAATTATTGTTTGTGTGCATTGAGCATATAGTGGCAATGTATTGTTTATATTATTTATTACGAAGTATGGATTGTCGCGCGTTGTACCTGTTGCGTGTACTAATTATTTACTTACATGTTTCGTGTAAAAAGTTAGGGTTATTTTGAATTGCAATGGATTTTGTATATTTTTGTAAATACGTATTGAATTATTGTTAATTTATATTTGATAACTTATTTTGTACTTTCTTTCAAAACTAGCCAAGTTTATTTATATACATCATGTACCTAAATATATTTACTTATAGTAGCACATAAAAATTCATTTTATTTAAAACCCTTGACATTCGTTTACTTATATCCTAGTCCTCATCTGTCACGTGGTTGTTCATTTCTCACATTTAAGACTTTTAGTTAGTTCTTTTCAAAGGCAGGAGTTTATGAAAAAATAAAATTAACAATAATTTTTAATGCCAATACACGTAGTTTTTTTACTAACAAAAACGCAAATTTCCTTTTATGTTACCACAAATAGCTGAAGAGTGTAGGGGATGTGGATCTAGTTTATTGAAATGTAATACCGAGGCGCACTTAGCATTGCCCCAAAGGAATATCCTCGGTCTGTTTGATCAGACTTAATCCCAGCATTCGCCTAACTGAAGAAACTCTAGGCAAAATAATTAAAAGCCAAGACTCTTAGACCGTGAGGATATAAAAAACACAAACACGAACAATAACCGGAGAAATAAAAAAACACTTACCAAAAGTGTGTACATTTTCGGAAGCATCGGCTTCCTTCCTCAGACGCGAAAATCTTTCAATCGGATTACCAGTGGCGGGAATCTAACTCGAGACCCACCAGAACAGACTCTGATCTACTTATCATGTTATCAACGTTTTGTCAGTCTTAAAAGTTCTCAGACACAATAAAAATAGTTTAACCAATTAAGAATAAGGCACACACCAGCATAAAACTTGGAGCTTTCATGGGCCGGTGAGTTTAATGACAGCAATACGAACGAAACAATTTATGCTTCCAATACTTTTAAGTTCAATGCGCCAAGCTTGATTATTTGTATTAATTTTATATTAGAATACATTGATTGATATGAATCAATTCTGTAATGTATGTTTCGTTCATCATGTTTATTTCATGTATCCAGAAAATTTATCGCTTGGCTGTAGTCACAGGGTTCAATGATTTCAAAACTTTGTAGGGCACAACTGTTGGATTAAACGACGTAATCGGTCCTTCATCTATATCGCAACGCTTTTATGTGTGTAAGGCTTGGCTGTGTTTTAGATCTCAACAATTTTGGGTGTGAAATGCTTGGCTGGCTTTTTACAAGTTTTTGTGGGTTTCGCTTAGACATAACCACAAGTAGAGTCATTATGAATTCTAATAAAAGCAATTATATTGCACAAACCCAATAACGATGGATTTGATTTACTTAATTGACGGTTTATTTTACAAAAGTCTGTAATAAAAAACATCCATTTGTTTCTCTTTAATCATTTTTGTAAGGTAGAGAGAAAGAGTTTTCGAAAATTCATTAAGTAAAGTTTAATATCAATCTATGGGATACATTTTTGGATGAGCGTAGCGAGCGAAGCGAAGATTCCATTTCACTACACTGGAGAAAAAAATCCGGAATGTTTTTTTTTCTTTTTTTTTCTTTTGTATTTTTGTGTGTTTGTTAACACGATTCCGGCTAAACCGATACTCCGATTGCGATGAAATTTTATGGAGGCCTTTGAAATCTCTGAACTTAGAACTGCCACGTTTTTGAGCGCAATCGGGAAATTTTTTCTTATAAAAAACGCAATTTTACGATATTTTTCGATTTTTAAACAATTTCTTCGATTTATAACACTTACATGCTTTATCCGACTGTAATGATTTTTTAACAGAACCTTAATTTTATGAATTAAGATATTCGTGTAAAATTTGAGCGTAATCGAAAAATTATTTCTCATGAAAATAGAAATTTTACGGGTTTTTTCTTTTTTAAAACAATTCTTTGACTTATAACACCTACATGCTTTATCCTATTGTAATGATTTTTTCATAGAACCTTAATTTTATAAATTAATATACTCGTGTTAAATTTGAGCGCAATCGAATAATTATTTCTTATGAAAATTGCAATTTTACGATTTTTTTCTTTTTTTAAAATTACGTAAAAATTACGATTTATTAAAAATTTAAGTTAATTTTTAATTTAATTTAATTTAATTTAAAAAAATCTTCGACTAAGTAATGATTTTTTCACAGAACAACAGAAAATACGCGTAACACAATGCAGCTTAATGCACCAACTACGCTCATCCAACAACGCGGCGGGACTTAAGCGTTTTCCTAGTAGGAAATAATGTAGTTATTATTGTGTTCGTTATTGATCCATTATTATATATTAATAGAGAAATTGTAAAATATCTGCAAATTGCGAAAGTCCATTTTTGTCCTGACAAATTTGAGGTCATAATTTTCCTTCATAATTTCATGATTTTCGGACCCTTCCTAAAATGTAACTTATTTACCTTGAGTGTTGTCTGTAAATGATAAAACATCCATTGGTTTCTTTCTGACTTTCTTCATAAGGGAGATGAGCGTTTCGTTTAATCTCATGCATTTCAGATTGTTTAGTTTTATATCAAAGTATGCGACGTTTTTTGTTTCTGTTGTAATTTTTGAGACGTTAAAGGGATATTCACCCTCTTAACTCAAAAAAATATATTTCATTCAGGCTCACTAGTTATGAGTTTAGAAAGTAACAAAAAAATACAGTGTTCACCATTACCCGAAAAAAAATGGTCAAACTTGGTAATTTTCGAGCTGCTATCAGAAAAAATCTCATATAAGAAATAACATGGGGACGATCTTTATGCCCCGTGACCTTGGAGGATTTTTCCTCAAAAAATATTGGCCATTATTGACGTACTCGACAGCTATTTCTGTCAACTTAATATATTTTGTTTTGTAATTTGGGCAAGTGGTTTGGTCAAACTATGCTAATTACCAAGAAGGGGTGTGATTTTGAAATGCATATTCAGCGTGTTTGAGTATATATTTGTGCACCGTTTCATGACACGACGTTGTAAAGGGCCATTTTAGATTGGTACGATGCTGTTGTGTCTATGTGGGACAAAAACAAACAGGTCAAAGCCGATTTATGAAATTCTCAAAGCGCAAAAATCTCAGGATCAAAAACGTCAAAAAAGTTAGTATAAAATCACAGTTACAAGATATAATTTTTAACTGTCATTTAAGTGTAGTATTTTGCTATATATTATGTGGTAAAAAATATTTTTCGAGGTAATAGCCCCTTCCTTTAATGATCTTTTATGAGATATTAACAGGGACATTGTAAAATTCCTGCAAATTGCGAAAGTCCATTTTTGACATGCATAATTTGTGAACTCTCCATAATTTCATGATTTTCTGACCCTCCCGAAAATTTCACTTATTCGTCTTTCAATAGATTGTTGTCTGTAGATGATAAAACATCCATTTATTTATCTCCCACCTTCATGATAAGAGAGATAGAGCGTTTTGTAAAATCTCGAGCATTTCAGTTAAGTTCAGTTGAATATCCAAGTGTCGGACAAATTTTGGTTTTGATTTTATGTTTATGTTAGCTGGACAATTTTAAATTATTATGAAAGTCCATTTTTGATCTGACACACTTGAGAGTGAGAATGTCGCAATTTTCATACCCTCCGAAACACATTGAAAATAAATAAATAATACTAGTAAAAAGAAAAACCCACTACTCAATGGAAATACAGGTGGCTCAAGCGTAACACGCGATGCGACTGTTCATTCCCACCTGGGTCCGAGGTTGAATATGGCCCATTTTATATCTCTGCATATAGCAAAAGACTTGAACATCGAAGTTAAGCAAACTCGGGCGTGGTCAGGGGTAAAGTGGGAAACCGCTCTGCCCTGCTCACGTACATCGCTGGTTAGAGCAGATGGAGGGTTCGAGAGCTAGTGTAACGGCTTCGTTCTCCTCAACGTCTGCTCGGCAGTCCTGGTTAGTGGAGGAACCTATAAGACTGTCAAGGTTACACCGTCCTTTCGGATGGGACGTAAAGCCGTTGGTCCCCTTGGTACTTTTCGAAAGGAGTAGGCTACATGCCGGTACCAGGTTTCCCCTCCTCCCTTCTGTTCATTCATCCTCATCTATCACCACTCATCGTCTCGAATAGCCAAAGTGCATTAATATGAGACGTTAAGCAATATCCAATCCAATCAATGTTTAAAAACGATTGTTTCCAATGTCATTTGCATTACATAACTTTGTGTTCACCATAGTTAAGTAATATGTTTTGTTTTAGCCTCTGTTCCATTGTGCACCTCAGAAGACCAATTAAATTTTTGATAAAATTATACTTTGGAATCTAGTATTTAATTTGTTGTATTTCAATGCCTACACCGGACTTGTGTTGCTTGCTCTGTTGTTGGTGAACTTTATGTATAAAATGGTGAGAAAATGCAATCAAGTCCAGCCCGCTACCTCCTCGTGTTTTGATCTGTTAGTACTGGAATAATTTATTCCCTCCAAATCTTTAGTAACACACCCTCTTTACCCGCCTGTGGCTGGTTATGTCCAGTACAGTCTGTGCCCTCATCCCTGGCATTTGAGTGGCGCATAGTGACCTAACGGTTGACGCGCTCACAAATAAAATAGACTCGACTTTTAGATCTAATTCAGGAGTCGTCAGTTCGATTCCAGCCATCGGTAGTCGTGACCAAGAGGCGTTTTCCAAGGTTTTTCCCACAGTAAAATGCGATTGATGGAATTGAGATCGAAAAAAAAACATTTTGAAAATCCTTCCAACTCATTCTTAAAAGAAAATGATTTATTTAAAGGCATTCTAGGTACAAAATTAATGAGCACATAACAGAGAATGGTACACATTTAATAATTCATATTTACTTCATAGACATTAGCTCCCACTGAGAGCAAATCCAATACCAGTCGTATTACACAGGACCTATATAAGTGTGCAGTTCTGTCTTGATTGGGTAGTTCTGAAAATTTGAGGTGGCAAGATTTTGTAAACTGTCAATGAAACTGACAATCTTCATAATTTTTTAAATTATCGATGAAACGAGACGACACTAAAACCTAGTTTAATACCAACTTTTACAATGTTCAAATTTTCGGGGGCTATGCGTCCCAGACCCGCAGGTGGCGGTGTAGTAACTTGGCTGGGGGTACCTCCCCAAACCCCCCATTGTACCAGGCAGGATACATAATTTTGGCACTATTACGTTTGGGGCCCTTCAACTGGGAAAAGTAGGTTGGGGGAGAGGGGGGGGGGGGCGCGAAGCGCGTATGTTTTACAATATTATCGTTATTTTTAATGTTATTATTAAAACATACGCGCTTCGCGCCCCCCTCCCTCTTCCCCTAACCTACTTTTCCCAGTTGAAGGGCCCCAACCGCAATAGTGCCAAATTATGTATCCTGCCTGGTACAATGGGGGGTTTGGGGAGGTACCTCCCGGCTAGTGCGGGTCTGGGACGCATAGCCCCCGAAAATTTGAACATTGTAAAAGGATTTAATAGTAACATTAATAATAACGGTAATATTGTAAAAATACGCGCTTCGCGCCCCCCCCCCTCTCCCCCCTAACCTACTTTTCCCATCCGAAGACAGTTGAAGGGCCCCAACCGTATAAGTACCCATAATTTTCCTGAAACAGTTGTTTCACAAAAATGTTCGTCTCACCAAAAATCAAGTTCTAGTTACGCCCCTGCCCCTTCCCCCTCATCTCATTGCGTCGTTGTCTACGCATCCACCAGCTGTACAGTCGGTCACGTAGGCCTGATCATCAGAGGTTACGTGGCGGGAGACGCCCCTCCAAGCCTTATCAGTTCGCCTGCTGCAGCCCACGGAGCCAGACCTCTCGCTACATCAAGGTTAGTCTCGGCTCATTGTGTTCTAGCCTAGCTATTATCTAACCGCCTTTTGGAAATATCATGCATGTTGAACTTGATAGCTTCACCGTTCTTTTGCTGTAGTTTTGCTTTATTAATATTATATTACCAATGGATTCAATATTGTTTGTGTTTTAAATGTTTGCTTAATAGTGAATGGTAAGTGAACAATCCTCCAATTTAAGACTAGGAATTTCACTTGCATTTGTAATGGTCGTGTAACGATCTTTGTTTTTTCAGTGCTTTAATTTATCATTCTAGCCTGCGTTTATTTAAAATGTATAATCGAACAGTATTTTAATACGATAAGCTCAACTTATGCGTTTTTATTCACAAAATCTTGTAGCTTAGATGTATGTGTAGGTCAAATAGGGTATATTGTATCATTGTCGTTTAAAAGTACTTTGATTGTTAAATTTAGCCTGCGTCGTTTGAACAGCTTTAATTGTCTTCATAAGTTCATTCTAGCCTGCGTTCATTTGAAATTAATAATCAAACGGTATTTCAATGAGACAAACTCAACTTTCGCGTGTTGATTTAAATTATCTCATAACTTCATGCCCGTGTAGGTCAAATGTGGCATAATGTGTAGTTTAAGAGTGCTTCGTTTTCAATAGCATGCGTTTATTTAAAATCATTAATCAACGGTATTTTAATGCGATAAGGTCAACTTTTAAGTATTAAATCACACCTCGTAACTTCATGCATGTGTAGGTTAAATACATAGTGTGTCTAGTGCTTTAATTGGTATAAATTCAGCCTGCGTCGTTTTAAAGAGTTTCCAATTGTTTTCATTCTAGCCTGCATTTATTTAAAATCATTTATCAAACTGCATTTTAAATGCGACAAGTTTAAACTTTAAACTTTTACTTTATTGATGTGCATCACTTCATAACGTACCGGTCTAAGAACGTGTAGGTAAAATGGGACACATCATTGTTGTAGTCGGGCCCGAATACAGCCTACTATCACAGGCGCCGAGGTTATAATGCAAACTATGCTCGATTGTGTTATAATTTTAATATGCTTTTAATTATTTTAATTTGGTGCAGGAACCTAACATAATAACTTCAATTTTCGTATTTTCTCTGCCACCGTCCCAAGTCCGGCGCGAAGAACGTATCGTCCAAAAGTGCTTCAATCAACTCTTCCAGTTGATATTTACGTAAATCATTTGAATTGCTGATATTGTGTGTCACTACTAGGCCTGCATTTCCACCGTTTATTTGGAATGTTAACAGGTCATGGGGTGTTTCTTTACTGAAAGTCGAATGGCGTTTTCTATGTTCTTGCGCAGGCGATGAACCATCCTCTCTCAAAAGTTCATATCACGTTTATATTGCATCAAACTGTCTTGAAGCATTCGTTACGGTGTCTCATTCAGTTGGGACGCAGGTCTTGAAAAGCTCGAAATTCTAAAATCTTATCAAGTAACGGTTTAGACAAACTCTTGTGTTTAAATAAAATCATCGCGAGTCTAGACATCAATCAACCGACTATCAACGGGTGAAAATGAGTACATATACATAGTTCGAGAAGTAGCCGACTGACATTTTCCGTAAATCGCATTTGAAGGGCCATGAGCAAAGTTAATTAGTTTTAATTTGACTAACTTGATTTCGGCGGGTGAAAATAAATTCAGATAACTAATCGGCCGATACAATGGTATAAGTTAACCGGATCATCCTATTCACGACGTATGACCATAATTTGATTTTGATTCATTAACGTCTACATTAGGCCTGTTGCAATACTGTTATTCGAGACGAATGTGTGGTGAAAGAGGGTGAAGTACAACCTTTAAAATTGCATGTCTTATTTGGGATTCGAACCCGTGTCCTAGTGTCACAAACTTCGGACCAGCGCCCTAATCGTACCACCACGGACTGTCTTTCTGTGCGTCTAAATTCCACCTGATAAAATTTGTATATTATGATCGATATTATACAACACACATTTTCTATTTTCAGACAACTGTACCGACCGCATTCCTCAATCACCACGTAAACGCGTCGTTGAACAAGCCGAATTCCACAACACTGAGATGAGTTGATTACGTCGTTCGTTGAGTCAATGTCACTTGGGCCAGACACAACACAACCTGCGCCCACCTCGCCTTGATCACATTCCGAGATGACGCACTCTACAAACCATCTTTGTGCAACAAGTTCATGGTAAGTCATCATTATAATTACTAACCAACAATTCGTTTCAATTAATTTAAATCAAATCACATTATCTGAATTAAAAAATTTAAATTTGTTATTGGTTTGTTAGTAGTTCCTGAAATTTTTCGATCAAATTTTTTATTGCAATTTTTATTATTTTGGTACGGACTCTCTTAAGCCTTACGCACGTGTGCTACGTACACACACAAGTAACGTTTTAAAATTAAATAATTATTGGATTGTTTAATTTTAGTCGAGCCAACTATTAAAATTGATGCCGAAAATTGCCTTTTTAACGATTGTCTTATCTTCTTTTCAGTCGGTACCACACCCAGTAACACCAGGACTGTGAGAAGATGACTAGTCACATGAGGATGTTGCCGCCTTCAACTAACATGGCCACAGCCTACAACCTGAGGTAAGTCCACATGACTTCAGTCAACTGCTACAGTGAGGTGTAGGTTGCATTTGCCATGGGGTACTAAAATTTTGGGTTTGATGGTTAATTAAAATTAGAATCATTTAGGATGACTTATTGCTTTCTTGCTAGGCCAAAAGGTTTTTGGTGCAACTACTAATTCATAAGTATGCAAGTAATATTTGTTTTCGAAGTGCTTGCTTTTAACGCCTTGTAATTATTTTCTGGATTAATCGGACGCATTGCTTGTTCATTTATTATATTTAATAAATAAAATCAATTAAAATCATGGCTATTCAAGTGTAGGCCTACCTTTAATGTACAAATTAGCATTGAAGCACTTTCACTACATAAATGTTGAAAATGATACCTACCAGCATTCACTTTTAATTCAGTATGGCATATTCTCTTCATTGTTACAGTTGCTGTATGATAACATAGAGCTCCTGGATGAAGAACCGCCCATCAAGCTCGCAAGACTGAGTCTGCTCCCACACCATGCTGCTCACCTGAACCCAACCCAGAGCCTGGACTGCCGCAGCAGAGTTCGAACGCACTTCACTTGTGGTGAGTTGTAAAGTTCTCGATATTATTCGACAAGACCACTACCGGCTGTATTTGCTCGATTGCAAGCCAACATCTGACTGACAAGTATCGCGCAGGCTTCCCAATTCCAATATAAATTAAATTTTTCAGGTTCTATATAATGGTTTTTAAATGAACATTGAAACGTACATAATTTTTTTAGCCTTATCAGTAATAATGTAGGTAAATAATGCTTGTATCGCTTGAACTACACTTTCACTGAAAATCAGTTCTTTTGACTGATGTGGTTAGATAAAAATACATTTTACTATTTTCCACTGAAAATCAGTTCTTCCGACTGACGTGATTAAACACAAACATTTTATTGTCATCAAAATCATCATCAAAAATAGAATCATTTGAACAGTTTTCCATTTACAATCAGTTCTTCCAACTGATATGGTTAGATAAAAATACATTTCACTATTTTCCACTGAAAATTAGTTCTTCCGACTGATGTGATTACAAAAATAAAAAAACATTTTTATTTGTTTTGTCATAAAACTTTTCATCCACTTAAAACCAGTTCTTCCAACTGATGTGGCTAGACAAAAATACAAAAACACTTTTATTTAAGTATCATTTCATTCATCACATACCGGTACAGGTTTACCACACTTCAAGCTGAGGTAAGTGGTAACAAAAGGACTTCAGTTCAAATCCCCCTCACAGTACAGCAATCCATGTTTTGTAAATTGTCTCATTCTCTTACTTCACCCATCATTGTCACAAATCATTGCATCAATAGAAATGTACAGAATGAACATATGATCAAAATTTTTCATATACAAATCCGGCTTGCAATTGGGTAAATACTGCTATGTTACAAAACAAAACGGTCGAAATATTTGGTATAAACGTGCAACAGGTGTTATCCATCCATAGATCTACCTTGGCCTCTCACGTCTTCTTCCGATTCCTTCTTGCGTACATTCTCTTGGGCATTCTCCCTTCCACTGTTTGTTTCATATGTCCAAACCATCTCCACGTCACCACCCTGTCGCTTAACTTCTCTACACCCAACATTTCTCTTATGTCAAATGTTCAAAACTAATGACAAAAACAAACACTGTTAATAATGTTCCAACTCTTAACACATAATATAATTATTCCCAATATCTATATTATGTAACTTCTACTTCCACTTAGCACAGTTGCCCTTTAGGTTTGCAAGTGCACTAGAATGGGTTCGAATCCCACTTGCGGCAAGGAATCTTCTCCTAGCTAATGATGTTTTTCATTTTTTATTTTTTCGTTTACTTTCTGCTGAATAACTTTTACACATAATTATTTTTGAAATGTTGGGCATGAGAAAAAAAATCCTGTCAATATCTAAACTACTGTCCCATTGGCTTTTGCTATTTTCACTGCAATGACTTTCCAAAGATGTACAGTAACATGTTATCCTACACCTGGTGCTATTTAGTAATTTATGTACAGTGCTGTACTATGAGAAGAGTGGCCGAAGTCTCGACATATTCTTGCTTTACCTTTAGAGAAGTCTAGGCAAAAACACACATGATAGTTAATTGATAAAAAAGTTATTAAATAGTAATAATAACTAACTATTGTTCTGTAGTAAATTTTAGTCTTCTAAAGCACAATTCTTCTGCCACCCCTCTCATTGTTCCTGTATTGCATTACACCTAAATATTGGATTGTATTGTGATACGTACTGTATTGTGCAACTACAACTCATCGTACATCACATGTGTGCTTGGTGTGGCTTATCGCATTACGTCGGACCCTACCTCTTACATTATTAAGTTTTTGTCGCTGAAATGCTGTAGGCTGTTAAGTGTCTAGCATACCTTGTTAATAGTTGTCAATTATGGGGATCGGGGTTATTGCGAGAAATCATTAGTTTTAGTTTTAAGAAATAAAGATTACACATCACTTCAGCAGAACATTGCAAATTGTGACACATTGACGTAATGATTATCCCACTTGATCATTAAACCTTTTTGTATAGTAATAATTGGAGACAAAGATATTATTAGCATTTATATTTTTATTTATAAATTGTAGCTTACAAATAATAGCTTGTTGTGTGGCTTGTTAGTTAGTCTTGTGGTTAGAGTCTCTGCTTCCAATGCAGAAGGCCTAGGGTTCGATTCCTGCTTTAGGCAGAAGTTTTTAAACATCTGCATATTAAAATTGTAACTGTATTGAAAAAAAATTGATTGAATCCAGTTTAAGCGAACCGTATTATTCAATTATAGAGCGATGTTGATAAATTACATACCAATTTAATTAAGCATCTTGGTGTGCATCAATATGCAAGCAACCAAGCTTGGCACAGAATAGCCTTGGACACTCTTTGTCGAACCATCTGCAACTGAACGTCAATTAGTTTTCTCTTGACTATTAAAAACAACAATCTTCTGAAAATGTGCCCTTCAATAATAAAAAATCTAATACGTGCTAGACTCTAGGGTTGCCGTTTGATGTTAGATTTGACAACTTTCATTATTTGATTCATAATTAACTTGAGGCTATTCGACAGCGTTGTTCTTTTTTCCCAAATATGCTACCAAGCCAAAATATAATGAATGGCTTTGAAACCTGGCTTTATTAGAAAATCAAAACTATTTTTTTCAAAATTTTCTTATCGGGCACACGGCAAATATCTCCTTCAAAATAATTCGTAACTTCAATTTGCCCAAGCACACCATTCAACGTAGGTAGTTGTGTTTTTGTGACATTAATTTTCAACTTTTTAGAGGCTAACTGAGAGAAAAAAAGATTTCTTTTAACAAATTGTCTTTGCTGCAAATTTTTTCTTTTGGCAGTATTTTGTATCGCCTAACAAAAAAAATTTGCAGGAAAGAAACCAATTGTTTAAAAAAAAGCTCTCAGTCAGCCTTTAGAAAACTAGTTAATTAATGTCACAAAAACACAACTACCTACGTTGAATGGTGTGCTTGGGCGAATTGAAGTTTGAAATTATTTGGAAGTGGCGATATAAGCCGTGTGACCGATCAGAAAATTTTGGAAAAAATAGTTTATTTTCTAAAAGAGCCAGGTTTCAAAGCCATTCACTATATTTTGACTTAGTAGCATATTTTGGGAAAATAGAACAATGCGGTCGAATAGCCTTAACTACGAATGATCAATGGAGAATTACTTATTATTTTATACGTAATTGGTTAATCAAAATTGAATTAACAAAAAGTGTCATGTTTATTGTCCTAGCTCATATCAATTTCAAAACATAACATTTTAACATATTTTGAAAAATATATTAACGACTTTAAAAGGATATCCATTAATGTAATTTTAATTGTTAAATCAATAATTACCAGCACACCTACCAAATCATTTAATAATACTAAACAATTGACGACAGATTTGACGTTGGTACTATTGTCATGAAATACTACCACATTCGAACAACTAGTTTTGTAATGTCTCTTGTGGTTTAATTACTGCTTTTAAGCAGCATTTCTTGGTTGGTGCTGCTGTTATGTAACTTCTGCATCTAATATTGTCTGTTAAATCTTATTGCTAGTGTTAAATAACTTGAAAATGAGCCTAAAAAATAATAATAAAGAGACTTTCTGTACAAAGCAACTTTTGAAAATCAAAAATCAAAATTTTACTTAGATTAGGCCTATTGATCTGAAAAATTATCGATCAATCGAATTCTCAAATAATGTGCAATTGTTTATCATTGATTTCCAAGTCTTTGAGTAATATTTGATTGGAGATAATGTATTATATTATCGATTTTCAAATTATTCGCTAATGGCTAATTTTTGGCCTGAACAGTTCTAACTGGTTGGATTTTAGTATTTTTAATCACAATTAGTATTATAAAATTTGTATAATAAAATTTATTTTCAATAGGCTCGGAGCACAATCCCATTGTTAATCTAAATTGAACTAACAAATATCTGGGAGTTCTTAACTCTGCATGATTTCTTACTTCTAGTTTCACAAATGGTAATGGGAATGCCGGACTCTAACTTGCCTTGAATTTTATTCTCGTTGGTTTTATTTTCCAAATTTCTCTTTCAACTGTTGTAATTGGTGATAGCGCAACTACGTTTAATCAAACCGCACATTCTCAGTCGAGTGTTTATTTATTTACTTGCAACAACTAAATTTGTCACAAAAATTTATATTTTTACTATCTACTTGATTTGCTGGAAAATGCTTTATCGTTGGTTATCACCCAAATCATGTTTTGTTTCAGTTCATTTATTTGTTAACAACTTTCAATTCTACGGAGTGATACAAACGCCGTGACAAAATATATTAAATACAATGGTTCAAATTACAGCAGCATTTGAATGTGGACCCAAAAACATGCACACTTAAATTTTCATTGCTTATATTGTTAATGCAATAGTCATTATCTTGTCTCTAATTATCACAAGTACAGGTAGTAATACATTACAACCAAGGGTATTAGTATTATCAATCAAATCAAATAATCAATAGTTTTTATTGGGTACTTTCTAATGTCTCTTTATTGTTTGCTTGACAACAATTTCAAAATCTACTCAAATCATTGATCCCTTTGAGCTTACTGAGATAAAAGTCTTCTTTGCCAACCGCATTAGTAGTATTTTTTCCCCCTCATGCACAGTAGTTAATTTCAGGGCGGACGCGGGCGGACTTGTCTGCCCACTTCCTTTTTTGGAAAAAGGTTTTGTGGTTTTTGCACTACACAACAATAGTATTTTGGTATTGCATTTAGTCCCGTATTTTTTCTGAAACGCTCAGAAATCGCTCTTAAAAACCCTGATTAGCAAATTTTCGCCTGCGGCGCTCTGGTTTTTGCCTGAATTCACTTGGCCAGCAAACTTCACTTTGAAATAAGGTTCCCTACCCACGACCTCGCCCTCCCCGGGGAAGGATATCGTCAAGCGTCCATCCACTTATTATTTTAGAAATTAACCACTGCTCATGCACAAAGATTTACCTGTGCAAAGATACATATTGTTAAAAATGGGGACTTGGGCAAATCTATGTGTTGATTAATCATAGCATATAAAAACCGTATGCACAAAGATAGTTGGGTTAGCAGACTTGTGTCTGCAAGTCGTTAGATACGTATGTCGGTAAAGTCGCGGCTCCACTGGATGTGACGCAAATGTCGACCCTCGCTTTTTTGTATTGGAAAAGAAATATTTCAACTAATAATTTATTATCAACATAATAGCAAGACTGGCAAGAAACGTGAACAAATGGAGGAAAAGTTTTACCACTACGTACATTGCAGGACACCCCAAAATTACAATTTAATTAAAGTTTGCACTTTCTATCTAGAAAATACTCTTTTAGTGCTAGATCTATTTATTCGTGTTATTTGGGACTGGTGTTTGCTTGCATTTAGTTTCCATTAATCTCTATACATTACTGCCAGAGACAATTCGGCCATCTTTGCGTCTGCAACATAGTGACAAAAGGCTTTGTGCACAAGGGGGCTTATCAGCATCACAGGTTTAATGATTTTACATTGAGTGGCAAAACTGATGAATATTGTTTTCAATTGCTACTTGGAAAAAATTCAAATCAATTATCAGAAGTAAACAAGAAGCATGACAAATTAAAATTGCAGATGGAGGTTTTAGTGTTATTGTAACTAACAACCTCTACACATTATATTATGATTAGGAGCAAAGTAGTTTTGTATCCATAAACTTAGATTCAAAATATATTTGCTATGCATTTCCAGAAGTAGTAAAATCCTTGCATTAATTTGATTATCAAAATTAATAGGAATTTCTACTTTCATTCTCAAAATTCTTTTATCCTACAGTGTGGCTTGCTAACAATCTAAAATTTCAACTTTTCACTTGATAATACTGTTGTGAACCGATTGTTTACAATTTTACTGGGCTATCTATGGCATAGCCCATTGACAATGGATATTTTTTCTATCTAGTGTTTCACTTTTATTACGTATTCTAAAACTTCAATGGGTAATTTATGCTACATTTATGCACTATGCCACATTATGGTCGACATTTTATAGCAATGAAAATAATAAAGTTCTCGCTTTTGCCACTCTTGCTAAAAATAATATTTCAAAAGCTTGCATGATTTAAAGATGACTAGCTCCAAAAATTATTTTCAACACATAATATTGGACAGTAGAAATTTCAATTTCAAATTTTGCCTTCACTCGTTTTACCAAAACTGACTGTTTGTTTGTATAAAATATTGCCATTTAATATTTTCTCGACGTGTTGTTTAGGCTACAAGTAGGGTTACGCTTCTGACACGGACTTTTTTTTGTTAATGCATCGGTTTAGTTTCAATGGTCCTAATCACTATCTACAACAGTAAAAAATAAATAAGTCGCTAAATCTTATAGTATTTGCATAGTAACAGATTTGCTAAAGCCCTGTGTAGCGCATGGGCCGCGTATAGTGACGTCACTGCCCAGCCACCGCCAGGCTGCATAGCACATAGCATGCATAGCGCATAGATAAATCACGCGCGGATACATTCTATTAGCGAACCATTGACAGTCCCACGTTAGAATGTTTTTGTGTTCTAAAAATTGAATTTCTGGTAAAACAGAGATCGTCCGTCTTAGAATGTTTTAACAAAGAGCGGTTCGTTGAAATGAAATATATTAAAAACTATTATTATGGGTTGAGATAGATGTTAATTGAAGAGACTTGTCCAGGAAATTCTTGGTAAAGCAATTAGACCTATTCAAGTATTTGCATCTTTTTCACCGTGAATAACACGTCAGTGGTCAGTTAGTGTTTTGCATTTCAAGTTAAAGACGTCTTAGCGTACAAAATTTCTTTGACAGTTCTATCTTTGGATCACTATGGGTGGACCACCCAAAGGTTCCATAATATACTATGTCATGTTATGGTAATTTTGTGATTCTATATAGGCTTGCGCGTCAACTTCAATTTTTATTTAGGCCTAATGGCTGGAATTGTGCCATATAGTTAGTAGCCTAAATATATAGAAGCCGAAAAACAATAAATAAACGAACAACAAACAGCTAAAATGAATAGATTGGCAAGTTTAAAGGGTAGATGGGAAAGTCGAATTCACTTTTTAAGCAAATCGCTTCTGCAAATTAAATAGAATTTAAGTCTCAACCTAAATCAAATCAAATTAAATAAGTTCTGCACTGGTCACAATCGTATGAACTTGCCAATATTAAATAAAATGCTACACATAGCACGGTAGCAGGTAGCAGAAGTGAGGACCATAGCCGTACACTGACGTCACAACTGTTTCACGCGGTGTTGAACGGATGGATTTTTTTGAAGCCTAAAGCTGCCAAGTCAAAATATAGTGATTGGCTTTGAAACCTGGCTTTTTTAGAAAATCAAAAATATTTTTTTCAAATTTTTCTGATTCGGTACACGGCCAATATAGCCACCTCAAAATAATTTCCAACTTCAATTCGCCAAGGCACACCATTCAACGTAGGGTGTTGTTTTTGTGACATTCATTTTCAACTGTTTTTCTATGGACTGACTGAGAGAAAAAAAGATTTATTTTAACAATTGTCTTTTCTGCGAATTTTTTCGTTTGGCGGTATTTTTTACCCATTTGTACCGCCAAACAAAAAAATTCGCAAGAAAGACAATTGTTAAAAAAAAAAAAAATTCTCTCAGTCAGTCTATAGAACCTAGTTGAAAATTAATGTCACTAAAGCACAACACCCTACGTTGAATGATGTGCCTTGGCGAATTGAAGTTTGAAATTATTTTGAGATGGCTATATTGGACGTGTACCGGATCAGAAAAATTTGAAAAAAAATATTTTTGATTTTCTAAAATAGCCAGGTTTCAAAGCCATTAACTATGTTTTGACTTGGAAGCATATTTTGGAAAATAGAAAAACGCGGTCGAATAGCCTTAATATAAAAGATACTTGCTTGAAACTCGGACAATGCCTTTAAAACCATTCATAAGACTTGATAGGCATAACTAAAAAATGCGATATCTTGAGCTCATACCATCATTTAACCTAGTCCACGAATCGTTGCCACAATATGATGTTGCTGTGAGGCATTGCAAGGAGCATGAGTTCAAATCCCACATAAGGCATGGAGTTAGTTCGGTATAATACTTCATTCATAACTATCATTAGTCTCTGATAGTATAATTATTAATAAGAAATAACATAACTTTAGAGTTTAGCATCTTGTCATACATCGAAGGCCACACTATACACACATGTGAAAGCTGGGCTAATAAATAGTGACAACTTACTGAGAGTAGCCCTTGTGATTTTGTACGTATGGCTTGCTTTTAGATGCACATGAGTATTTATGTGACTTCCTTTGCTTAGCACAATACTTGAAAGAAATATCATGTTAACCTCTTAACATTAAGAGTGCATTGTGGTTTTGGACAGCTGAGTAAAGGTAATGCTGGGTTCCCAACATGTATGAGGAAGAGCGCAGGACGTTGAACGCAGATCCAACGAACCAAACTACTTCTGAACTGCCAAGCACAGATGTATTCTGATTGGTTTGTTGGGCCTGCGTTCGACGTCTTGCGCTCTTTGACGTCCATGTCGGGAACCCAATATAATCTTGTGGCGGCAAGTTCACCACAATATTGTGTTTTCCAAAAAATGTAACATAAGGTACTCAGTCTTGCAAGTTATGCAAAAAAATTATTGTGTAAATTTTTGGTTAATAAATACTGAACTAAAACTTGCTACTTTTATTGACTCTTTGGTCTTGTTGTGTGGCTCGTTGGTCTTGTGGTATGCGTCTCTGCTTCCAATGCAGAAAGTCCCGGGTTCGATTCCCGTTGTGGGCAGAAGTTTTTAAACTTCTGATTTGAACTTCAGTCCATCAGTTCTTGTCTTAGGAATTAGTAAATGGTGACTAAGAGCCGTCTTAGCAACAAGGCACATGATATATTCAAAGTTGTTCTGAATCGGCCTTGTTGATTCTGGCGTTGATCCACGGGTGTTCGCACTTTCCATACCACTGATTGCTATATTTCCTATAAAAAATATCTATCTTTGGTTGGTTATCGCTTGCTCGTCGATTGCGTCTGGTCCCACAGGGTTGGCTTGGTCGCTTTGGTTTAATCTCCCCCACTAAAAATCAGTTCAATTATGACTGAGTGGGTAGACTCTAAATAGTAATATAAAATATATTTATTTAACTATTTTGGATGCAGAGTCAGGCAACAATCATACGAATTTTGTGGCTATTATTTTATGACTGCTTGTTGCTTACCTTTTGTTTGTGCTAAGAATCTTTAAAATGTATAACTTTTATTTCTGCATTCCACAACATTTTCTTGTTGTAGAATGAAATACATTTAAAATATACATTTCAAAATAATTAATTGCTCCGTCAAAGTTAAGTGTAAGCAATAAAATAACTAAAATATCATCCACAATTATTACTTGTGCAGAACTCTGCAACCAAAATAGTTCATAAAAGTGGTAAAAATTGTGCTTCTTGCAAGGCTAAGTAACTGCACTTACTTCAAAACTACAAAAATGCTATATGTTATAAAACTGTGTTGTGGTGAATTTGCAGAAACTAAATTGCACTTGTATGAATTGAATTGCATAATATGATTCATTTACCAAGAAGTCATAAAAAAATGTGTTTTGCTATTTACAAGCCAATACCAGATGCTAATACATGCAGGTAATTTTGTGTCCAATAAATATCAATGTTGTCCTCCTTGCTGAGCAAGGGCTACTTTGTGCTACTTATTGAGTTGTTTGTACAATTTCTGATATTATGATTTGTTTTGCAGGAAACTGGATGGGATGTTCACATCTTGCATGTTCACATCTTGCTACTAGACTCTTGGACTACACCAAATCTTGCTGCCCGATTCCAAGTATCTCCCCGGGATCTCGTCACTCTTAGAATCTGCGGTCAACTCGCTCCAGTGAACCAACTCGGACACACCGAACATCAGCCGTCGACTACTACTAGCTGCACATCACTTGAAGATACCTCTGGAACGAGCGACATGCGAAGGTTCTATGCACTAATCCCGAACACTTTTCTTTTTCAAGGCCGTGGACATAGCCTACATTTGGAATGCTAATTACTGTACTACCTGTTCAATATATTCATTGTGTAACTCATGTTGTTGTGTTTACTACTTTTTGTACTTAGCACCATAACTAATTCCCATGTACTTTCTTAGCAATGTATTTGAGCTGACTTCTGTGTCTATAAACCAACAGAAGTCATCTCCAGCTGACTTCTCTAGAAGTTGGCTGGAGATGACTACTAGTTGGTTCATAGATTTGTACAAACGTCAGCTCTAATACACGCACTTCCTATTCCTTCGGCCATTTAGGACTTGACCCAATTTATGGAGATAGTCTCTTTTTTCAAGGCCATCCATCTACTAGGTCAGCTGCTAGCTTCCAAAGTTAGCAGTTGACCTACTTAATGGACTTAGCCATTTTTTTCAAGGCCATCTAACAGTTGACCTAATTAATGGACTTAGTCTTTTTTTTGAAGGTCATCCAATAAAATATAATAATACAATTTATAAATAATAATACAATTTATAAATAAAATAAATATTTATTAGTAAATAATACAATTATTATACAAATATTATAAAATTATAGAAATATTATACAAATTATACAAAAAATTGGGCAAAAAACACAAAAAATAGGCCAAAAAAGCGCTTTTTATATACCCTAAGTCTTTTTTACACTTCAGAGCTACCAAATTTAGCGATGAAACTTTTCACTGAAACAGAGTGTTCTCCCCAAACCATAGACAGGACTGATGATGAAACTCGAAGAGGTCCACTTCCCAAACATTTAGTTGTGATTGAACGTACAAAAGTTCAATCACAACTAAGATATTCAGAAAATGACCAACCTCTTGTGAGATTTCATATCAGCCCTGTCAGTGCATTGGAGGGAGAGAACACTCTGCTGAAGTGTAGCAAAAGCAGCAAAAGAGTGAAAATAGCAAACACCACCACCAAATATGCAGGCAAGTGCAGCTATGAGAACAAAATACACTAGGTCTCCTCCTGGGGTTAAGTGGCCATCATTGCTCCTAGTTTTCTTAAGTATTGAAAACCTTCAAGTACTTCTGTGCTTGCAAAATAAACAGTAGGTCCTACCCATACTCAATGCTTTGGAAATTGTATTTATTTATTTCATGTCTATCCCATCCAGTTATAAAAAAAAAGTGATTCACAAATTAAACCAAGACTGCATTCAAATAAAATAAATAATTTTATCAAAGTCTACCCACTCAATCACATAACTGATTTTCAGTGGGGGAACATTAAACGTTACTTTGCTTTACTCAACATGCATTTTGTAATAGGAGCAATGTAAACAAGTAAGAATGGGTTCAAAAGCTAAAAAAATTGCCCTAAATTAAAATATGGTTTTCATAAAGGTTCTGAAGCTTAATATATTAATTCCAATAAAAACTGAACCATTATGGAGGCCTTCAACTAGAAAAGAACCCAAGCAAAGGAGATTTCTACCGGCTATTGCAGCCCGGCATTTTCCTCATTCTTGTATGTCTGGCCCGATATTACAATTCACAAACCTAAAAGGGAGTACAAACTGCTAATTGAATTGTGAACACACTAGGGATGCACAACAATAAAGTAAAAAAGATCAACATTAGAAAATGTGACTGCATTACTATTGATCCATAATATCTGACGATGATGTCGGTAAAAACGGTCTCAAAAAGGTAAAGCCCAAATTTTATGATTTACAAAATAAATAAATAAATACATTTGTACGTATTTAGAGTCAACCTTAACTGATTTTCAGTGGGAGACTTAAGTTCCTATTGAATTATTATCATTCACCAAATTAAATGGTGATGATAACTGATAAGATATGGCGTAAGCACAGGGAATAAGACACAAATTTTTAGCAAGCTTTTTTCTTCAGAAAACATTCATTATATAATCATATGCCCTAACATGATTGATGATTGTGTGCATCCCTAGAACAATCATATGAGGCCAAAAGAAAATACTTATTTTATCAAGTAAAGTTTGTTGTTGTGAAAGCAGAGTAAATGAGAAATCTCCTAGCCTGGGGCTAATCTGTCTCTGATACCCCCCCCCCCCCCTCCCCCCGGGGTCAAGCAAGCACAGAAGAGTTTGAGGGTTGCCAATGAGCACAATTATTGCTCGTTTTTAAGGCATCAGACCCCTGCCAACATTATGTTACTATGTGGTTTTGTGAGAACTAGTATAGTCTGCATGAAAAAAGATTGTAATTAATGGTAAGTAATTTTTAAATTTGATATTTAATTAAATTAAGTATTAACACATGTTCGAAATTCAAACCGTACCAATTATAATATAATTGAATATTTTTTCTTGCATTATATAATTCAAACAAAACCACATTACTGTTGCAATCAGTTTTTAGATATTTTGCACCGGTCTTGAATCATCATTAAAAACTGAAACTGCAGGGGTCTCCACCTTAAGAAGCCAGGTTCTTCTGGGTCGCAATGTATGAGTTCTCACAACTGTCTGCCACAACAATAGGTCTGTTTGTCGTCAAATTTTCTAGTGCATACGTTTATAAAGCAAACAAGGTTCTTTATAATTTTGTTGATGGCTACAACAATGTAACTTATAGATGATTGAATTTATTGAATTGTTGCATAGGAATACGTAAGAGTAGGCCTACATTCTTTTAAAGCAGTGTTGTCTGTAAGCAATGTATAATTATTATTTGGCAACATTCGATGTCACAATTTTACCGTTTTATTAATTTGCCGTTTGCCAAGATACTCCATTTTTGCTTAGTAAAAAAAAAGTAAGTGTACAGAGAACAACGTTCCTTGAATTTTGTATAATGAAACAAACATTAAAATTACTGTGATAAATTTAAAATTTTGCCAAGTGAGAGATAAAGTGGGCTCAAGGTTATAAAAACCGAGTGAAATATACCAGGCCTATGTTACTCAAGCTCAAAAATTTAATAATTTACAGTTAAAACTAAAAGCCATAATTTTGTATTAATTTAAGTCTACCTTCTTCTGAAATGTCCACATTTGGCCAACTATGCCATCATGTTAGGTCTGGGTCTAGCAGTAAAGACTGTTTCTAGTTCACACAACACATAGGGGTACTAAAATACTAATAGATAAGCTACACTCAATTTAAAAAAATAAATAAAAAAATAAATAAATAAGCTACATTCTGTGCTGAATTCATTATCGGAAACTCCCAATAGTATACCCCATAAATTTAGGAGTTTATCTATATTCCTTTACAAAACCTGTCAATCACTGCTTGAAAGAATGTGCACTCTTTTCAAATGAAAATCTTTATCTTGAAATCGGTTTGTTTTTGGCAAAACCGGGAAATAACCTTCAACAGATGGTGGTGTGTATACTGATACACAACAATGCTTTAATCAAGGTCAGTAAATAAATAAAAATAAATATGAATGTAGAGTTGACCCCCTCTGCAAGTTATTCATTATATTACCTACTGTACTATGATTTTGTATGATGGATTGATTGTGCTTCATTGTTAGCTCCAAAGTCACCTTTTATGTACTTATGTGCACAAATATTGTTGTACACATGTCTTGAAAACTTAAAAACTTGCGGGAACTAGGTTTTGAACCCGGGATCTTCTGCATTGCAAAGAGGGATAAGTTCATAGGACCAAAAAACCTTCATATGTACTTTTAACTAATATGAAGTGACAACCATCATGATTGTTACATTGTGATAGCAATGTTTAAAAATTGTAAATATACTTTTCTTTATTTGATCTCACTATATTTGATTAATGATTTGATATTTGTCTTTTGAAAGTATTGATATGAAATATTACATTACATTGCAATGCAACAACTGCGAACCGGTTTACTTGGGAGTAGACCTACCAGTGAATAAAAGCCCATTTGCGTCGTCTTATCAAAACTTGACAAACCCTATTCCAAATGTTTCATGTACTTGGTGAATAACTACTTGACTCCACTCTACGCTGTCTGTCCTGTCCCACTTTATATGATTGAGTTTGCCAAAAACAAAACCAGTTTCAACCAGTTTACCTGAGGAACACTGTGACTATCATAATTCATAATATAGGGCCTTCTAACCATTATATATTATATTTAATGAATTATATTTACCTGCCCTTAGGGCAGGAAGGCCAATGTAAGTATACCATTAGGTTAGGCCCTTCCAGTTTGAGTTAATTGTTGTAGCCATATTGAACAGACCTATTGTTGATTGCAAGTATGTCAGTGGTACATGATACATAATCAAGAGAGCTGCCTTAGAGAACAACACATACAACCAGGGCCATTTGCAAATCACAGTGTAAGGAAATCTAAAATTATAGTAACCAGAAAATGGATTGAAATTTGAAAACAAGACTGTCATGTGCAATTGACTGTGATTAGGATTACAATGCCGCCACCACAGAATTATGTGAGAGATTTAAGTAAAACTATTGACATAAACAGCAATCTTGTAGTGTAATGTTGGGCTAAGTGTTTAACTTGCAACAGATCTAAATATTCCTACGTAGTATCCGGTAAATGATAAATAAATATATCATACATATTGTACAACACAAAACTTGAAATGAGTCTCCCTTTAATTTGAAGCTCAAGGTGTCCCAAATATCCCAGATTGAATCATAAAATTTAGAATTACAACAAATGGAACCCAAGACTTAGGCCTATACCCTACCCAAAGATTCTGTAGAGACTTCCAACACTACCTTGAATTAGTCATGGTTTACTGTATTTCTGTATGAACCTTTGTGAGGATTTGACATAAAACCATACAGAACGGGAAGGGTGCGTACCGGCTTCGCATACTTATTTGTAAAACAAAATTGGAATTGCTTAAAGTTTTTTGAAATTTACTTTAATTGATGGCACCGTCCGTGGCATTTAAATTAAAAGGTTATCAAGTTTTTAATAAAAAGGTACCAGATAACAATTAAAAAATCATTATAGGGACTGCTTGCTCATCTAGTCCTAATATTTACAAGTATGTACTCAATGGATAAGAAATCATCTTAATTTTTTACATTACAATTACTATTGTATATCCAGAGCGAACGGCATGACTGATGTCATAGTTTGGGTCAAAACATTGTTATTAATAAATTAGCATCCGCCTTCTAAATAAAACTGCTAAATTCACTGCTGAATGCTAATGCACTTGGCAGTTCATGTTTAAACAATTGCCCATTGATGCAGTTTGATTTACAAATTACTTTCAAAAATCATAGCCCTACTTAAAATTTAAAAATATATATCCTAACAATGCACACTGTTGAGAAAAACAAAGTTTGTTTAAAAAATCTTGTACAAGTTAGATACATACTGCAATCACTAATCAACAAAAACCTAGTTGTTTGTACATTTTAATACTTGATACTTCATTGAGTACGTGGTGTTTATTGGGCATTAAATACAAAAGTGGTTGGTTGGAATACATTACTGGTTGATTTGAATACTAAACTATGACATGATTACTGAGATGGACGTTGTGAATTTTATCAATAAAATATTTTATAAATAATAAAAATTAAGTAATATTTAAATTTAAAAATAAATAAAGTAGTATTCAAAAGGTATGGTAGTTCTTAATTTAGTGCAATGATAAAAACAAGTTATGAATATTCCCCATTGGGCCTGAACCTGAGATTTTATTTTCTGAATGATCTGAAAATGTAAAATATATTCCAAACAGTCTCAACGTTAGTACGAGATTGGTAGACCTTAACAATAATCTTTTAAAGATAGTACTGTACAGTGTAGGTCCTACACAGTACACACACATGATGCTGGTTATGTCAAAAGATTCAGGTGCAATCACTCACAAATTCGTGGATGGATTACAAAATCAAGGAGCCGACATTTGATATCTTGACTTGTTCAGTTGCTCAACTATAGCACCAAAGATGAAATGAAAGCATTGTATTTGTATGACATTGAGTCAGCCTTTCTACCCATTTGGGAAGATCTTTCTACACTTTCAATACCAGATTGAACAATGGTGAAATGTCAAAATTACATTGCTTTATCCAATGAAACCATTAACAATGTGATGCAAGCAAGCAATTTACTTTAAATTGGAAAAACTTCAAGAGTCGTGCACAGTAATTTCCTATAATCAACTGAAGTCACAACTCAAGACTTTAAGTGCTGGTAAATGAAAATATATGCACAGATTTTGTTATCCATCCATTCCAATATATTGGGGAAAAGGAACACTATATGGGAAGCACCGAGAAAACAACATGGAATAAAGCCGAGCAATCGAGTAACTACCAACCAAGCCTCTAGTCTAGCAAACTTTAATTTTTAGGGCGCGACTCTCGGAAGAGGCCTAATAGGTTTGCAACAAGTTTATATATGTATGTATCTGTGTACATTTGCAGCGCGTCAAGACATATGCATTTATTTGAGGTAGAAGATATTAACCAATGTAAACGAAACTTTACAGGCATGATTCCAAAAGCACACAGCAGCACTCCTTCAAATTTCATGCTTTTGTGAGGGGCGTAAGTGTTCCTAAATGCAAGTTTAGTCAGCCGTAAAATTTTGACATTGTACACATTGCGATAGTTTTTCATCAAAGTCTGCTATCAATTTTGCGTTATCACAACGAAACTTACATACCTGAAGCTTCGATTGTTTGTTAATAGAATACTACCAAAAACAAATTCATGACGTCATTAGTTGCGAACCCACGTGTGACAGAAATTAGTCAGATCCGTGTACATTTAGCGCGCGTCAAGACCTACACATTTATTTGAGGTAGAAGATATTAACCGATGTAAACGAAACTTCATAGACATGATCCCAAAAGAACTCTGCATCACTTCTTAAAATTTCATACATTTGTGAGGGGCATAAGTGTTCTTAATGCAAGTTTAATTAACTCATGTTTTGCTTTCGATCCGTGTAATGTTGGTCGTAGCTAAGTGATGAAAACTTGAGTAAAGGGTCTGGCTCGCTCTCTTGGTGATTGAAGCGTGTTGGGGGGGGGGGGGGGGGGGGCATGCCTGTGAGTGTGACTCCAGGCCTCTTAGACTACCATCTGGGTTTTGTCTCGAAGTGTGTTACTGGTAGTTGGTGATTAAGCACGTGTAATCAAAATGCTAGTGTTAATCGGATATTGTATCAATTCCTTCTTGCAATTGTTTACTTTTCGACGTTAGAAGACGCTGTGAGTGGGCTACGTGCCACAAATACTACTGTATGGCAGTGATTACCTTCATGCGCGACGTATGAGATAAAAATATTCACCTAAAATGTATAATAATACGTGATTTTTTAAATATATTTCGACGTTAAAAGACGCTGTGAGTGGGCTACGTGCCACAGATTTGACCGTATGGCAGTGATTACCTTCATGGTATGTTACCAATTTTGCGTGATCACAATGTTACTTACAAAAATTCATACCTTGATCATTTGACTAAAAAATGGCATTAAACTAATTACGAATTTTATTCTTCATATAAATCATTATTTATATTATTCATTTCATCATCTAATTATTAATCCAATCAATGGTATTGAGACATTTAAATATTTTGAACAGATCATGGATTGGCCGCATGGTCTAGCGGTGGAAGTTTGTTTACTTTTTGTTTCCTGAGTGGCTACTCCACATGTCTGGCGTTCGAGGGGTTGTCTTGAGTAAACATTCTGATACGACTTTTTATTTGGGTGCTCCCTGTGTAACTACGTGTGCATAAAATAATATAGCCAGGGATCTTGACCTAATATTTCTCAGTGGTGATTACTAACTTATCTAAACATTCGACAACCATCCGCTAGCGTCTTACGCAACACTCCCATGTGTGGGATTTCCCCAGCCTCTATGTAAACAGCCAATTGACGGAGATTATTTATGTCGCCTCGCGACACATTAGTGGGCTCGGTTCTTTACAAAATTCCTTACACAACACTAACAGTGAGTTCCCTGTCTGTTATCACGGCAACAGTGACGCAACGCAATAGAGTTCTGAAAATAATAATAATATAAGAGCACTGAAAATCAGTTATATAACTGAGTGGTAGACTAAATACAATTTATTTTATTTATTTATTTTATAGACTCCTTCATGCTGGAGGTTGCGAGTTCGATACGGGTTACCGGCCACAAGTTATGAAGAAATATAATTTGGAGTTGGTTTCATATAGTGATTGCAAGGCTGCGGGCTCC
Organism: Sweltsa coloradensis; assembly: GCA_024449915.1. Lineage (NCBI taxonomy): Eukaryota > Metazoa > Arthropoda > Insecta > Plecoptera > Chloroperlidae > Sweltsa > Sweltsa coloradensis. Next base: position 172,651 of record JAMZAV010000512.1, read on the forward strand.
TTTCAGTTTGAAGTATAATAATGTCCCTATAGTGCGTTGTGCGAGATTTACCATTGGAATTGAATAAATGATTAGCTATAGGCCCTAAATTTCATATAAAGTTGATATTTGGCAAAATTGTGAAGGCACACTTTATTATTTTACTGTTTCGTGCGCTAATAGAAACCCAGGGCAAACCGAAGACAAAGTCATTTTCACTAAAGATGAACTTGTTTAAAAATGATCTCAAAACTTTTTCAAAACTGGATTTAATTGTTAGGCCTACTTTTATCTGGGTGGCAGTGTAGTGGGTGTACACATGACGGTTTTGAAAACAGTTTTGAAGTCAAACCCGAGAAGAATGTTTTTGACTTGAACCGATCCAAACCTAGTTTCGAAGCGTATACATAATGTTTTCAAACCTCAAAGCGTTTTAAATAGATTTTAAAACCGAATGTATAAGATGTATATCTCTCTCGAATTAAATAATAATTACAGGGGAGATTTACTAAAAATTACATTTTATAACTTCTATTACATAATATTAAGCCTGGTGATTTAGAAGTCACAATACAAATTAGCAAGTTTTGTTGTTGCTTTCATTATGTCATATATGAGTATAAAATCAATTATTTTCAACAGTCATTTTTTTGGTTAGTACTGAATATATAAGTAGTATAAGTTCTAAGTAAGTTCTAAGTTCATTATAATAGTGTGCTCCAAGTTCTTTGTATGAGCTCTGGTGGCGGATTCTCGCAACGCTCTAACCCTTTCTAACCAGGCTTTGCCATATGGCAACAGAAAGTTCTAAAAAAAATTGCGGGTAAATTTTTGTTTTTTCAGTTTAACCCCAATTTTTTTTATTTTTCTTTGGCAAATAAAAAATATTTAGATTTTTTTCCCAATTCAGTGGGACGAATAGTGACTTTTTGAGAGAAGATTGAAAATACACAGGTGCTAAAAAGGCTAAAAACAGAAAATTTTTGGTTTTTCCCGGAAAAATAATAAATCTCCTGTCTTGGTGTTAGATACATAAAATCTGATATGCAAATATTCAGAAAAATCTAGTTTTAGAAATGCACTTCAAATTTGAATTTGACCCAGAAATTAAGATTTTATTCAAAATCCAAAAATTCCCAAAAATTACAAAAAAAAAATGCTTAAAAATCAAGATAATTTTTTTTTTAAAATACCAAAATTTTCAGAAAAAAAATTGGATTTTTAATTGATTGATTACAACTACCTAATTAAGACAAAATTAATTCGGGAATGAAAGGGCTAAGGAGTATACTTGCTGACGGCGGAGTGTTTACCCCATAAGAATAGCCTACGCTCGCACCGTTCACCACCAGAAAGAGAGCTACAACTTATAATTTATTTTTCATGCACTTGCTAGATGTGGCCTTTTCAACACGTTTCTAAATAATGACAGTACTAAATAATCACGCGATAACCAGAGACGTGTGTTATGCCGCAACAATCCATATTGTTTCTAAGAGACTACGCCTGCAGAGACACTCGAGTTTGTTCTACAGTTTTTTTTGTATGTAATTACTTTTATTTGTTTCTCAATATTTTGATTTTCACAAAGTTTTTTTTATCGTACTGAAAAGTTAACGTTTATTGTCGGTTAAAGATCCAAGTTCATTAAAATATGTATGCCTTTGTAATTGATCGCGCCCTACAGTAAACGGCAAGGGGCCATTTACAGAGAAAAATCTTAACCCAAGGATGTATTAATCGTGTTATAAAATAAATTTACATTATGTTTTTTGGGTAATCGTATCAGCTTGCATCATATGGTACAGTTTTTTCTTTCATTATTATTTTGTTGAAATTCATTTGAGAAAAATTAAGTTTAATTACTCCACTTTCTTTGGATTTAAGTAAGTATTTTACCAGATAGGAACATGCGGCGGAAAGTACCGGCGCGGGAAGGCACTGCAAGAGGTCGCGCCAGCGACCTCTTGTTAACAATGAAATAATTCAATAATTAGAAATAATTGATTGTACACAATAGTTAGAATATACAATTAGGCCTACCTACAAATCGGTATAAGAAAAAAATAAAATCGATAAACTGTGTCATGAACTATGTACTTTTTAATAGAGTACCGACGAAGCGATTTAATGATCGCACATCCAAAAACATAATGGCACAAAAAAAAGGTGATACCACAATTTGAAGTGACGCCCTCCCTAGGTATGTTTAAAAAGGTGCATACTACTGTACCACGTGGTCAAGTCAGATTTGAGATGTTAACTGGGTTGAACGAAACATATTCCCACAGGTTCTGGCTCCTGGTCTATATGCAAATACAAGCGTTTATACCAACTAAATGTTATTTACATTTTTTTATTCGTTGTAATAATTATGTACCAATAAGGAGGTGTGCGAGTAGTCGAAAATTCAAATTTAAACGAACATATTATCAAATGTCCAAATGAGATTCAAAACCTAATTTAGTAATTACTAGGGTTGCCGTTCGATATGAATTTCAGTACCCGGGTATCGATAATCGGACCAGTTAAATAGATTATCGGTCGCGATAATCGATTTAAAAAAATATCGATCAATAATCGAATAAAAATTAGGTCTAAACTTGCTCGCATACCGTCGCGGACCGTGGACCTTTTGCGAGTGCATCCTTTTGTTCCTTCTATTTGCTCAAAACAGGGTTTTTCCACGCTAGCAACGTAATTCAATAGCTCCCCCCCACGCGTCTGGCCGGCCCGACGAGAACGCGCTACGTGGAATAGACAGACGCTACCCGGCTTGAGTGTTGTTATTGTGAAGATCATTCTTCTTGGAAATCGTGGTTCTGTGAAGTTTCATTTCAGCTTTTGTTGTGATTGTCGTTCATTCATTTACGAGATATTTCAGTTTAGCTATTCAATGCTACGATATTTATTACGCGACGAGATAAATGGTTTGGAAAACGACGGAATATTGGTGTGAGAGAATTGATAAGATAATATTATCGTAGCATTACGGAACGAAGTAAAGCGATACCGAGTTGGCGTGGAGTGGGGGGGAGGAATGCATCTCGATAAAATACTTGTTGACCTTGAGCGATTTACTTCAATATCGGCTGTGACGCGCCGAGGTTGAGCAATCTGCGCCTGATCAGCTACCCAAGCCGCCTGTAACACACGCGCGTCGTGCAGGCGCTTCGTACTTCACGCCTAACGCGTATTGTAGATCTCGCAGTGACAGACTTTTTCACGGAATAAAGCGATTAATGTCTTGACTGGAACTATTTTATGAAGTTCTGCAGGGCGGGCGGTAAATTACAAAATTTTGGGCGGGCAAGCTATTCGATTATCGATAATCGATACGGGAAGACGCAATCGATTATTGAACTCTGCTTGCTGTATAAGGTGCCCGTGTGTAGCGCACCGCGGCTTGGCTGCGGTGCCCTAACGGGCACCTAGATTCAGTTTTAGAATGAGTATTGGCCCATCTACTAGGGTAGTTGTATCAGAGACAAACAAAGTTTACAGAAAACCGCTTACCGGTATCACAACCTGTCGGGCTAACGATCGCTAACCACTAACCAGATTGATTCACTGCAATTAAATATCATCTTCTTTGTCCCATTCTTGATTCTTTTCACTTCCATGTTGTTTTACTCTGGGCAAGGGAACTCAATAAGAGCAGCCAAGATTAAGTATCATGTACCATACCAACATACACCACACCACTACAGTACCAGGGGACACTAGGGTTCACTCCACAGTTCACTCCAGAGTAGCCTCGTGCTGGCAAGCACAACAACACATTGAACTAGCGGCCATTAAGCTAGAGTGGTGCCAAGCCTGTATTGGGTGACTAACCATGACGAATAATATACATAGGCCTAGAGTGACAGATATTTACAATAACAACGAACAAAGATGGACCGGGTAAATCCGTCCGGTTTCCACTAGGCCAATTTTAGCTGGATGAATGCAATATTTAAGGTGAACTGTGGTGTGAGCTAGTAAACATGCTGATAACATGCAAACATGCTGGGAACATGCTGGTGCTTCTTCATGACTACTTACTTGACAATATCATCACTTAACAGCTAACACTGTCAGATGAGACCGCAAGAAACAAGGCTATAATGGGCTTAAGTCTGTTCCAAATTTAGGTAAGAAATTATGATTGACATGGCTTGACTTGCACTCTTACTGTCAATCATTGCTCTGTGCCTTGCCCCACAACAGACGTGAACCATCATGTCAAGGAATGATGTAGTCAAGTACGCAATCGAGCACCGTACCAAACATGCAGGATAAAGCTCTTAAAAGGGAGGATAGAGGAATTAGGAGTTACTGAACTGTTCCAAGAACTGACTTACAAACAATAATTTCAATTATTGCGCGATACGAGTGAAGGCGGCTGAATATGACGATGTCCGAGATGCTCAAGTTGAAGAATCACACGTGAGCTGCGACATACCATGTGGAAGGTTCTCAGAAAGCCTCCTTGACGATCGTACAGGTCCCACCCATTCCTGAAATGTGCAACACAGTGACTAAAAGGGTTGTTAAAACCATAAAATAAAAATTATTGCTATTTGGAAAGGTATAGGCCTCCTACTGCATTAATTATTTATTGGTAATTAATAGTGTAACAAAATTGTGCCACTTTCACCGGCCAACAGGAGTAATCGAGATTGAAAGTCTCAATAAATCAAAATGAAACTTTTTCAGTCAAAAATATTGTTGGTTGGTTGTGAAATCTTTGACACTCTGTGATTGTGAAATATGATTTATTATTATTCACACAAGACACCAATAGACCATTTTCAAATGTAACTAAGCATACGCCTGCAGTTGCAAAGGATTATGGGTCTTCAGGATTGTCAGCTGTCAGACTAGGCAAGAACGCTCATAACCAAATGTGTAGGCTCTAGGGATGGGCAAATGCGTGTACTTTCCTAAACGTGCACACTCTTGGCTGTCAGCGCGTGTACACGTGTACACGTACACATTGTTATGTTTGCCACTTGCTAAAAAAAAAAAAAAAAAATGATTTACAGTACGCGATCTGTTTTATTGGTGTAGCGCCTATTCACGCGTCAGCTGGTAGCGATCGAGTCTGGTAAGTACGTCTCTGCGCAGGTCCCGAGTTCCTTGTGATGATGCAAGACGCGACGCGTCAGTCCGACCTACACGGAGAGCTGTAGAGATAGCACTTTGTCTCACTATACGCCTTGTGCGCAGTGCGCGTGCGCCGCGTCAGTCGGGAAGACAGAGCTATCAAGACAGGCTCGCTCCTCTCTCGTGAGGCAAGGCCGGCCCGCCCGGCCGGCGGCTGGCGGCTGGCCGCACACAGCATAGGGACACGCACACACGTTTATTATTTTCGTAAAAACAGTAAACGTGTAATCGCATGAAAACGTGTACACGTTTACACGTGTACACTATCCCATCCCTAGTAGGCTCTAGCTTTTTATAAGTTAAATGGTATCTTTGCTCACAACCCATGTCTACCTGTGCATAGAATTAACTTTTGATAAGACTTGGACACAAAAATAATGAGCTAATAAGATGTCCTAGGCTAGCAGTAAGAAGGGTTACGTCATCATCGCCCATCGGCTAACCGTACAGTACTTTCCAGCTGACGACAGGAAACACGAGAGGCATGTATATTTGGGCTTGGGCACAGAATAACTTCAAAGGAGGCATTTTTTGCAATATTCAGGTGTTATAAACAACGCTAGATTTCTACAGTGGTATGTAATCCTAACTAGGAAAACGCTAAAGTCCCGCCGCGTTGATGGATGAGCGTTTTTGTAAGTTTTTTGTTTGCGTGGGACCACTTTTCCTTTGCAAGTGCTTTGTGAATGCATTGTAGGTGATTGTTGTCGAGTTTCAAATGTTACTTTTTAATGGTTATTATAAACCTCAAAAAAACTCATATCAAAACCTTTCTTCTATGGATTCTGGCTAACTTTTTCATTTTTTTCTTTAAAAAGGTACTACATCACCATAACCTTAATGTTCATGTGAAATATGAACGTTGTAGCCCCACCCGTTTGGTCAGAATCGGCCCAAATGTCACGAAAATATCGCACTAAAAATCGAAAAAAATCGTAAAAGTACGTTTATTTTATGGGTTCTGGTTAACTTTTTCAACATTTTTTTTCACAAGGTACTACATCACCAAAACCTTAATGTCCATGTAAAATATGAACTTTGTGGCCCCACCCGTTTGGTCAGAATCAGCCCAAATGTCACGAAAATATCGCACTTAAAATCGAAAAAAATCGTAAAAGAGCGATATTCATGAGAAATATTTCTTCGATTGTACCCAAAAACGTGGCACGTCTGAGTTCAGAGATTTCAAAGGTCCTGTCAAATTTTCATCAAGATCGCTTATGCCGTTTGCCCGGAATCGTGCAAACAAACAGAAAAAATAAAAAAATAAAAAATACACACAAAAAAACAACCGAGCAAAATTTTTTGAGGGGTCAGTGAAATTGAAGTTTTCGCTTCGCTCGCTACGCTCGCTACGCTCATCCAATACTTGAAATAAAGACCTTGACGCACGAGGCTGCTACATGACACTTGACTATCGGCAGTCGTACGTAACAAAGCGCTGGCGCCGAAGCCAGCTCACTCCCGGCCGTACAGTCGCTTCCATAAAACACGCACGTAAGGCTGATACATTGAACAAAAATTGATTTAAAAAAAACGGTTCCAAACCGGTTCTGACGTAGAGAAACCGGTTTGAACATTTTGGACACGATGTCATCACTAGGCTGGACTGTAACTGAATAATATGGAATACTTGAACATTTTAAGTACCGTTACCTAAAACAACAACTAGTTATGGTAGCCTCTCTTTGGGCTTGTGGACCTCCTAAATCATCCCCCCTTTGCCACGTGATGAAAAAAGTCACTACATGCCTCCATTACAAAGTAGATTAATATGTAGGCCTAACATATCTGTAATTTGCAACTATTCAATATCAAATTCAAGGTAGGCTAATTCATTATTCTTTAGTAAAAAAATAAATAAAATACTAGAATTTTCCAAACCCAAATGTAGGAACAAACTTTTTTAAACTTATTAAAACATCTAAGAGTCGAAATAAATAAACTAGCTATCTTGGGCAATGAATCAATGATGAACAATCAAGGACCTTCCTCACCATTTTCAATTTGAGGCGCCGCTGAGAACGTCCCATCGATTGAGCTGGGCTGCAACAACGGAGGAATATGACGGTGGTGTCGGCGCTTCAAGGAGGTTCCTCCAATTCCTGCCAGATAAATACATAGTTTATGAATGAGGTTGAATGATTAAGCCTAATGCAGTTAAGAAAAAAATGGGAAAATTTTCTAACCTAACCTGTAGTGAGTGGTTTAAAGAGGTAGGCCTATTCACCTGAGCTACTAAAAATATATATTTCATACATGCTAATTAGTTATATGAATTTACCAAATGGCAGAAAAAATATTGGATTTACCATCCTTGTGAAAAAATTCTCAAACTTGGCCATTTTCAAGCAACGTCCCATTGGCAAAAATCTCTTGGTAGGCCCAAATGCTATAAAAAAATCACTTAGCAACGATCTTTGTGCCCTGTGACCTTGAAAGATTTTGGTAGAAAAAATATCGGTCATTATTCAATTGACGGAGGCCTACTATGTATTTATAATGTGTTAATTTTTTTTTGTAAATACTAAATACAATAGGTAACCTAAACCTATGTTTTGATTTTGTAACTAAAAAGGGGTGTAATTGAAGATAAGCAAGTTATGGTTTAGAATCAATGTAAAATAATAAAAAAAAGCTGGTTTTAAAAAGACAATCTAAGAAATTCGCCAAAACACACATTTTCACTTAGGCCTATATCAGGATGACACACACACAGTTAGTGGATATAATTTTTAAACAGTCATTTTAGTTTAGAAGGCTTGGGGACAGGCCTAATTGAAATATCTTGGGCATCGATAAATAATCAAGGACATTTCTCACCATTTTCCAAGTTGAGGCGCCGGAAAAAACATCACATTGAGTATGCTAGGCTGGGGAGCCGACAATGGAGGAAGATATGTGTGTACTTTGAGGGAATTCCTCCGGTTCTCTTGAAGATGATTGATTGATCGGTTTGCCTCGTTCAGAAAAAACCAACCAGTCCGAGCTAGTTAGACGAGATGTTAACCAATGCAGAACACCAAAACCCAATATAAAAGAGTTATAAAACAGTAAAAACACTAAGAATGTAGATAAAAATGAAAAGCAGAACAGTTGAACTTTTTCGTCTTGATCAGAAAATTATTATCAGTCTTTTCTGTCATTATTCTTGATGTATTATTAATTTATTAAGTGAAAAATGCCAATGTTGTAAAACTTTGATAAAGTCTTTAGTTCTTCAGGCACTTCATTAACGTAACGGTATACCTTAGGCTACTTGGTAAAACATGGGCTAAAATTGAAATCTTTTTGAATGATAATGAATTTTGAAATTCAAAAAAATAAGCTTAGATTAAATGCTTCACAAGAAATTGAACAATGAATAAACTTGAAACCACAGCCTAGATGGAAATGCAAAACAGAACATGGCATGATAAAACAGTTGAACTTATGTGTTGATCAGAAAATTATTATCAGTCTTTTCTGTCATTATTCTTGATGTTATTAATTAATAGTTTATACCATTAAGCCTACGCCTATGTTGTAAAACTTTGATAGTCGTTTGTTCTATAGGCAGTTACATTATTAACTTAGGCTAAAGCTTCACTTGGCACAATAAATTATAGGCTACAATGAATGACTTAAGAATGTTAAGTAAAAACATTTTTCAGCAATTACTAATTAGGTAATTTTAAAATCGATCCTAGCTCTAACGGAAAACACAAAGATCTTGTTGTAACTGAAACAAAGAGAAACACACAAAACACCATTAGCCTAGAATGAAATGCAGTGTGCAATGCATTTTTAAGTGTTTTACTTAAATAAATAATTGCGCAATTGTGGTGATGAACCCGAGTTTGTCTACACTGCTTGTCAAACAAGAGTGTACTAGGTATTAAAAATATACTAGGAAGCTTCGCAAACGCTTTTTTTAGTCGTGTTGATGGATGAGCTTTGTTTTTTAAAGTTTTTAGTTTGCGTGGGATATCTTTACTTTTGCAAGTGCTTTGCTTTGCTGCCTATGCATTGTAGGTGATTGTTGTCAAGTTTCTATTGTTACTTGTCAATTGGTAGGGCTATTATTTACTGTAAAAAACTTTAAAGCTTTATTTCTATGGATTCTGGCTAAATTTTTCAACTTTTTCTTTCAAAAGGTACTACATAACCATAATGTCCATGTATAATATGAACGTTGTAGCCCCAACCGTTTGGTCAGAATCGTCCCAAATGGCACTAAAATTTTTTTTAAATCGCAAAAGTACAATATTCATGAGAAATATTTCTTTGATTGTACCCAAAAACAATAGGCCTACACCTCCAAGTTCAGAGATTTCGAAGGTCCCCTCCAGTTTTCATCAAGATCGGATATGCCGTTTGCCCGGTAGAGAGCTAACAAACAGACAGAAAAACAAACAAAAAAAACACCCAAGCTAAATTTTTTGGGAGTCAGTGAAATTGAAGTCTTCGCTTCGCTCATCCAATTAAAGTAGGGCCTATTGTAGGTCTATTCAGTGAAATTTGTGAAATAAGTTATCACTTATCATTATTGTAATTTTCATATTATTGTTGTTTATGCATTAGGGGATGCCACTTAACTTAACATAAATGAATAAATAAATCTGTATTTAGAGTATACCCACTCAGTCACATATAACTGATTTTCAGTGGGGGACAGTAAACCAAAGCAACCAAGCTAACCCTGTTAGGCCCAGACGCAATTGAGGAGTGAACGATAACAAACCAAAGATCGATATTTTTAATGGAAAATATAGGCTAGCAATCAGTGGTATGGACAGTGCAAACACGCGCCGATCAATGCCAGAATCAACAAGGCCGATTCAGAACAACTTTAAATTTATTATGTGCCTCGTTGCTAGGACGGCTTCAACCAAAGTCACCGTTTACAAATTCCTAAGACAAGAACTGATGGACTTAAGGTTGCACAGGAGTAGCTATAATATCGGTGCGATGCAGTGTCCCAGCATTTCAGTTAGAACTCGGCCCACAACTGTCATATCGGCATAATTTTTTTTTAACTCTATTCACGATAAAATTTACTAGGACTTATGTTTTGTCGATTTTCGAAATTGTACATAATATGGTCTTATAAAAAATTGCGAACTTGGTCAATATTTTGAAAATTTCCCTTCACTTTAGAGCTTAATAAAAAAATTACACAAATTTTTTATGGAAAAAGTACAAAACATAATTCGAATTTCAACAATTATCTTCAAATTAAAAAAAAATTATTAAATCGAATATTAGTTACCGCTAAACTACTGAACTACGAATGCATGTTTTGCAGCTATTTTAGGCCTTTTCGGCCCCAGCAAGTGGCGCACTCTGGCGATACGACTTTTTGAGTGACAGGGGGGTTATTTATTTTCGAAAAAACGATTTCATTGGCCATGAATGAAATTGTTTAACTAATGCAGAACACCACACAATGCATAGGCCTAGCCTATAATACGTATTTGTTATAGAACACGTAACAGTTTAAGACATATTGAGTTATGTGTGCAAGGTTTTGCTTCAATCAACAGGTTAATATTAATTTTGTTAAGATGAGCCCAATGAGAACACGTACATTGCAAAATCATAATAGGTCATATATATCTTCGATGAAAAGCAATGCTAAAATATGGTAGTATGATTTGCAATGGCTATCTGTTCATATCACGCCGCACACATGATGTGAAAATATAGTTACTGTAAGAATGTATCGCAATCTTTGTGAATATGGTACTAAACAAATTATAACTATTCAAAGATTCGAATTGAAAATTGCCTCGTTTTGGCTCGAACCCGGATCATTTGGTTCTAAAGGAGCGTTTCTTTATTAGTCTGTTGGATGAGCCACGTCACAAAAACTCGTTTTATATGCGCAGAGCGCAAGGCAATCTAAAAATGTAAGTATTGTTCCGTGGTGGTATAATATGTAATGTTTATTTGTAACAGTCATTTTTAAATCGATTTAAAGTTCCTGAGTTTTAGCATTTGATAACGGTAACATAATAAAGAAATTGTATCAACTGAGGATAGAACCCCAGTCTTCCGCTGTCTGAGCTGATGCTCCAACCATCTGAGATTTGGATATGGCGTTATTAATTCGGTCTACTAGGTACTTCTATTTTATTATTGGTGTGTGATAGCGTTGATATAATCAATAATCATAGACAAACAGTGAAAACAAAACGGGACTGTGTGCATACCCAGAAATAATAAAATCTATAAGTAAGGACTACATCCAGGCTATAAATTAAAATCCGTACGCTGTACAAGCAGTATTCGCATTGGCTTATTCACTGTCCGCATTATTTGAGTCGTTCTAGATTTAGAAAAGTAATGATCGCTGCATCACAGATCACAGATAAATCACAGAAAAACGCATTGAATCTAATAGTCCTTCCTCCCCACGACTCGAGCCCAAATCTCGCCGATGAACAGTCCTCAAGGCCGTGCATCGCGCGTTTTTAATCACTCCCGACGTGTGTAAATGACAAATCATTGCTTATATTTTTACGTATTTTTCCAATCACTCACTAATTATTAAGTGTTTATAATGTTTATTGTGTCATGCAATTATACATAACAAATTCTGTAACAACAACCATATAAAGAACAACAAACTCTGTCCGTTCTGTAGTTTTGCACACATCATTTGAATACATATTATATTTAGCCTAGATTATACAAGAAACAGACAGAGACACCTAATTTTTTTGGTGCATATGAAAACTTTAAAATACACTTAGTTTACTGCTCTCTTGAACTTGAACTCATTGAAATGGTGTTCCACTGCACTACGTCATGCAGTGGCGGGTTGTGCATTGCAGGGCGTTGATTATGAACTACTATACAGAATTTCATTGTTCGAGCCCTCATCACGTTATGTATATGAGAGCAAACTTTAGGCTTTTACCACATTGACCGTGTGAGTGGCCGCATATGGGTGTTTTAACTTTTTGAAATCAAGTTACACATCATTGTCATTCTTCAAAAGTAGTCCATTCAGATAATATTAATGCAAATCTCCAAACAAAAATACACAATAAAAAAACAATTCCGAACAGAAAATATTTCTCGACAATTTGAGTAAATAACGTTTTTACTTGGAATCGGTACTATTACGCACGAATATCTAGAATAAGGTATTCCGCATCCGGGAGGACGGTGCAGCATTGTAGACAAGTTTAGTATGGTTGGTTGCGACGGTCCATCATGCTTGGTTGACCAATAATGCAGTGTTTATTTTTACATAGCAGTTTAATAGTTTACATGAGAACATGTATAATTTTTGGTAAAATGTTAATTTATTGTATGCATTCACTAAACAGATTTTGAATCTTGAAACTTGATATTGATTAATTTTCAAGGGAATGAACGTGTATAGGCTATCACAAAGCGTACACACTTGTACGCCTATCTACAAAAACATACAATCTAGAGGCATTGTGATCTCAAAGAAAGGGCCAAGCTTCTGATTATTCTACTTGTTCTCATATAAAAACATAACTTCACTTTGTCCCGTTACTTCATCGTTGCACAAGCTAGTCAAAATGTTCATTGCAACAATTGTTTTAATTGCGTGCAAATTCATAATGCCGAGCTATATGCAACGATGCGGTCACGGGGCAAAGTGAATTTATGTATTTATAGTGTGGAAGTGAGATTTACAGATTATAATGAATGACGAAGAAGCGATTAAAATAAAGCAACACCCTCCTAACATTTAGTTTTCATAACGCATAAAATGGAGCTTCATATAAATAATCTATAATATGTTTATTATAAACAAACTATATTTTATAGCATTATATATGTTTACACACATTGTAGAAGATTGTTTTTTAGTTTCTATAGTTACATTTAAAAAAAACTTGATCAACTTTTTGTTTCAAATTGCATCTATCACTATTACGTGCACGTTAAATTTGAACGTTGTAGACCTACCCGTCCAGTCAGTGACGAATAGGGTCTATTATAGTTGGATGAGCGTAGCGAGCGGAAGCGAAGACTTCAATTTCACTGACCCCCCAAAAAAATTAGCTCGGGTGTTTTTTTTTTTTTTTTCTGTCTGTTTGTTCGCTTCTTACCGGGCAAACGGCATATGCGATCTTGATGAAAATTCTAGGGGACCTTCGTTTTCTCTGAACTTAGAAGTGTATTGTTTTTGGGTACAATCGAAGAAATATTTCTCATGAATATCGTACTTTTACGATTTTTTCGATTTTTAGTGCGATATTTTCGTCACATTTGGGCCGATTCTGACCAAACGGGTGGGGCTACAACGTTCATATTTCACATGTACATTAAGGTTTATGGTGATGTAGTACCTTTTGAAAAAAAAGTTGAAAAAGTTAGTCAGAATCCACAGAAATAAGGTTTTAATATGATTTTTTTGAAGTTTATAATACCAATTAACAAGTAACAATAGAAACTTGACAAAAAAAAATCACCTACAATGCATTCAAAAAGCACTTGCAAAAGGAAAAGTGCGAACAAACGCACAAAACGCAAAAACAAAAAAAACTTACAAAAAAAAAACGCTCAATCCATCAACGCGGCGGGACTTTAGCGTTTTTCCTAGTTACTAGTAATATCAGTCCGAATGTTAGCACACCACTGCTTGGCTGCGGCGCCCTAACGGGCACCTATCATTATTGTATGTGACAAACAACGGTCAATCGTCATTACAAGTTTTCTGCATCCTGACCCCCACCAATTTTCATATGTATAACTTTGCATTGTTTAGTTTGTTTTACGTCCCGAACAACCTATGGGGTGCTTGTTCTTAGTTTCGATTCATTTGATTCATTGTTGTGGTCGTCGATCGAGTGATGCTATTATAGTAGCCTAAACATTCTTGCAAATGACGTTTTTTTATTTCCCTGTGTCCATATCTACTGTTTGTGTCGACTGTCGGAACATGTGTTTTATTTATGACCATTGCTATGACTCAGCGGTCAACGTCGCGTTGCATGCGCAGTGCAGACGCGAGAGACTAAATCAAAGACATCGAGAATGGATCACCAATTGCGCGGTGTGGGGCAGGGGGGGGACCCACTCCATGACCTGCTCAATGGAAGTGCGTAACGTGACAAGCAAAGCGGAGAAGAAAGTTTGGCTGTTATTTTTTTTCTGTGTTTTTTGTTTGTTTGTTTGATTGTTTGCATTTTACCAGTCTTACTCCGATCGTGATGAATCGTGGTGAATCCCGAGCGGGGACAATTTTACGATTGTAAATGTATCTATATTATGTGGAAGTTATTAGGGTTCGGGCATATGTACGAGTTCATAGAATATAGATTATTATGTATTATAGATAGTATTTCACCTATGTTTATCATTACCAATGTGCAAGAATTAAATAAAAAACTTATCCAACGATAACCACACCTAATTGCAAAGAATTAGCCTTAAAATTAATTACGGGACATAGTCCACGAGCAATTTTTTGAAAATGGGTATTTTTGAAGTGGTTATTATGTGTCTACAAAAATGAATAGATGAATTAATTTTTTTGCTTAAACCTAGATGATTTGAAGCCCCCCTGGATATGCCACTGGGCTTAATTAATCAGGAGGTGGATTTTGCTTATTTATCCAATGAATGATTGCCAAAATTAAATGAATAAATATATATAAATGGGACTTTCGTAACTAACGCAATAAACATCCACAATTGAATGATAAAATGAATGAATACTTACAAAGCAATTTATACATACACCATGAATGAATACTTACAAAGCAATTTATACATACACCACTTTGTTCAAATGCAGTTACCAGCTATCTCTTGAGGTCTTTCATCAACGTATTTTACATTATATGCCGGTACGGCGGTACTGGTACCGGGTACCTATTACGGACGTGGGTTTGAATCCACTACGTTTTTAGTCAGGAAATTTTATAAATCTTTCTTCATTCACAGCAAACAATAATTCCATTTTGATATTTCCTGATAATGTACATGATCAGCTTTTACCTTTAATATAATATATGAGTTTTGAACAAAATACGGTTTGATGTAATTAATCAGCCACCTACTCTCCTAGAACTAACATCATCTTGTTCTAACTCGTTCGACGAGTGAGCCCGATGATCGAGTAGCAGTGTGAACGATCTGGCGCTACGCTGGCTGACTGAGACGCCGCTTTTCAGAGCTTCTGCAGTACATAGTGTATCACAGCCACCCGAGGCAACTGCGACCGTTATTGGACGGCTCATTTTCGAATATTTTGAGTGACACTTGTAAAGTCCACCTCCAGGGCCCTCTCTTTAGCTTCTTCTTCCACCAACATAGGCCACTATACCGAGGTCCTGTCCACCTTAAGGCCAAATCAGAAAGTAAAAAACTTCCGACTTTAGTGGGAATCGAATCGTGGACCTTCTACATTGGAAGCAGAAACGCTAACCACAAGACCAACTAAGCCACTCGACAAGACCAACGAGACAAACATCATTGCATCAGAAGTGTTAAGACTTATTTTATTATTGTTACTGTACTAGGCCTACTCAATCAATATTTTGTGTTCATAAACATGTTATTATTTACTACAATTCAGAAATTAAAAAAGTCCGCCACAACCGGGAATCGAACCACGGATCTCCCGCATTCCAGACAGGCGTCTTAACCACTAGACCATCAGGACGGGTACATTTTAAGCTCTGAATTGTAGTTGCATTATACATTTGAATGGATGTCTAAACTAAATCAAACAACTAAACAAATCGAGAAATAAACCCTCGCTCATACCTGCGTAAAGGTAATGACATTATAATTAATACTTGATGGTCAGTTCAAAGGCAGCCGATTCGTTGCAGTAGGCCTACTGTTCCATCCATTCAGATGTATAATGCAACTACAATTCAGAGCTTAAAATGTACCCGTCCTGATGGTCTAGTGGTTAAGACGCCTGTCTGGAATGCGGGAGATCCGTGGTTCGATTCCCGGTTGGGGCGGACTTTTTAATTTCTGAATTGTAGTAAATAATATCAATTACATCTACGGCTTTTAATTGCATTTCTAAGTGATTTTCTATCCATTTCTTACACTTAAATCAATAGGCTATTTGGACTTGGTGCATATTCCCTATCATTTTCAGTCATCTTTACTATACATTGTAGGGCCTACCTACATCACTATTAGTAATTCCCACACTCAAGATTAATTTTAAATTTTGTGGGCTTCACTGAACTTCTAATTCTATAAGTTAGGCCTATGTCTACTGTAATAACATGAACGTAAAACTAGTAGGCCTACATACTAGGCCTAAACATTTAAGGGTTGGGATTCAACTATTGACTTAGTAGGCCTATTCGACTTCCGATCTGATTTAAGAAGTTAAAAACATAGGCTAGGCCTACACTTGTCACTAGGTAGGGCCTAGGCCTACCTAGGTACCTATACTTTTTGAAAGTTTTGTACGGACACAATCATAGACTATTAGGCTATCTAGACGACAAACAAGAATAAATGTCACTTTTAACCTAGGCCTAGAAATGTTTTTCAAAATGGTTGCCGTGTTACAAAATCTCGAACTGTTTCCGTCGAATCGGTCCAAAATTTACTGATGTAGACCCTATACCCTACTTCTTGTTTACCTAAACCGTTTCAGCCTGAATCGTTTTGACTACACCGTTTCCGAGCTCTGCGATAGGCCCCTATATACCGCGTAGTCATTGACTCACTCGCAGAGGGGGCAGAGCGTGGAGCCTCGGTGGGGGTTGCGGGACAATGCACCCTATTTCAGCAAAAAATTATGTATCAAATTTGGACTCTCCCCCGCCCCCCCCAAAAAAAAACAGAAGAAGTTACGGACCTAGGCCTAGGGGTAGGTCTACTTCGGCACTTCTGTACTTGGCGGGTCCCAACATTTTTTTTCAATGAAAACATACACACCCGAAATCCTTTCCGTTACAAAACTACCGGTACTTTCGTTAGGTTAGCCGAACTTTCCGCTGGCTACAGTGCGCCGCGCTAGTTCTAGGATACAATCGAAAAGAGCGCACCCGAAATCCTTTCCGTTAGTGTATAAAAGTTGGGACCCGCCAAGTACAGAAGTACCGGTACTTCTTCAGTTGGGGAAAAAACAGAAGAAGTTCCGGCCTAGGCTAGGCCTAGAACCATAACAGGAAGAACTTCCCATAAAAGGCTAGGCCTAGGCCTACACCTAGGCTATTATTGGCTAAGGCCAGTTGAAATATAAAGTTGCCTTGGCTTGTAATAATGTCGGTACTCTTTCGGTTGGTATGGACAGTTTTTTTATGTGTACCAACAAAACCTTTAACGTTGCTAAATCTAAAGTAGGCTAGGCCCTAGGCCTACCTACAAAACCTTTAACGTCGCTATTTAAAATCTAAAGTACCTACAAAACCTTTAACGTCGCTATTTTAAATCTGAAGTACCTACTGATCAAAAACTGTCCATACCAACCGAAAGAGTTCCATAATGTCTAGGGCATAGATATTGAATCTATGGTCTAGGGCTAGGCCTAGGCATAGCCCTACAAACTTTCAGCTATGAAACAGAACTCACATCGTTACAGGTTTGGAATGTAGGCCTACACATTTGTAACAATTTCAATAAACATTTTCCGAACTAAATAATACTCTAATTAAGTAATTAAATCAATATAATTAGTTAATTTATTACCTTAATAATTGGCTAAAATATGCTGGTTTCACCATATTTTTGTGATTTTGTAGGTTAGATACGTCGTCATCGTCAAAAATCAAAATCCAACGCAGTTCGGCCTCCGTTTGGGAGACAAGTGTCACAGCCTTGCTAACTGAAGAGCGTGGTAAATTTGAAAATAATGAACCTGAACCAAATACCGTAATATAACCATGGGTGATTTCATTGCGTATCCAGCAATGCTATTTTTGGGCAAATGACTCAGGGTCACGGACATCCGTTACCCAAACTGGCCGCGGAAAATATTTCACGGACCTTTCGCTATTGTAATCTAAAGTACTACAAACTTTACGTCGACTATTTAAATCAAACGTACCTACAAACTTTAACGTCGCTATTTTAAATTAAAGTTGTGTAAAATATTCATTCAGTCTACAATCTACCTCCGTTTGTCACACTAACCACACAAGTCGAAAAAAGTCGTAAAGGCGCATGCGCGCAAGTCCGGATGTCCGTGACCTGAGCACTGCCCTTATTTTTGCGGTCGCTTAATGCACGCAGTTCAGACAGAATCCGCCAGGATCGCGACACGTGTCAGGTGGTAGTACGTGCGGAGAAAGTCGATAAAGAAGTTTTTCAATTCTTATTCGACTCTATACCTCGAGAGGATGGCGGTGTGTATGCACTTTATTGAAGGCCGTGCATTTCAGATCCGTAAGCGGAACATTCGAATTTCCGAATTCGAGCCATCTGATTGGTCCCCAAGGCCGCCATCTTGTAAGTTCCATGTCACGTGACTACCACCTTAGTGTCGACTTAGGCCTAGATGGATTACACTTGGAGTCGATAAAGGTAGTTGGCGCGTCACGCACGGTTAGAGCGCGGGTTTAACAGGTAACTTGTTTTGCGTGTTTTATTATGATTTCATTAATATCTTAGGTTAAATATACATTTAAAGCAGACGTAAAAAAAAAAACTACAAAACCCTTTAACGTTTTCTATCAATTAATATAAGGAATTATACGGAGTTTATAATTTAATTGTCATTCATCAAAACAAATGTAACCTAGGAAAACTATAACGTTCCTATTTCAAATATAAAGGACTGTTCACCCGAAATATTTAATATAAATTTTTGCATCATAAACCAAAAAAACCAACAAACTTTGACGTTTTATTTAATTTATAAAGGACTTTCATCGCAAAGGAGATTTATTAAATTTGTTAATTTTTATTTTTATTATTATTATTTGCATTTATTTGTAAAACATTTGCCATTCATTACCCAAAAAAACTACAGAACCTCTTATATGTAAAGCTATGGAAGGGACTTTCATCTGAAAAGGAGATTATAATACTAATTACTATTTTTGTCCCCCCCCCCCAAAAAAACCTACAATACCTTTAACGTTTCTATTTAAAATATGAAGGATTTTCCCCCGAAAGGAGTTCATAATTGTTATTGTTACTATTCTGTTGTTTTAATAGAAAAACATAAGAATAGAATTATAAAAAAAAATCCGCTTGATGGAATTTGGAACCAGCGACCTTCGATTAAAAAGGTTAGGCCCGCTACCAGCCTGCCAACACGGCACTTTACCATTCCGGCCGCCTGGGTGGTAGCGACGGGGGCCGCTGCAGCAGTCGGTAAGGACGTACCACCGTTCACGTATCCATCAGGCCCGATCCGACTACCCTAACCACATGACACGCGCGCATTCTGTCGGCGACCGCCTGCACTGCGTGATAAGCCCGACCACAGGATTACTGGAGTGAATCACCTAAAGATTAATATATACCACCATGTTATAAATAGTACTCCATGATATAACACACTTCGTTATATTACGGTATTTGCCTGAACCACACATCGATACAGCAGAGTATTCATGGGCAATTTGGGGCAATTTGTAATTTCTGTCTACTATACTAGCTGTATACGAATTGTTGTTAGAAGCTACTACTGTTATTGAAACAAAACTACTTACCAGTATTATTGGAGCTATCATTGATATACCTTTATTTGATAAAATATTTTTGGATGTTACATGCAATACATAGTTTCTTTAAAAGAAAAATAATTTTGCTTAAACCTTTTATAGATCAGTGGTTTACATACCACCACTTATCAAAATCTACACAATTAAATTTGCCACCTTTTCATACTTTTAACCCGGGTAAAAAGCTGCTTTGTTTTGTTTGGAATTCATAGTTTTTCCTTCTCTGCATATTCCAACAACAACTTCCTTTTAGGATTGAGTAGAGTTGGCAAGAATGTTAAGTTAAGTGAATTAGTTAAGTTAGAGTAAATAGTAAATTACATTACACTGGTTTTGAGAATGTCGGTTTTATTACGAGTTATACACAAATGTTTACACACATTTATTTCCGTTATTGAACGTGCAACTTATTCATGTAGACACACAGAAAATAATTTATGTCTATGCCAGAATTATCACAATCTACTCCAGACCAAAATGATTTAATTTCTACTTCAACTCTATTTGTATACGTTCCACAAAAAGTGGTATTTACAAATAATCCACACATTAATCAGTTTGTATTAAATAAACATAATACTACATGTTACATATAGGCTAAACATATGATACAGATACAAATTCATTTACACAACCTGTTTCACGATGTCGGATGTACCAATACTATAACATATAACACGATGTCGGATGTACTATATTATTATTATACTAATAACACGCACCATGAATACATTTTGAGCCGTACGCAATACCTCCAAAGTGACAATGAATAATACTTTTGTATTATTAAATTTCTATTATTCTAAACATTGTACACCACACTCTGAAACAATAATATATTTGAATATACATTTTTATTAATGATTTATTTCGGTTATAATATAGGTATGAAATATTATACAGTCAAGTCGAAACAATTATTTCTAAAACCTGATGTTTATCTGTTTTCATACTTCCATGAAAACGAAAACCAGGTAGTTTTTTAAGAGGTACCTTGGTGAAAAGTCATGACGTATAAAGTTGATCAATAGTGTTAATTGATTTTATAATTGTTCACATAATAGGAAATTGTGTTATAATCATGGATATCTCTCCAAAATAAAAAATCGAGAGAAATTTGATTTGAGTACACATACATTTCTAGTTAATTTAAATACGACTTAAAATCTTAAGTTTGGCAGGAAGTTAACCATATTCTAGTTTAAAATAACCCATCCGTAATCATTATTTTATGAACTATGTGAAACATTTTAGTATCCTAACAATAATCAACACAGTACAAGTGGCAGAAGTGACAGTAGTGTATTAATACTAAAAATTGTGTCCGAATGGAAAGAAATACAATCAAGACGACACTTAAGACATTATATTTAGTGATACCATCATTCTAATATTATAAATCCTATTCACCGATTGAAACAATTCTCAAGTTTGTGTTATAAAGAATAAATAATTTTCTGTTCGTTACATTACAATTCGATACATTGCATTGTTACATGAAATACACTACAAGCGTTGTCCTGCTTCAAAAATATAAACTTATTTACAATAACGCATTTATTGTAATTATTGTTCACAATAATCATTACCTCACAGTTTTGTGTACATCTTACACATTCGACAGTCGACTCACCTTCAAAAGTAGGATCTACATATTAAATCATGGCCCAATTATGTAGAAAAATGTGGATGGAAAGTGTTCGGCACTTTAAGTAAACAGTAACTTAAGTAACGGTAACACACTTTTATATTGATATCACTAGAACTATTTCCTGGGTAAAAAAAAACACACAATTTTTATCTCAATCAATTTTCTGTGAATAACTTTGTTTTTGTGGAACATTACACACAGTATTATTTTCCAAAAAAAAAAAATTGTTTCATGAAAGTGGAATTACCCATTTGCCCCGTCGGCCTGGGGTACAATTTCACACACAGCATTCCTTCTGTCGATCGTAAAATACGATCAAGCGGGCAATCAGGTCATCAAGTACAGATACTATATATGCCTTACAAATATTGCCTCCTAAGCTAATGGTACTGGGACACCCACTCCCCCTGCCCGCCTGTGGCTGGATCTATGCAGCACTGGCCTTACAACTCTAGTGTGACCTGCTAGTATACAGGAGTAAAATAAATTGCCTCCTAAGCTAATGGCACTGGGACACCCATTCCTCCTGTAGCTGGACCTATGCAGCACAGGCCTTTACAAAATGTCTCCTTGTTTTGATTCGTGGTAAGTTACCAAATTATTTATGTGCCCTTACACCCTTAATATACCGATAAATTGCAAATGCTTAGTTGCACTGTTAAAGGAGAACGCCATTTATATTTAATCGTTTACTTTTTCAAGATACAAAAATAATTTAATGTGAACTCTACAAAAATAAATATTACCATACTTAAAAGTTCTTAAGGTTATTAATTAATAAATTATTCAATTAAATACTTAATTATTAAAGTCAATATAAATCATACAAAATGTATCAACAATAATCCAAGTTTTTGCACTATGATGTAAATTGTAAATTTATTAAATGCCAATGTCGGAAGTAAGTACTATCCAAAATGATAGTGTATAGTTAAATAAAATGAAATAATAAAATAATAAAATAATAACTCCAGGGAGAACTGGTCCTCTTTCAAATGATTTAACTTAAGGTAAACTAGTGTAAACATATTTGAAATAAATGACTAATTACTATTTTTATGAATTAGTTCCAGAATTCACATTTGACTGTGCTGTGTAAAGAAGTGTACCCTACATTGGGTATTACTTTACCATAATATCTTTTTCTAATGCACTATTTTGTCTTCCTTGGAACAGTTTCTGGGTTTCGTGTTGGTTACTCTTGGCCTATAGTACAAAGTATCTCTGCCAGAAATCACCAATTTTAATCTATTATAATATCTTAAATTTAATTCAGCGAATGCTCGAGTATTTAAATGTTTTTGACACTGCCTCCTCTTTTACTACCAAATCATGCAGCAAGTGTTGATTGTTGTCATGAAATGCTTCATAATCAACCACAGGAGCGCTCTATAGCGCTAGAGTTTTCAATGCAATGTTGCAATGTTATGTACCAAATAAAATGGAAATCTAATATAATTTGATGTTTTATTTTAGTGTAATACCGTAGTAGTTAATAATTTTTATTATTATTATTTTTAAGCATAATAGGGAAGACTCATTGTTTCTTTTTATTATTCTACTATATTCAGGGACTGTTTCTGATTCCATAAATATCAAATTTTCTATCTATGTAATTTTTTCCAGTCGTGAAAGTGAGGTCACAGTTTTACACGTAATAATGTCGGGAAAAACAAACCAACGCCATAACCCTACAACCAATCACCGTGTGCTAATTAAAAACAAAAAAACGCATTTTTGCTGATTATCTTACTTAAGCCTTTTTGGAAAAAAAAATGTTTCTAATATGATTAGAAAATACTAATAAAAAATAATTTGTATAAAAAGATATAATATTTGAAAATGTATGTATACATTTTTAACGATTAATGGTGATCTAATAACATTTATAAAGTAAAAAGTGTCAACAATGGAGTTTTAGTTTTTTTTAAGTTTTATCACGAGCTGGTGAACGACCGAGCGGTGAATTTTGCTTCATGATCTAGAAGACCGTGGTCAATTTCATTCATAAACATCGCTGTTTATAGAGTTATGACGTCACACGTCTTTTCACAATAAAGCGCGACAAAGAGTAAACATTTAGCTTTGTACTTCTGTGGAATAGAAAGTATTTACTTTGGATTGTTATAAACTACGGTGATGGTGATGGTGTTTTTAAGTGAATATCTACTGTTTCTGTACACCAGCGCTAATATCTAAAACCGGTGAGCCTTCCCTATACGTAGGGGCAGGGAGCTTAGGGACGCAAACGATAGAGTTGTTCTATATGCCCAACTATGGCGAATTCCATGACAACAATAAGCACTTTTCACGTGGAAAGGCAGAGAAAGGCGGACGTGGTTGTAATTCGAAGATAGTGAGTCATAATAACCATTGAGACCATGGGGAAATATAACATTTTCTACGTGACTTTTTGGAACGTAACAAAGTCAATTACTTACCCAGTATTTAGATTACGACTACACACTAACAAATACCACAATATTTAAGTACATCTAATGAAATGTAGTGAGTGATGATCACAGATTTGTGTCGCATTGTATGACGATGCGATCTGTAGCCGTCCATTCGTGGTTCGTCAGATCTCCGCGCTGTCTCGGCGCTGGTGTCGCTCTGATTGGACGTAGTTCGCCGTCCGCACGACTAGGGCGCCACCATCAGTACTCGGCTATTGTCGGTCGTCGCGACATGATGGACATATTGCGACCAAAACTAGAAAAATTTTACTGTTAAAAGTCGAAACGATTAATCATTTTTGTGTGTTCAATTTTAAATTTTTTAATTGTAATTATTTCTTATTTGCTACAAAGCATACAATGTAAAATTTTAAAATGAAATATCTATGCGGCCAAGTCAAGCCTTGGTGTGCTTACAGCACTTTAGTAAGCGAAGTTGGGTCGTTTTCGAGGTGTCACCCAATCTACATGATTTTAAAATCTCAATATAGAAAATACGTTCTGTAATTTTATTTTTGAGTGTATGCTATAGAAAGTATTTTGTAGCTCACAAAACATGTATTAGTTTTAATTTAAACTTATTTCTTTGGGAACTAGATCATTATGAATAAATCTAGTATATTCATTCTATTCACTAACTAATTTTGAAACGAATATTTAATTTTTTGGTTATTTAGTGCTCCATCAATATGATGTGTTCCCAACAATATTTGAGAAGTGTACACTATACAGCCTACAAGTGTATTCTATTTTTTGATATTATAATGGGACATGACACACATTTATTTGTGTTCATGCGATTGCTGCTATCCTATGGTATCCTTGGTCGTGACTTTGCATCTTTGCAGATGATTTATTTAAAGATAATTTACAAAATTAATACATGAAATTAGTTCAAAATTTATTTTTGGCCAGCAAAATTTGAAACGTCCATAGCTTAAAAAAATTCGTTATGGTGACCTTCTCGAATTTTTTCTTTCTAGTCTAACATTATGAAAGGCAGCTTGTAGACCACAAACCAGATATTAGTTTCTATTAAGTCTTATTTTGGGAAAGGGGGGGGGGGGGAGACGAGAGCGTTTTGAATAAGTCCAGTACATTTAATTTACTTAGCTTGATTTACAAACAATGGGTAACAATAATTTGAATAATGTAAAATTTCGGTTATTATTGCTTAAAATGGTTTGTACTTACACGGAATTTATGAAAAGATGAACAACATGAAATTGGGAGTAAATTGTGTATATAACATGTTCCGTAATTAATTTGCCTTAAAACTAGCTACTTAAAATACAACATGAACCACAAAGCTGATATTATGGTATATTAGAAATAAAATGTAAAATTTGGCCGAAATGAGGATTGATGATACTAGGGATCTCTGCTGAACCGGTTGATGATCAAACCTTGACAAAAATACTACTTCGTTCTAAAAGTAAATAATAAATATCCGTTTAGTGAGTGCGAAACTGGCTACCTATGCACATACCAAATACTGTAACAATAATAGCTTCTCTATTACCTACCAAAACAGGTGACATACAGGCTTTGACTGTTAGCAGTATCAATGATGCAGCGTATTGTTAGGTCTGCTTGATAAAGACACGGTTCTTTGGATTCAATCCAACTAAAATTATTTTTATTATTTAGCCAGAGATCATATGGAAAAGCTTGGATCCAACCAACGTATTTGTAAAGATGCGAAGTTATAATTTTCCTTGGTTCACACAATAACGAAGGTCCAGTCTCGGCAACATGGCCGATACTGCAGTAGTGTTTTGTCATTGCAAGACAGAGAATTACTTTTGCACATTTCGAAAGCTTTGAGTTGCAGGTCTCTACGTAAAAGTACTTTTATCTTAGCTCTAACAAACTGAACTACAAATACAATGTCTGTAGTCAAATGTGTATAACTATTGGTTTGTTAACAGAATGTTTATAATGTGCGAAGAAGGCAAATTACATTGCCTGTCTGACTACACACGAAATAAACTCTAGAAATACAAACCTGCTCTAAAAATATTGAGTTAATAATAATAATAATGTGTCAAGTAACTAACAGTTGGACAATTTTTGTTACGGTGTAAAGCTATAGCTCAGGTGACTAGAGCATGGATTTTAAACAGTACTCTAAACTCAATGGTTAGAGCATCCGGCCGGAGAGCTGAGGTCCAAATTACAATCACCGGTTTTATATCTGTTTAAAATTCCATCATATACCACAATATATTTATTTCTCCCTCCATGCCAATATGTAATATGAGCAAATTTATTCATTTAAACAGCTGAGGTGTTTACAGGTTAGAAGAAAAACACACAGGATTATAATAAAATAAATAAAATCATGGGCAATAGTAAACACACAGTGGTGGTATCATCACCAAAGAAAAATATGTGTAATTCAAAATCAAAATAATACACAATTCTACAAATACAATTCAACGCAACACAGTGGTAAAATTAAAGATCTCATTTAAAAATACAACAAAACACGTAAAGGTACTACTGTGATTAGTAAATACAAACAATCGTGCCGAGAGAATCTACATTTACAAGTCTCTTATTGGACGACAAACAATAACATGCTAGAAGCACAATATAGGCTTACTCTATTCTACAATTGGTCGTTGTGCATACGCATAGAGCTACAATGTTCACAAAATATCACAATGAGAAGTCTGAATCTTCAAAAGCAACATGCACAGTGTCTGTGATTGGCTGATATACATGCTATTTTGTTCTCTAATTGGTTGAGACAAACATGCTCCAACTAATCTCTTCTCTGATTTGTTGAGACAAACATGCTCCAACTAATCTCTTCTCTAATTGGTTGAAACAAGCATTCTACTAATGTCTGCTCTGGTTGGTTGAGACAAACATGCTCCAACTAATCTCTTCTCTGATTGGTTGAGACAAACATGCTCCAACTAATCTCTGCTCTGGTTGGTTGAGACAAACATGCTCCAACTAATCTCTTCTCTGATTGGTTGAAACAAACATGCTCCAGAGAAGTCTCTTCTCAGATTGGTGCGACAGGTTCTACCTGTCTGAATCGTCTGCGTACCGAACTGATGTGGTCCTTGTCTGTGAGGTTTGTGACATGGACATCGCCCTCTTCACTTCGCGTCCTCTCGTGCAGCATGGGCAGAGTGCTTTGGAGAAGCTGTCCCTGAAGTTCTTTGACATGAAGCCGTACACGATTGGGTTGATGCAGCTGAAACACAATTGCACAAAAATAATAATTATTTCATTTTACTCATGAAGAAGAGTTATACTTTTAACTATTAATTTTAATTGATACAAAACCAATGACGTACCAGGGTTATGAAGATTAAAAGAAAGATATGTATTGACTTTTATTTAGCTTGCTAAAATTTTATATCTTGTATTTATGTATATATCACGAGAAACACTCAAGTTTTAGAACCCTTACAGTAGCAGTACTACCGCAACAATTGGGCACGTAATTATGTAAGATGAAACAAATTATCACACATTATTATACTACAATGCTCTTCACCCTTGAATCTCTGTTATCAATTACCTCTAATGAAAAATTTCTTGTAAATTAAACTGAATAAAATGGTCATAGTTATGTACCAAATAAAATATTTTGAATGCTGTATTGGTATGTTTCACAACCGTAGCTAGGCCCTTTTTTTTTTGAATTTATGATTAGTTTCTGAATCACTTAATCGTGTCACGAGGCAAATAAATACTGATATTTTAGTTAGTTGTATTCGTCGGAGTATCAATTGTAATCTATTGAATTAAATGCAAATGTATATTGTTTTATGCTATAACCTTACATGTGAACGACTTTCTGGAGGATGAGCAAACTCCATGCTTTTATCCATCCACACTAGACGCTGGGTAATAACTCAGAGATTTCCCTTCCTTGTTAGACAATCCAATCTCTCCCATCAAATCCATCACCCCATCAGCCCGTACTTAAATCCATCAATCCATCACCTCGTCCTCGAAACCTGGATCAGTCTAGGGAGTAATTTATTTCACTGAATCTCATCCAACAATGATAAATTAAGATGTCCTGTTAACACGAGAAATTCTTCGACAAGATCCTGATAAGCCGTCTGTTCTCGACGAAGATATTTCATTTGAACACCCCGGGATTCACGTTAAAACGCAGAGTAGAAGTTCATGAACACGCGCTAGATATTTCAACATTCATCCAGGAACCATCCAGAAATGTTGATGATTATTATGACTCGTCGCTGGCTTTGTAGTGGTGCCCAAAATAAAAAAAATAAAAAATATTTGGATGAGCGAAGCGAAGACTTCAATTTCACTGACCGCCCAAAGAATTAGCTCGGGAGTTTTTTTTTTCTGTTTTTGTTTTCATTTTTGTCTGTTTGTTCGCTCTCTACCGGGCAAACGGCATATGCGATCGTAATGAAAATTGGAGGGGACCTTTGAAGTCTCTGAACTTAAACCTTCCAAGTTTTTGGGTTCAATCGAAGAAATATTTCTCATGAATATCGTACTTTTACGATTTTTAGTACTACGATATTTTGGTGACATTTGGGCCGATTCTGACCAAGCGGGTGGGGCTACAACGTTCATATTTCACATAAACATAAGGTTATAGTGATGTATTGCCTTGAAAGAAAAAAGTTGATAAAGTTAGCCAGAATCCTTAAAATAAAGGTTTAAATGTGATTTTGATTTTAGGTATATAGTAACAATTAACAAGTAACAATAGAAACTTGACAACAATCACCTACAATGCGTTCAAAAAGCACTTGCAAAAGTAAAGAGACAAGTTACTAAAAACTTACAAAAAAAGCTCATCCATCAACGCGACTAAAAAAGCGTTTGCGAAGCTTCCTAGTTCAAAAAATAACAAAAAATCATTGAATCACATTGCTGATTAATATTCATGATTCAAAGCCAATAAGGTGGAAAAGAACAAAGCAGGGAGAAATTAAAAAGATCCCGGTAAATTCAAAAGTCTACCCAATATATTGGGAGCAAACTAACTTAATCCATAGATTAACGACGAAGGATACAAATATGAAATATTCAATGCATTTTCTCTCAATGTGAAATATTCTTAATGGTGGAGGTGCCGGGTTATTGTCAAAACCCCGTTTAGGTTGACCTACTCTCGTCACCAGATCTCCTTTGTTATAGAAAATATTCTGAATAATACATTATTAGGGTAGTGGACAAAAACAACGCATAACAATCAGAAATCATGTTCGGTTTTTCTCAAAATACGTGACATACTACCAGACGGACGGACAGACGAACAGAAAAAGTGATTCACAAAGGGAACCTTCTTTAAACCAGTTCCCCTAAGCCTTACAGCTTAAATCGAAATTACATCCGAATATTTTATAATACACTGGTACGTTTAGATAGGAGATTTCCTAACTGAAACCGAAATTCTTATATTTTGTTTAAAGTTGGACAATGTTTTATCTTATTTTATAAATGCTATTGTCTCTTTTGAAACGGGTTCACTTTCAAAGTATTTCATAAAACCTTTCAGGCGAAAGTTTTGTGACCGATAATGACAAAGAAATATTTTTTTAGTCGTCACATAGTACGAACATAAAAGGCTGCCTATCACTCTTCAAGCCTTTACTCTCTTTTCACGCTTCAGCCCGAGGACCTTCATTATCCAATAACCAATAACGGACTGACTTTCAAATTACAATTATTATCACTTTCTTGGTTTTGCGTGCAAATAGTGAGGTCTCTCTAAGAGTAGGCGTAATAAAGTGCGTTCTCGTGTATTTATGTAAGTAGGCCTACTTTGCTGGCGGTGGGGAAAATGCTAATGTACTTAAAAGTAATTTGGTTTCGAGAACTGTTATATCAACGAAGGTTTTTAGAGAAATCTCATTAGGGCCAATATTTTGGTTTTAAGAACGACCATTATGCGTTCCTCTATCTTGCGCTTGTTAGTCATGTAAAACCATCTTAGCAATAATGTGACTCACTAATGGATGTGGGTGTGGGTGTGGGTGTGTGACACATAAATTGAACTTTTAGGTAGTTTCTATGGCCATGAATTTTTTATTTATATACTATGTGTCCAATGTATCATGAAACTAAACAAGATATAATTGGTGTATCAGTCGTCACAAAGTGAATGATTAAAGAATGATTTTATATTGCCTATGTGTAGAGGTAATGAGTTATGGTGATATAAAAACCCAAATTTTGTTTAAAAAAAACAAATTTCGCGTTTTTTTTCGATTTAAAAAAAATTGTCAAAAATATTACTAAAAAATCAAAAAAAAATTGTATGCCCTACGCACTGTTATTTTGGTGGACTATTTTCGCGGAATCCTTGATACGCGTCGTTATTTTGGAGGTCTATTTCCATGAAGCCCGTGACGTCACGGTACCGCGCCTACTACGCGCGTAATATTCGGTTTGGACCGGCACCTCCACAATCACCTCATATTTTGCACACTAAAAGGTTCAATTTCGCAATTTAATTGTGTTTTGACCAGTTTGATACAATTTCGTTTGTTATTTCGCGCATCGTTATTTCGCACTATGCGCGAAATTCGCGTTTTCAAAATGTGTTTTTTTCCATCTCTAAATGATTAATTCCTCGACAATATTACATTTTAGGCAATAAAAAGGACATTTAAAAAAATTGCGATTTTTGTTATCACCATTTTTCACTACCTCTATCTATGTGTGAAAAGGATTTAATCATTAGGCGTGTTCATGTAGTTGTGTTCGATGCAAGCTCCTTTCCAGTCGGGAAATTATTCAAATTTAGCAATATTACAATATTACTACAGTTTTCGTCCAATCCAATAAATTATAATAAATCCCTTAAACAACAAAGAAGTTGGCACACCTTTATTGGCTTGTCGTTAGCATGCATTAGGGCGAGATGTTAACGATAAATTGTTGAATAATCACATAATTTGAACTAATTGACTTGAATTGAGTTTGCCTCTATACGCAAGGAAATACTCGAATGTATAATAAGTTAGTGATGGGAAAGTTCTGTGCATTATAAGTATACAGCATTTATTATGAAGCTTCTAAACTAATTACAAGTTGCTGTAAGTGGTTGACAAGTTGAAAGCTCTTATAAACTAGACAAATGGAAAGTGCTATAAAGGAACACACAAAGTGCGGTCGCAACTCGAAAGTTTGTGAGTTTTATATGTATTTAGTTCAAGATTTTGTTTCAAATAAGTCCCAGGCTTTTAAAACAAATTTAACAATTTCGAAACATAATGGTGGAATCCATTTGGTGTTAAAACAATTACTTTGGGATCGGGAGTGGGTACAAACCTTAACGAATAATAACACCCAAAAGAGGGAACAGTACGTATAAGGACGATAAGCCGCTGGTCTGAAGCGTATGGCTCTACGAGGACGTGGGTTCGAATCCCGCATAAGGCATAGTTTTGAAATCGTCCTTCATCGTCATATATCACTATTAAAATAATGTGGAATAGAAATCATCATAGTCTAATAAAAGAAAAAAAAGAATTCATCTTGCGTTGATCACTTAGGTAGCGGCGCCGGGTGAGGCTTAGCACTAAAAAGTTGTTCTATGCTTGTAGCGTGTACAGTTTTGGTGGAGGTACCGGGTTGAGAATTTTCAAACTTTCTTGGGGGGGGGGGGGGGGGAGGCTACCACTCCCATTTACCCCCAGGGTTACTAAACATTCTGTATCATCCTTGGTGAAGGGCAATACTAACTTAACAAAAGGTTGTTAATAATAAAAAAAAGGAACGTAATCGGATGTCATGTTCGGTTTAAATCTTGAGACGTGACACACGTACAGACGACGGACATTTAAGTGATGATTATGTGGAAGCTACGCTACCTAATTTATTCGGATAAATGATTAAACCTTTTAAATACACTACATCATATAAATTGTCATGTGACTATATTAGACCGAGACCCATCATCCGTACTTTGCATCTAACTAAGGTAAATGCTAATCTAAATTAGGTAAAGATACTCCCGTATAGCATCACTTTTTTGTCCGTTCGTCTCTGTGAGTGTCACGTCTTAGAAGAAAACAAACACGACGACCGATTGACATACGATTTTTTAGTTGGGAGTGTCCTACAACAAGAATGACACTAAAGATTTTGGTGACCCTGGGGTAAGGTGTGCGTGTCCAGCCCACAGAAAGTTGTAAAAATCATGTTCCTGGCACCTCCACTATTGATGAATGGAAGATTAATTTTTATGGTAACCTTTGTCTAAAAAACCCGGCACCTCCACCAAATAGTTTGGTATGTACATGTGGCATATGTAACACACAAAATAAAATATGTGATATGTAGGGGCCTACCCATATAACAATTAGGAAGTACATTGTAATAAAATCATGGGAAGACAATACAATGTATAATAATTATTTATATCGCAAACCATAAAAAAAATCCCAAAAAATAATTGATGAGAATCCCTTTTAGTATTTTATATTAAACTGATAACTAATAGTTAAAAATAAGTAATATTAACAACTAAATAAGTCCAATAATTTTTCATTTAATATAACAACCGTTTATATAGTTTCTATCTGATACAAAACATACGTATTAAACATTAAATTTTTTGTGATGGTGTGTACAGTTTTCGAGTTACTAAAATCATTTCCCAAGATTCTAATATCGTCGGTATCCTTCCTGTTGTCGCCAATGTACAAGCTGTTCAGCTATCTTTCAGACAATGTGACTCGTTATTCTCATATCCGGCAAGCGTTATTGCCTAGGAAGTAATTAACAAGGAACTCTGTAGTGCCAAGGGAAAGTGATCAGGTGGTTTGAAATGAGATGTCAAGAACAACCCTATTAGTCAGGATGTAAAGTCATCGGGGGTCCTTTATATAACAATCTTCTAATAACATTTCGCTCGAACTACCTTGAGCTTATTAGATTGTATGGTACGCAGGGGCTATCACCCAAAAATATAATGTTATACCTCATAAAGCATATCATCATATATTTTTAACTAGGCATAATAAAAATACTAGGGAAACGCCAAAGTCGTTGTTAAACGAGTGAGTGAGCCATGTGTTGAGTACCCGGTTACATTACTTTTCTTCCCCCTACCTTAGGCCTACCTAGCCTATCATAGGCTAGAGAGGCGCATTATGGCCTTACAGTTGACGCGCCCGTATACCAACCAAACTTAAAAAAAAACTATTATTTATACGAATATAATTATCAAACTTAAATTCAAATGTTCCCGGGTACTCACCACATAACTCGCTCACTCGTCTAACAACGACTTTGGCGTTTCACAAGTCTAGTTGGCTAAAGCGCCCTTGTAGTCGAAATGTGAAAGAAGTGGGTTCAATCCCCTGGTCGGGAAAGATTTTGTAATTTCTAGATTGTATTTCAAAAATAATTAAACATGTTTTGAAATGCATATAACGCAGTGTAGTCCATCATCTGTGGCAATGGGGCCTACTATGGTAAACATAGCCAGTACGAAATACGTGAAATTATTGCAAGGTTTACTCAATCTACGAGCGGAATTTGGGGGTACCTTGACGTGCAACATTCTACAGACCTTGCATGGGCACGGCATTTCACGGCCAGGCGAATAACAAACAAAAAATATCTTTTCAAAATCTAAAACATTGTCGTTAAAATAATTTCTTAACATTGGAAGTCTTTTTTCAGTTTATTATTTCTTGTAGGTTTAAATCGCAAATGAATCTTGCTGATTTTGTTAGCAGTTCTCAATGAAATCGTACCGGATGTCTGTTTAAAATTTCAGCGCAATCTGTTCAGCTATTCGGCTGATTTTCAACGTACACACACACACAAACGCACGCACATACACACGCACGCAGAATAACGATAAGGGCCGTTTAAGTTGAATGGAGGTCACTCCGTTCGCTACGCTCACTCGTTTAATCACCGTTAAGGATACTTTTGTACCCCTGCACTGAAATATTCCTACAGATTTAGCTATCAGGGAAATGTCCATTGCTTCCCAAGTCGGCGAAGCGCGGACGACCACATGGGAATTTACCGCCAAAATATTTTTTTTTAAGTTTGCATAAAACAGTAATAACTAGGGAAACGCCAAAGTCGTTGTTAAACGAGTGAGTGAGCCATGTGTTGAGTACCCGGTTACATTACTTTTTTTTCCCCTACCTTAAGCCTACCTAGCCTATCATAGGCTAGAGAGGCGCATTATGACCTTACAGTTGACGCGCCCGTCCCCGTATACCAACTAAACTTAAAAAAAACTTTTATTTATACGAATATAATTATCAAACTTAAATGCAAATGTTCCCGGGTACTCACCACATGACTCGCTCACTCGTCTAACAACGACTTTGGCGTTTCCTTAGTCTAGTTGGCTAAGACGCCCTTGTAGCCGAATGTGAAAGAAGTGGGTTCAGTCCCCTGGTCGGGAAAGATTTCGTAATTTCTAGATTGTATTTCAAAAATAATAAACATGTTTTGAAATGCATATAACGCAGTGTAGTTCATCATCTGTGGCAATAGGGCCTACTATGGTAAACATAGCCAGTACGAAATACGTGAAAATATTGCAAGGTTTACTCAATCTACGAGCGGAATTTGGGGGTACCTTGACGTGCAACATTCGACTGACCTTGCATGGGCACGGCATTTCACGGCCAGGCGAATAACAAACAAAAATATCTTTTCAAAATCTAAAACATTGTCGTTAAAATAATTTCTAAACATTGGAAGTCTATTTTTCAGTTTATTATTTCTTGTAGGTTTAAATCGCAATGAATCTTGCTGATTTTGTTAGCAGTTCTCAATAAACTCGTACCGGATGTCTGTTTAAAATTTCAGCGCAATCTGTTCAGCGATTCGGCTGATTTTCAACGTACACACACGCACGCACGCAGAAAAACAATAAGGGCCGTTTAAGTCGAATGGAGATCACTCCGTTCGCTACGCTCACTCGTTCAATTAAACAGTTTGATCGCGAGTTCTTTATTGATCTGAGTAGACATCCATTATTTTCTATTACAATTGGTAAATGTATAATACCAATATATGGTCTATAATTAAAAATACTGGTCGCAACTCCCCGCAAAGAGTTATATACTTCTTTTATTGCTTACACCTGTAGAACTTTCTCTGGCAACGCAATGAGTTATTTTGAAAATTGAATAGTTTCTATCACCAATATCTTAATTGACGTTAGACGAACAGTATTTATACTGAATCTCAAAGAAAGGAATTGTCGAACGAAATAGATTTAAAGAAACACATCTCAAAATAACTCATCGCGTTGATCAACAACGAATTATAAACGACGAGTTTTTCACAGAAGGTTTTATTGACGCGTTGAAAGATAAAACGTCTTGTCATATCACAATTTGAATCACAATGATGAGGAATCAGTTACAGCTTATTTTGATTAAGGGCGCGTCAACCGTTAGGTCATAATGCACCACTCTAACCTAGGGTTGGGGGGAAGGAGGGGCCCATGCTGGTCAGAACCAGCCACGGGTAAGGGGAGGAAAGGGGATTCTCACGTCGCGGTCATTGTCTTTGTCATCATTCGTTGTGTCATTGTCATCGTCGTCGAGGGGTTGTCAAGGGAAGGGGGCAAGGTCTCCTACGACGATTGCCAGAGCTCGCCTCAATTTTCGGGGAATAAAATACTACCCTTCAAAATAGCTGATGTTTGCGAGGTGGACTTTTTCTCTTGAATCGCCTTTTACGATTAGCAGAGCCATGCTCTGGGCCAATTTGACCCCGGGCCTAGACGGGAGTAATCAGTTACATTTACAGAGCATCGTGGTATACATAGCAAGATCTAAAAGTATTGTAGTTATGACAGCTATAACACTCAATGACACTGCCATCCAAGAACCCGCAGATACAGACACAGATCCAGACCCAGCTGCAGGCGATACATAATTACATCTTTCCTTATTGTCTTCCTTATCAGCAAAATCCTTTTTCTTGCAATTTTCTACTAATTCAAAATACATTCGGCAAACATCTCCGTTTCCTTTTTCTTTAGCTTCTTGTTGAGAGGAATAGTTCTTGCATGTTTTTGAACTAGTTTTAAGATAATCAAGCTCCAATTCGTTAGCCGTGCCACGGCGTTTACGAAGCCCAGTAAAATCATTGTCAACAGACGCTATGGACCTGATCCTCTTATGATTATCTGTACTATTGTTACCACCTTTTGAGGTGTCGTATGTGAACTTCGTCTCGCCCTCATCTCCGGTGTACCTCCCCATAAGGACCACGACATTTGTCAGTTTGGAGACCAGCGCAAAGGTGAATGGGTGGTCGACGACGAAACGCTCGCCTTGTGCACTCAATCCATCAGCTGGCTGAACCTCCGCCGCCGCTACCGTCCCCTCTTCATTGACCTCGATCATTGCCTTGTGCAACACTTTGCTGACCGAGAGCCCCATATCCGGGGACATACCCGAGAAGTCTGCGTCACTACCGAACATGTCAACAATCTTTAACTCTTCAAGAATATGGTTGAGTTCCAATGACTGAGTAATTGAGAAAATTGGTAACGACAAATGTACATCTACATATTGTTTACTTGACTTATAGACATCCTTGAATTTCACAGTGGTCAGCTTTTCTTCTACGCTCGGTAAACCGTCATCTTCCAATGGTAATATAATGAAAAATTTCATTGTATTGTTCATGTAAGGTACCTCAAGGAGTTTAGCACCAAGCTCTGTATTTACATCGAAATAGAACTCATTTCTTTTTTTTCTTTCCCGTTAACGTAAAACATGCCTTGAGTTGTGTTGTCAAAAGCTAAATCCCATTCCCCTTTGAAGTAAACAGCGTTGACCAGAACCATCGCAGTATTCGCATCTAAACTATCTTCGGAAACAACATCAGTGTTCATCTTGTGAGTTTTCTGCTTCACCAACTCGTTGATGGTTCTAGCAGCATTCGTAGAGTCTTCATAATTGACATTCGCAACATTCGAAGAGAAGAACTCTTGGGCGGTGTCGTTGAAGGTCTTCGAAATGTGATACTGGACGTCAGGGAAGATTTGATTCGAAATTTCCAGATTGATTTTGCCCGAACTGGGTAGAGATTTAAGGAGTGTTTTGTAACCATTTTTGATGTCGTCGGTGCTATCAGGAAGGCTAATGCCTTTCAACATCTGTTTGGCAGTTTCACCCCCAGCGCCCATGGAACACAAGGCCAAGATTACCTGAACACTTATCGGCGAGAAGATGATGTTGCCTTCTGGGTTAGCTGCCTGGGAGATCTTCGTGTAAATCGAACTGGTGAACTCCCAGTTGCTGCGGCTAACTGCATTCTGGGGGTCCTTTTCAGCTGACGTATAACACATATTCCATAGCGAGACATACAGAGCTAACACTATTGTGAACTTCATCTTTCAACGAATATTTAAAGAAAAAACATCGTCCAAATTGCAAAACATACTTCCTTTTCAAACAGAAACAAACGAATTTGTTTAATCATTTCCATGGATACAAAATGCATTGATGATGCTTTTATAACCGCATATTATGCGCATGTGCAGGGTTTGTCAAAAAACATCGCACCCGTCTTAGTTTATCAAGCTGTGACACTGCAAATAAATTTTATCCAAGGTTTAATAGTTGTCTTTAGTTCTTCTTCTAGCCGAACCTTGAAAATAGTAGACCTTGGTTTTTGCCAGGTTTGTATTAATTAAATTCTTTTCAAAAAGACATCTCACAATGCATCCCAACTCATCAACGTTTAAGTAACGAATATCTGGCACGTATGAGATTACTCCGTCGAACTCTTTAGTTGTAGTAAGTAGCTTTATTTTGTTGTCGCACAATTAATAGAAAAATATGATAATGTAAAAACACAAAAATGGCGAAGTTATATATTTTAACCGATTATTCTGCCACCTTACCATGGGTATAGTCAATATAAAATCAAACACATTAAAAAGAAGTAGGAGTTATAAGTACATAAATATAGTATACAAATACAGGTGAAAAACAGACAAACATATCACAAATTGACACAGTTAAAATATAAACTGTATACCTGCCAGAGTAGAGCTAGGATAGGTTCCTACTATGTTACAAAGTATTCATCGATGCTGTAGAAGGGAATGCTGATAAGATATTGTATTACCTTGATTTTTAAAATGACAATGTTTAAGATTGATTTAAATTATCAGAAAGGTTGTTTTAAAAATTTTTCTGCTCATGTAGTGAATAATATGTTTCTCTAACGGTTTGGTATTATGTGTAGGGCAATGTAGTGTTTGTTTATTACGTTTGTTCTGTGAATGATAAAAAGAATTTTGAAAAGATTCGGGATATTTTTTAGATGTCCTGTATTAAAGTATGTATTTGTATTTTGTACGTAATCATTTAAAATATACTTTTTAGTATAAAATAAGTTGTCAAACGACTCATCCCGTTTCGTTTGCGTCGAGAGCAAACTCAGGAATAGTCCTCCTACACGTTAGGAGCAGGACCAAAACAAAGCTTAGCACCTTTTACTGAGACAGATTTGTAATTCATTTGTTTATTGGTGGAGAGGTAAATGCAGAATGAAGATGAAGAAACTCTGAGCCCGCAACACATTGGACTTACGGCCTGCCAACAGCCTTGTCCATTTAAATGCATTTAGATCCATTTAAAAAAAATACTAATTCAGAACAGACATTCTGAAACAGTCCTAGCAAAGAAGAACAATAATAAATTAAAAGTTGTTCTGAATCGGCCTTGTTGATTCTGGCGTTGATCCGCGGGTGTACGCACTGTCCATACCACTGATTGCTGTATTTCCTATTAAAAATATCGATCATTGGTTGGTTATCATTCGCTTCGGGGCCTACAGGGTTGGCTTGGTTGCTTTGGTTTAATGACCCCCGCTGAAAATCAGTTATATATGACTTAATGGTAATAGACTCTTAATAATTTATTTATTTAACCGTCAAAATACAAGCCTTATTTTGAACCCTCCCCGTGCTAGAAAATCTATCGAAATCATTTTTACTACCGTGTAGTTTGTGGAATACTGATCCTCTAGCCTAGAGATCAAAGATTCTACAACCTTTAATTATAGAATAAAACATTATTAATTCTGACAGATTTTCAGGCCAAACTATGAGAAATATAATTTAAAATTTACGATTTCAAAATCATGATATTTTTGTATGATGTTTTATAATTATGTTTCTTATGTATTTTGGTACTTCAATATTTTATTTATTTATTAATCACTAACTTTATCCTATGAATTTAATATTGTTAGCTTTTTTGTTATTTGCAATAATGGGAATCAGGCACAACTTGCTATGGGCAAAGTTATCACTGATTCTCTTCAAGAACTGTAATTCAGCACGTGTACCTTGATTTGTTGAAATAAAATATATTCAATACAAAATTCTATTCCAATCACCCGGAAGAGGTTCACACCAGGTCAAAGTGATGTTCACCGTACAGTGGCATTCCCAAGGAAAAGTACTCTCATACTAGACATTTTAAGTAATTCGCCTGTTAATCGGATCCATCATACGTAATACGAATAACCAATTAGTTGTCATCCATACAGATCTTGTCATAAATCATCTCAATTTCCAATGTTTTAAAAAGTTTCTTCAAATATTCTTGACGTTGTGCATCATTATAATCTTCGTAGTTTTCATTTTGCATTTCGATAGTATAATGATCTTTTGTGCACCTGAGTTGACCTTTTAAGATTTGCTTCATTTTTTTATATCAATTTTTATTTTTTTATTTAGAATTTATTGTTAATGCCTACATCACACTAGTGAAGCTTGCTATGTTGTTGGTGGCAAAAAATAAAATAAAATATAAAATGCTTGTACTCACCTGTTGAAGTAGGCCATGAGATGGAATGCTGTACCGATGTGTCGCGTACTGTCAGTCCTGAGATAATCCAGCACCCCGTACGCCATGAGCACGTTATCAATCAGCATGGGGCCCCAGCAGACGACAAAGAGCACAACCACCGCTACCAGCATCTTGATCACCTGGCATAGAAATAACACTTCTCAAATAAACAAGAAATAATAAATAATAACAATGTTTTAACAATTTCAGCACGTAAAACGCCGATGAACCCCCCTTTAATCCTGAGAAAAGCGTGTAACCCTGTATTATTATCTTATTTCCAACGCCCCCTCTATCTTGATTACACACCGCTCCTAACGTCCACCAGGCGGTGCTTATCAGACTGATTGAACTGTGAGAGTGACTGACGCTTGTCACGTGATGTGATGACGTCATAGAAGCCAATCTATTCTAGTTAAAACGATCCCGTCATCTCGTCCATAATAAACAAGATGTAGTTTACGCTTCATATTTGCACAATCCATTTGATTGATTCAAGATTGTCATTTTAAATAATGATGACCCATTTTTACGGGAAAGACATACAATTTGAGAAATGAAATGAATTATATCAAAATATCTACCAATTTCACCTTTTTAGTCAGGATTGCCGGTGGCGGAGTTCGATCCTGGTCCTCCCAAATCAGTCCCACACGTTACGCATGAGCCACGATTGCTTGTTTACTATACCAACGTACAGCCAGGGTCATATATAAATCAAGAGGTCTGAAAGATACCTCTTTCACCGACATCTCGTGGTCAACTCTTGGTGTCATTATTTATATCGCCCTGTGAACTGCATTATCGACGTAAATAAGAAACATGGCTGCTAAAATGTCAAAGGAAAATTCTCTATTCACCAGAGAAACTATCAAGCCTAGAAGAAATATAATATGGAACGTAAAGAGAGCATTATATATCGATACCTTGGCCTAGGCATAGCATTAAGACTATGCCTTAGTTCTTATATTTGCCTTAGTTTCTAATTAATTTTGAATAATTCTATCTTGGCTGTCAAGTCTTATTTGCAAACAACCAAAGTTTGTTTTATGCTTTTGTTTTGATAAAATTTTATTTCACTTCTGACTGCCTTCTAGATATTGACTATTTTGTTGACCAAGAGTCTTTCAAAGCCTCCTAAATAATATTAATAACATCAAATAGTCTAGGGAATTTCCATCGATCGATAATGCAGTTCACAGGACGATATAAATAATGCCACCAAGAGTTGACCACGAGATGTCGGTGAAAGAGGTATCTTTCAGACCTCTTGATTTATATATGACCCTGACTGTACATACGTCAAAATTTATATCCACCCAGTCTTACAATATTAAAGACAAGCCCACCTAGCTAGAGTCGAAATTGCATACTTGACTTACCGTAAAATTAAGAAGTGTTAAATTAATGCCCTTCCCTATAATTCACTAAAATTGGAAATAATCACGACCGTTTATCGTGGTGGATTACAAACAACTTCAACAATTCTCTCCTATCTTGTCGGAGAATATAATGTCCCTATTAACGCGGGAGCCATAAAATATTCTGCCCTCATTTTTCAAAGTGAAGGGGAATTTATGACGCTTGTTAACTGGGTCTAGTTTAGAGATTCACGTCAGAAACTTAATTGGTAAACAGACCTTCCGCTTCCAAGGGAAACTATTAAAATTAATGAGACATTTAAAGTTGTTTGTGACAACTTGGGGTTGGTTCGTAACACATATATCGCTAACAAGTATATGTCACAAAAACAAGTTATTAAAAAAACGTACATTTTGGATCTTGAGGTCGTTTTGATATGAATTTTTTTAAATTCTTTTAAGTGTGCTAATACCTAAGGTTGACCTTGCGACATTTGTGTGATTTCTTCAAAGAATCAATCCTCAAAAGGTGGAAGAGTTAAAGAGACTTTAAAACAATGGTCAACGGTTTTGAAACATTTTTGGATGGACGTAACTTTATAGTTTAATAATTTTTTTAAAATTTAAAATTTATCCGTGTCCATTTCTAAACTAATGCTCAGGTTGGGGGGAGCGTTAACTCCATTTACTCAGGCTATTTTAACTATCCTAGCTGACAGCCAGAACTGACACAACTTCTTCAGCCTCCTCTTCATCTGACAACTCTTCCATATCCTGCTGCTTTTTTAAAAACCAAAATCTCTCCATTTCTTTCGATCTTCCTTCCATCTTTCTCCCCACAAACACGTCTCTCACTTCTATGCTTTGTTAATTTGTTCAATCCACCTATCTCATGGTCTTCCAACTTATTAAAATAAAAGTAAGCTTATTTTCTCCTCGTTATACATCTTGTATTTACGTTGTAAAATAAACATATTTCACGGTTGAAAATACTATTACTCTGGGTTTTTTACTTCTTTCAACAGTCATTACATTATTGTTAAATAAATGGTGGAGGCGCCGGGTTACTCGTGATAAAGAAATATTCTCAAACGTTTTATCACACAACCCCTTCATTTATATTATATTGCTGAATATTATTTGAGAGATATTCTATTATTTACACATAGCTTAATGATTGACAATTCAAAGGCACTAGATGACTAGTGGTGTTTTATATAAAGTCAATGTTTTAGAAGGAAAAGTTGTGTCCATCATGTGCGAGAATAAAAATAATTTTAACATTGCCAAAGGAATAACATAATATAAGATTCACACACAATTAAAACCAAGACTCTTAGACCGGTATAATATAATTTATATACAATAACCTTGGTCAGAAATAAACCAATACAAAAATCTGACCGTGGTTATTGTACGTGTGTTTGTGTGTGTTTTTTTTTTTTAGATTTATACACATTTAAATATAACAGTGAGAATCATAAATGCAGGAAACTTGTGACATGTTTCTATATTTAAGGAGGATGTCGACATCTTTCAAATATATTATGTTATTAATAAGATAACATATAATACTAGTTATAAGTAACAATTACAAAGTATCAAATTAATTGCAAGTTCCTACCCGGCACCTCCACCAAACTCTTTAATTCTGGTACAATATTTATGAACCTGAACTTAAAGTAAAGGTTTAAAGTTGACAGTTTTAAGCGTTATGAACAATGAATCAACACAACAATAAAATGGCTATACTTTTCACATTTTAACACAACTTTCATATTTACATTATAAACTTTTTAAACTCTTTTTAAAAAGTTGCAAAAATATTGCAATACACAATTTTGTAAACGTTCTATCTAATGATTAAATAAAACCATACAGAAATAAGCAATGTAAAATTACGAATTACTCAAATCGTTACTAACATTTTTTATTAAAAGCAATAATATACTGTTGTTATTGAGCAGAAAGAATAATTATCTTCAGTCAGCTCAATTTGTTATACCCATTATTTTATTTTTATAAATTTCCTTAATCGGAAAACACTCTGTAGGTGTTATTGATTTTATGTAAATCAATTAATCCAGAAATTAAAAAGTCCATCTCAGCGGGGTACCGAAACCCGGTCTCCCGATTGTTGGTGCAATCCAGATGTTATGAAGTTAGCCGTCTCGGTAGCTTATGGGTAAAGCAATCAGGAGAACGGGGTTCGCTACCGCGCTGAGATGGATTTTTTATTTTCTGGATTGATTTACATGAAACCCTTTACAATGTTTCGTGAATCACGTACTAAAATGTTTAAAACTTTTAAATCCATTTTCAAAAACGTCACACATAGGAGAGGGGGTGGGGGATGGGGGCAAGAACTAACTTTTGGTGTATAAACTGTAACTCGCAACGACTTCAAGCAAAGAAAACTAAACACATTAAAGTGATTGACTTTTAAAGCATCAAGTATCACAGCAGTATCAATCTTTGCCTCCGCTACGAAGAGGGGTGTAAACTTGGCTGTTTGTTTTGATCACCTCTTCCCAGTTCTGGGCGGTTGACGGCGAGAAAAGCGACGTTGACACTCTACCCGCGACCCATCCATCATAATTATTATCTTTACTTCATAACAGGAAGCAGAGAAAAGTGGCAAGTCGTTCCCAGGCGTAACCTTAATCATAATATCTCAACACTCCCTGTTACACAGATCTTCTCTAATGGACTTCCACACACCCGTAACATAAGGGCGTATCCAGGAATTCATAATGGGAGGGGGGGGGGTCAACCAATTAATTTATAGATGTACCGAAGGCTAAGTGGTTTCCCCCCTGACTAATTCTTCTTCAAGGTCATTTTGGTGAAAATCTGTGTGTTTTAAAGCATCACAAAGACCCTAAAATCTTGTTTTTTACCCAAAAGTTTTCTCTTTAAGGTCATTTTGGTGAAAATCTGCGTTTTAAAGCATCACAATGACCAACTTTTCATCTCCTAAAATTCTGTTCTTAATATTAAAGGTCGATGAAAATATGTGCATTTTAAAACATCACAATAACCAACTTTGTATATATAAAGCAACTCAAATCCTCTTTTGGTCAGATGGTAATTTGTTCAGAAGTGCGATTACACAGTTACTCTATATACTCCATTGAAGTGCACTTTTACACTTTTTGTGGCAAAGGGGGTTGGGGGGGGGGAGTTCCCCCTCCTACCCTTAGATATACGCCACTGCTTAACATATAATTTATTTTCATAACGACAAAATCGCTTTAGAATCCATGTACTGTACATACTAAAGTACATATACACACTGGAATTGTT
This sequence comes from Sweltsa coloradensis, assembly GCA_024449915.1. Taxonomy (NCBI): domain Eukaryota; kingdom Metazoa; phylum Arthropoda; class Insecta; order Plecoptera; family Chloroperlidae; genus Sweltsa; species Sweltsa coloradensis. The sequence continues at coordinate 217,009 of JAMZAV010000512.1, forward strand.
TTTAAAGGATAAGTATCTTCGGATTAAATGTTTTTGTGTGTGGTTGAATTAAAAAGCGATGAGCGGTGAGGGGAGTGGGGGGGGGGGGTAATGAAATGTGTTGATTTTAATTATAATTTGCAATATTCATCATCACAACGTGTTACAAAAATAATTGTTCAATTTGCGTTTGTTTATTTGATTGTGTTATTTTGTCTCTTTGTTTGTTGTAGGATTAGAAATAAAGTGATTTCGTGATAAATTCGAATATTTGCAAAACGTACATAATCTAGGTACAGGCAAGTAAGAGAACGAGGATTGAACAAACATGGAGCAATGTTAAATCATGGACAACATTGATATGATCGTTTCCGTGTTTCGTTTGAGGGCTTTTTAGACGAGTGGGCGCAGCGAACGTAGTATACAATTCAACTCAAACGGCACTTATTATGTTGTGCGTGTGTGTGGGTGGGTGGGCGTGCGCCCAAAATCAGTCGAATCGCTGAACAGATTACGCTGAAATTTTAAACAGACATCCGGTACGAGTTAACTGAGAACTGCAAACAAAATCAGAAACATCCGTTGCGATTTAAACCTACAAGAAATAATCCATTGAAAAATAGTCTGCAAATGTGAAGGATTCAATTTAACGACAATGGTTTTGTTTTTGATTTTTTTTTAAATTTGTTATTTGTCAGGCTGTGAAAATTGCACGCAGTGACCAAGGTGTATCGAATCTTGTACGCTCAAGATACCCCCAAATTTCGCTCGGAGGTTGAGTAAACCTTGTAATCTTTCCACGTATTTCGTACTGGCTGTTTTCCAAAGTATTGTATGCATTTCAAAACATGTTCTATAATTTTTTAATACAATCCAGAAATTTAAAATTCTCAAACGGGTTTTGTACTCGGGTCTCTCACATTCCGTGTATCAGGGCGCCAATTAGCCAACTACACTAGAAAAACGCCAAAGTCGTTGTTAGACGAGTGAGCGAATCATGTGTTGAGTACCCGGGAACATTTGCATTTAAGTGGATCGATATTATATAGGTATAAATTAAAGGGGTTTGAGTTATGTAGGTATAATCATCAGTCACCATCACTTTTTACAAAACCTCTCTGTGAAAGGCCCCTTTTGCGAGCCACCTGGTCTCTTTGGGGGCTTATACCAAAATTTGTAATATGTATTTGAATTTCTTAAATAAAAGACAGGAACTGAACTGAGTAGGGCGCGTTAACTAAGGCCATAATGTGTAACTCTAGCCTATGATAGGCTAGGGAGGAAAGACCCATGCTGACTTGATCCTGCTTTAGATAGGGGGATGAAATGGAATGTTACCAGGTACTCAACACATGGCTCACTCACTGGTCTAACAACTACTTAGGCGTTTTCCTAGTGATACCGCAATAGGAGTAATTTATCGTGGGAACCTGCTCAGAGTTCAATGAATGCCCCTATTCAGTTGTCTAACTAGTTATATTGGAGGTAAAACAATTGTGAAGGGATGTCTGAAGGGCTGTTTAAGAGGGGTACCGCAATACGAGTGATATTTTCCTGCAATATTTTCTTCCACTAGGATTCATCAGATTGTCATGGAACTGTACATTTTAATAGATCATGCATGTCAAGTATTCTAAAGTGAAATAAAAGAAGTCATAGTTAAATAGTAGATTAGTTTTGGATTTTGTAAAATCTTCAAACTTTCTTGTGTAGACGAGTGTACATATTCTTGTTTGACATATGTTCTATACTCAATGGTTCTTCACATAGTTTCATTTCAATTAGATGCAACTGACATCAAGAAACAATAAATGCCAACACATTGTTACACCGCGTTGTTTTATTATCGTTTCCTTAATTGTTGTTTTTGATTAAATTATATTCTTCATAGTTTAAAACTTAAAAGTTTTTTTTATAAACTGTTGTTTATTGTCATTGAAAGACTAATGCAGTTGCACAAATGTAAATCCTATATTAATTTTACATATTTTATGGTTTTTACGTTTTCATAGTTTCCAACTCTTTTTTACCATTTAAATACGTAACACAAATTATTTTCTGATTAAATATTGTTGATTTTATGTTATGTATTACTCAAAAGTTGCTTAACAACAGTTCATAACACATTTGTGTGTATTTGTTTTTGATTTTTATATAGCAATTTCTTCTTACAAAATACATATTATCAATAGTGGTAAAATGTGTTCAAAGCTAACAAATAAAAATATCCTCACTCTAATTGCATTTCTAGATAAGGCATTTCCGTAAAACTTATTTTAGCAAAACGGAGTATGCAAATTTACTTTGATCCACATTTCATCGTTAGCTAACAGGCACTAAGTAAAATAAAGAGAGTAATTCATTTTTTATTATACCGGTTACGTCATTCTGGGCATGGGTAGTAAAACCATCAAAGCTAATGCGATGGTTGTTTCCCATTGGACGGTGGGAAAGCTAGCATCATAGATCATCCCTCTTATTTTTTCTCTGGAGACATTCACGTTATTTGCATATTCAATTTGGAAACATCAAAATATATTTAGTAAATGCGATCGTTACGCAGTTCTGATGGGCAATGTCTTTTAAGTTGTTGACGAAAATACGACCATCATAAAACCAGCGAGATGTTTGGTCATAAAACTCCAAAATACGCCTTTAAAGAGGAAAATAATATAAGCTCACTGCTTGTAAACGAAATTCTGCTACAGTTTTAAGTACAAGTTGAGGGTAAAATATTATAAGAGGATGACAATTCTTCAATAATAATATACTTTAAATAGCAACGTTTTCGGAAATCAAAAGCAATTTCCGTCAACAGGTATATAAAAGTACAAAAGTCGACGGAAATGGTCTTGATTTCCGAAACGATGGATTTGAGGTATATTAAAGAGATACCAACTACATTTTTAAAACATAATATATGAACTCTTCTAGCTTTAATACGAAAATGAGTTGGAGTTTGTTTTTCATAGAGAATAGAACTCATTTGAGTTTTGGTAGTATCACTTTTCGACAGTTAAGAAGAATTACGTAAGCACAAAATGTGACGTTATTGTTAATGTTAGTTACAGATACGATGAACTAGAATTTCTCCCAGAGTTAACGCGGAACAATAATAAATTAGTGCTTGTGTAGCCCGTATTTTGATGTTTTAGAACTTTTCATCAGTAATATTATGGACAAAAGGAATTTACAAAGCTTTTGTGACTTTTTTTTTTTTTATAAACAACTATATAAAGTTTGAGCAATATTTGACACTAATAGCAGAGAAAAGAGGCGTGAAAATACATGACACAGTTTCCTGACTTACCAAATCGAGAATATATTTAATGAAATATTTTTTTGGGGTAAACTATATGTATGCAGAATTAATTTTAAGCTTGGATTATAAAGATTGTGTTCATACTTTTCTCACGCACATATAACAAAGGATGAGACAATATTCAATGTTTTATAAAAAATATAATCACAGTGTATTTAAGCCATTGAAACAGAGCTATTGTTTTGCATTTCTGTGTATGGGGGGGGGGGGGCGACTGGTCTGCTGAAAAGTTTGCAACCAGCTTAGGAACTAAGATATATCGGTAAAGAAGCTCACCTGTTTGACGGTGTTGTTATCGTCCTCTGCCTTGGTGCTGTTGACCTTCTTCAGGGACTCCCTCACGCTGTAGTGATGGTTGTTTGTTATCCCGTTACTGCGTCTTGAGCTCTTCAAGGGGATGTTCTCATTACCACGATTATTGGGTGCAGGCCTCTTTACGCTGGGTGACACAAAACGAAAGTACGGACATTATAGAAATGCAAGCATCAATAATGACGAAAAATTGAATTATTTCAAAAACAGAATAATTTCTCTCTCCCTTATTATTTATACTTTATAAATTACTTATTTCGAATAATAATAAAATAAAAACGAATTTAAACTGCGAACTTTCGAAATGACTAAAACTAGGACGGTTTTGGACAACAGGGTCTGTTGGGGTTCGGGTACTTTAAGCTGCTTTGGGTTTTCGAGTCTGGTCGGTTAAGGAAAAGTCACCGGTTATGATTGTAAAATTGTGGATACTGAATTTTCTTCTGAAGAATCTTATATTACGATTTTTACCAAAATTACAATATTTAAAAAATAGCGTTTTGTATAAAAATCTGTAAATTAATAATTGTCTGGACCGGCACCTCCACCAAAAGCATTGTTTATCATGCTTTCTTTCGTAACAACTTGCTAAACTATGTCATGAACTGGTCCCTTTAATAAACCATTTTATAACTTTTTTTTAGAAACAAACGAAATGACAAATTTTAAGCCAAAAAGTAAAATGGGTCATTAAATATTTCACGGCTGAAGATAGGTAAGACTGATCTGTTACTTGAAGACTACGCGTCTCCTGTACTTCGACCAGAAAGTGTCACAATAGGTAATATGTATGCAATATTGATTCTAGAATAGGTAAAAGGTAGTCCCTTTTTTAATAATTTCAATACAGTTGACAAAAGTAATTGAAATGTAACATTGATTTTATTGAAGGGTCAAAGTTAGTTATTTTATGTTTCCGCACAGTACAAAAAAGATCTCTGACGTCACCAGACCCTAGTTTGCGGAATAATTTGTCACGGCCATCTAAATAAACTGCGTATTTTTTTCGTCTAAATATAAATAAAAGTATAAACGAAATTTTTTAATGAAAATATTTTCGAAATAACCAAAATAAGTTATTAGGGGTGTCTAAAACTAGTAAAACAATAAAGTTTTGTTTGGTTTCCTCACCTGTGGCCTCCAGTCATATCGTGTCTCCTCTGCATGACGTTAAACACCTCCCAGCAGATAGACGTGTAGGCGACCGCCATCACCACAGTAGGCACGACCAGGATCAGCATTAACATGTAGAGCTCGTGGAACCGCCATAAGATGTGGTCGTCCCAGCTCTTCACACACCAGAACTGTTCACCGTTGCGCCCTACCGGTATATGCACCTGGAACATGTTAAACCATCGGCTTTAAGAGGGTACGCTGAGCTTGGCCTAACTCAAATGCGCGCAAACAGGTGTTGCTGATTTCTGCTGAACGGTTGGTAATATCAATATCAAATTTTGAACGGATGTTTATAAAGTACTTTTATATCGATATCCGTAACTTGTTGCACAAAATAAGCCTTAAAGATCCATTGAGAGACATAAGTCCAAAACGTGAAAAAATGGGAAATCCAAAACATGGATTACAATTCTGGAAATTCCCACCAAACCGTTTGTCTTATGATAAAACCAAATTAACCTGCGCGTTCACATTGATTTACACCTTGATATCCAGTATGCAAATTTGAGTTAAAAAAATCTGTACACTTGGAATAAATTCCCGAAGTTGACCAAAATTAAGTGATTAATTAAGTGAAAATTTTGGTGATTTGGTGAAATCAATGAATAAATTTATGAATACGCATAATGTATAAAATAGATTTATTCTTTATGAACGTTAGTGTTAAATTTGATAATGGTGTTATAAACCGTTTACCCGAAAAAAAACAGAAACCTGAGCGCCTAAACTCGTCTCCGTTCTAGCCTCAGCATACCCTCTTAAGAGTCTTCGGAAGCGGATTTCGTCATGATTACTGGTATCGTAATAACTCCTAGTATAGACAAAAAATATTTACGATTTTTTTCTAACATAGTTTGGGACATTGTACAGAGCGACCAAGGTTTACCTTTTAACAGGCCAGTAGGAACGTTTTAAAAGTTGTGGGGGGGGGGGGGGAAATTCATGAGCAAGTCTTGAGGGCGGCAGCTAAGGTCTGGGGTGAAGCCCCAGCCGCTGGGGCCCTTTCGCGGAAGGCGAATAAAACATAACACCATACTACAACTGTTCGAACTCTGTAAACGATGTTTTACAGCAACTAACTGCGATCTAAAAACTTAACAAATGAACGTGAAATGGGATATTTTAGTAAATTTCAACCCAATTTTCGATGTAATGACGAAGAACACAGAATACTCGGGATGTTAAGAATACACACAATCTACTGGCTGCAATGATTACTTATACACTTGAGGTATACTTGTCAAATGTGAAACAGATAGATGGGAGTGCCAGCGTGAAAAGTGGAGGGGGGGGGTCAATTCCCCCATCCCCCCGTTCCTACGCGCCAGCCGTTAAAAATACCAACGTTTCCTGTGTAAAAAGTAAATAACAATATTGATTTTTAACCTTGCTTCATTCGATATTCTGAATGACTTCACTTCAAATTGTTACTGAGTTCTCACAGATGCAAATTGCTTTTTTTTAAGTCTTGTTAATATCTTTGGTTCTCTAGACGATTTCAGAAAACTGGAAATAATGACGTATTTAATTACTTTGTGAAAGAAGATTAGTGGACTTCTAGGGCGGTTGATATTGACTGCTTTCAAATATTCGGTGAATGCGGAGCGGAGTAAAAGCTCGTTATCCACTTCAATGGTAAGGAATACGAATTCGAATCAATCATGAAATTGGAAATGGAAATGAGATTTTCGAAAATTATACGAAAATATAATGGTTGATACAATAAGAGCTTTTGGACGTATTTTATTAATTCTAGAGTCTGATAATAGCTGTTTTATTACTTTATCATTTCATTAAAACGTTATTAGTCAGTTGCTTGTAAAATGTTGTTGATTTGAGAGATAAACGGACGTGAACATTGTTTAAATACTGCTGGATGAGTTTGGTCTAACAAGGTTTTAATGAGAAATGCAGAGTTTTGTCTGGATTTCTTTGAAACTTTGTCAATTACTAGGATTGAGGTTTACACTAATAAGTCAGGATAGAAGTGTGTCTATCACTACACATGAGCACACATGCAATTCAATTTAATTTATTTCCCTTTCATCTTATTGTACATATAGGACATACATGATAGGTAGATACATAGGCCCTAGAATTGACTTATCATTTATGTGCTGCTATTGAATGGTTCGTTCCTAGGTTTATTGACGCTTTGTTAATTGATCAATGCCACTACTACCCACAGAAGATCAGACTTGTGGGTGGGTACTGGGTAGTAGTTACTCTGGCAACGGACTAATAACTTAAGGCTATTGTTATCACCTTACAAAGTCCATGACAGTTGGCAGAATAAAAGAGAAGCTTTAATAAAACAGCAAAAAAATGGTCTGGACATAACCTCACTATCGGAAAACTCGTATTTGTACCGGTTGACAAAAAAATCGTACACCAACTTTTATTTTCAGAAATCTATTTCTCCTTATAGCTGTGTTTAGAAACTATATCCAGAAAACTGATTCTCAAAATTTAATTTTGCACAAAATGTGCTGGCCACACTATTGTCAAAAAAACAAGATATAATGGCCAAAGGTGAGGTTATGTCCCGCCCATTTTTTCTTTTTTATGTAAGGCCCCTCTTTCATTCATTAAACTTTTCAGCCATGTTTCTTTGACTTTCAAAATATCGGCCAGAGGTGGATACAACAGCCTTAAGATAATTTGGGTTTATTATTTTCCAGAGATATAAACAGACTTGTTATAATATTAGAATAGATGTAATCTTACATTTACATTTATAACTGTAGCCATTGTCAATATAGTGTTAAATGATTTTAATAGTAGACCTAATTAAGCCACAATGAGTTTCTTGTCAAAACTTGAGGGGAAGCCAGGTAAAGCTGGACGTCGAAAAGTCTGCCAATATTCGAGGGATTCAATCCCCCCCCCTCACATCCACACGATACACAATCAAGGACTGTGACAATCATTAATAATTAATGGCAATTTGTTGCGATGTCGAACTGGTCCTCAATATGTTTGTTGAAATGTCAATTAGTTTGCTTACACAAGCGAACACGGTACCACAAATTAGTCCGTACAATATACGTACGTGTTTGAATCGTAGTGACATGTTGCATGGTGGTATTGAAACATGCACCTGTAAGCATTGACACACTCTCCAGTCAAAACCTGATTGTAAATGTATCACCATGCCGCTTGGGCTACCTCTACCGGCTACTCATACCGACTATTTCTATGATATTATTTATTATTTATTTATTTAACATCTATCCTTTTCAGTTTAAAAAAAAACGATTAACAAAGGACAACTAAATAAATCTTATTAGATTCAGAAACAACAATAAACTAAATTAAGTAAATATTTGAAACAGTAGCATTACAACAATAAACAATGCATTGAACACAACAATTTTGGTAACAAATAAAAATGATATTAAATGCATTTTAATGCACAAATCAAATATACAAAAAGGTGGGGAATGAAAAGAAAAGAAAAAAAGGAGAAAGAAATGAAAATGAAAAAATAAAGAAAAAGAAAGGAAATAAGAAAGAAAGAAGAAAAAGAAAGAAAAAGAAAAAAATCATTAAAAAGAAAAACGAAAAGAAGAAAAAAAAATTATTAGACAAAAATCAGGAACAGCAAATCAGGGAGTATAATCAAAAAACTTTCGCGGAAGAAACCAACCGAACGCGAAATCTTTATTCTATTATTATATTATATATTATATATTATATATTATATATTAATATCATATATATTATATTATATATTATATATTATATATTATATATTATATATTATATATTATTATTATTATTTTAAGCATTCCCTGCACAGCAATAGTCTACAACAAAAAACAATTAGAAGTTGGTTTTTAAGATGTGCTGGTTGTCAATTATTAGTTAAAGTACAATGGAGCAAATTCCCTAATTTGTATCACTTTTCTGTCTGTACGTGAGTCACGGTTCACTTAAAAAAACCGAACACGACCTCAAATTTACATGCATTTTTTGTTAACTTTCCATTCAACAAATGATGATTCAGAATGATTTTGGTGACTAAAAGGGTGGGGAAAACCTTTTTTAAAAGGCCAATTTTTAGGTAATCGGCACTTCAACCACTAAGGGGTGTTAAAATATATGTATTATACTATATATATGTATATGTACTACACTTTGTTCCAATATAGCTTAGTTGGGTAAGGGGGTGTTTCTACCATTGATCTTGGGCATCACAGAGTCAACACCGTAAATTAAAGCTGCCAATTAAAAATTTTAATTATGTATGTGTTCTTATACGACAATCTTTTGATTAATAAGCTTCAGTCCCTATTATGGGTACTCCCACAACTGTGCTTATATTTTAATCCAAGCTCTCCAAGCACAATGAAGGTGATAGATGCACCAGTACTAAGTACTAGGGCACATGCTCTTTCTACAAGTCTCGAAATCACATTTATTTAATAATGTGAATTTTAATGTATTCAAATATTAATTTTAAAATATTATACCTAGGATTTAAAATCGCTACGTGCCACTTCTTACCTGAGCAAAGATGATTGGTATCGCCAGTAAGAACGATAAGACCCAGGTAGCCAGGATTATCTTCCTAGCTTGTCTGATGGTGCAGATGTACTTGGCTTTCATCGGGTGAACTATGGCGTAATATCTGTAACAAAATACATGAACATAGAATACAAACAAACTGTATAGATACATGACAGAAAACAGAATTAGCATATCATAGAAAATTAGTTATAACAGAGAGAAAACATTTACAAAGTTATAGCTGAACAATACACATAGTTATTTTTACACTACATTACTTACTATAGTTTATACATTACTTTATTAATGTTGGGTAGTCAGCCGAAACATCTGACTAATAATGTTGTTATATAAGAAATATTAGTTAGGAAGGTCATGTTTAAGAGTTTGTAATGCTTTTTTCACAAGTTGCACATGAGCATTGAGCAGTCGGCGCCACAAGCGGAAATAAAAAAATTGGCTAAAATGCATTGATTTTGTAATAAAATATTATTATCTTTTCATTATTTGAGAAAGTTATTACTTACAAATTGTTGATTAATAATTACAGACTATTTAATTCCTGACGTCTTGAATGATAAGTGTTTTTCACAAAAGAACAAAAATATACGACAACATATTACATTTTCAACACACTCATTTTATTAAAATCACTTTTCTATTATTACCATATTATTCTAACATAACAAAAATTTCAATTTACAATTATGTTATGAAATAATAAACATGGAAATAATTTTTATTCCATTTCTCTTGCCCTCCACTACATAACTTACAGAAATATAACAGAGGAAAATTGTTATTACTCTGTTTTACAAAGACCGTTAAAAGTAACAATTTGAAAGTAAATTAAAGTTAAATAGTTGTCTAAAGTGAAACAATGCAAATGTTTTGTTCAGCCAAAAACTAAAATGAGCTTAAAACAGAGACAACTAGCTTTGATGTCGGTTTCGCATAGCCTGTGGGTATCTGTGCAATTGTACATGGCTGCCATAATATTATCCCTGACGCTGAAATAATGCTAACACTAGCTATTATATGGTGTAATTTTGAGTAAAAGGAAGCATAAAGGAAAACTTGAATGAGCGTGTAGCGCCAAGCGTATACTTGAAGAGGTGTTCAGGAAAATAACAAGAAAAAAAAGAAATATTTTTGTAGTGTTAAACATAAAACTGTGAAACAAACCCGGAATATAGCACAGCGACAAATATAACACTGACGTCACGATTTTTTATTGAAATTTATGTTTTGTTTTAAATGGCGTGTGCTTTAAACTTTCACAACCTATTTTTAGAACGAACCAACATAAGAGGGTATTTGTAATCATATTTAAACGATTCCTACAAATAATTTGAACACATAAAAGACACAATTTAAAAATAGTGTCATCTCATTTCCAATTAAATTTTTCTGAATATCAATATTAAATCCACAATAAAAACAAACCAACAAGCTGTTATTTGATTTCGTCAAAACTGATTGATCCCGCTTGTTATTACCAAACTCGTTTGCTCTTAAGTTCAATTATCGAGTATTTTCGTAGGCAGCTTATACAAAGTACTCATGGCTCTTTGGATGAGCGAAGCGTCAATTTCACTGACCCCCCAAACAATTAGCTCGGGTGTTTTTTTTGTTTTGTATTTTTGTCTGTTTGTTCGTTCTCTACCGGGAAAACGGCATATGCGATCTTGATGAAAATTTCAGAGGACCTTCGAAATCTTTGAACTTAGACTTCTGCGTTTTTAAGTATAATCGAAGACATATTTCTCATGTATATCGTACTTTTACGATTTTTTTCGATTTTTAGTGCGATATTTTCGTGACATTTGGGCCGATTCTGACCAAACGGGTGGGGCTACAACGTTCATATTTTACATGTACATTAAGGTAATGGTTATGTATTGCTTTTTGAAAGAAAAAGTTGAAAAAGTTAGCCAGAATCCATAGAATAAAGGTTTTAAATGAGTTTTTTTTAGGTTTATAATAACAATCAAGTAACAATAAATAGAAACTTGACAAAAATCATCTACAATGCATTCACAACGCACTTGCAAAGGAAAAGTGGTCCCACGCAAACTAAAAACTTACAAAAAAGCTTATCCATCAACGCGGCGAGATTTTAACGTTTTCCTAGGACGACATCTGGCAAAATCTATTATACAAACAACGTACACTAACAGAAACGTGGGATGATATACACACATTTGATATTCATTAAGCTTTTAAAATCTGCTTTATAGCTTAGTTATGAAAGTGAACCTTGAGGATAACCAGCGGTTTAGCCGCGCTCGTTTAACCGATCCCTAGACCCAAATATGATCGCTAAAGAATTCAGTAAATACGTCTGAAAAGTAAGTAGAATGTAAGAGGGGCTTAATAAAAGAGCAGATTATTTTTTTTGAAATTTTTTTGACGGGACATAACCTCAGAATCAACAATTGTATTTAAATTACTGGAATCAGTTGCTCAAGTTCAAAATTGAATTTTGAGCAGCGGTTTATTGCAAATTGTTTCTACACTCCTTTGTCTACAACCTAAATATAAGGATTATTGGTTTTATATGGTTTCAAGCGTTGCACGATTTTTTCCGTTTTACGGTACAAAATTTGAAATTGTACCGGCAGGTGAAAAAAATTGTGCAACGCAACAAACCATATAAAACTAATAATAATTGTTAAACTATAAATTGTATAACTATTTCAGAATGCGAATAACTTTCCAGGGTATCATTTGTGTAAAGTAATCTCAGATACTATTCACAAATCGAAACATTTATCGCTGCTAAATGATAAATCGGCTATGCTTCTCTGAAGGGTGAAAGCCCCTGTTTGTCTCTAGTCTCGACCACTGCCAACTTAAACATTGTGGAGAACTTCGGTTGTAATAGTAGAAGACTTCAACCCTTGAGTTCGCATTAACAAGCCTAGCTCGGTCGAGTGTGAGCACATGAAACAAACCAAACAAATATCTGAAGTGGGGTCCCCTATTTGCGAAACTCTACTCCATTGTGTGGCTAGAGCGCTTTCTCCACTCGATACGACGTTAGTCTGACGACGACGTCTGTGGCTACGACCCTGCGTACAAGCTACCACACTGGAGAGATGTTTGTGCTCAGTCACAAACCCAAAGCTATTAATTTATTGGTTTTAAGCGCATAAAACATGTTATAATATTAAAAATCTTCGTAAAACAAAACCGACTCACTTTGGTCTTTGTAATACACAACATAATAAATTATTATCATCAATTAAACACTCTAATGCACTTCAACATTCTTTCATTTTTTTAAACAACTTTTAATTAAAGTTAACTACTTCTTAAGTCAACAATTCAGATTTCTGTCTTCACACTTCTTTCTATTTTTCCTCTTCTTCCTTCACTTTTATCAGAATATTACAAATATAATATATTTTGTTATTAGAGAATTGTTAATTGTATATTATCTTAGTATACCATATGGAGGCCTTTACCCTACGTGTTCTTTGGAATTGTAAAAAAAAACCTTGGTTTACATTGTAAAATAAAACACATGAAAAATTCCATAGAATACCTTAATTTAGGCTGTTACGTCGTCATAACAATTATTCGTGTGCTTTATTCTATAAGTAGCAAGATATCAGCCTAATAAAATGATTCTGCAAACATCCTCAAAAACTCAGACTAAATTTGTAGTTTTTAAATTTTGTTTGCTGAAATTTGTATTAACGTTTATTCTCGTACAAAACCAATATCACGAATAAAAATCACATTTTCTCTATAAAAGAGACTTTAAAAACTTTAAAAAGAATTTAAATCAAATAGCTGAAAATTCTCGCATAAAACGCCACAAAATATTTTCCGATGCGTAGTAGAAGGTAGGATATGAATAATAAAACAGTATGAATTAATTTAATATTCAAGTTTTAAAATGAAATCAAGTTAGTAAAACGTTATACAAAAAGATTTGAGAATGTTAGCAGGGTTATAGGAGGGTTAGACGTGCCGGGACATCCCGGGGGGGAGTTATGGCACTGCTTAGGAGTTCAAGTGTAATACTTGGGAAAAAGGTCGATAGATGAGGCGCTTTAAAACTGTTTCACAACCATCTAAAAATATCGCCATTTAAACTTCCGCCTCATAATTTTTTTTTTCACAATGTCTGCTTTTTTATATACTCCAGATGTATGGAAATTGAAAATTTTGTAGGTATGTCAACCTGTTCTTATAGCCTACTCTATTGTATGTGTATAGTTATGTAGCTACAATAAGCAAGCATTACTCTGCAAGTTTTAGCATAAGTAGTTATTAGTAAGGCATAAAGCATTGAGTAAAATTTTACAAAATTTATGTAAAGAATGCTTCAAAAACACTAATAAATAATTAATAAATAAATAAATAAAAATAATAAATAAATAAATAAAATAAATAAATAAATAATAATAAATAAATAAAAAAATAATAATAAATAAATAATATAATAAAATAAATAAATATTAAATTAAGTGTTGTTTTATATTTTTTGTTTGGGAACTGTTTTTGGTATGGCATCCAATTTGGAAACGTCTGAAATGCATGGAAACAATATGAAACGTGCACTTATAATAACTAGTTTTTATAAATTCACCTTCAAACTCGTGGGTTGGATATTTAATTCTGTAATTGTATAATTGATATATTCATTTATTTAATGTATATCAAATTTAATTATAAAATCTTTTTTACAAAGAAGGCCGACAAATAAAATTTATATTCAATAGAACTTATTTAATTTAATTCAGTTTATCAAAATTTTCACGATAATTTCTGTGACAATTCTTATTTTATAAGAATTTAGTTAAAAAGTGACAGGTCAAACAAGTATTATTCACTTTCCCACCTGAACAATGAATGGGGTTCAATTTTAATCATATTTTGTGATTATCATATAACATTACACTCTTGAGATTGTCGTCGAAGAGTATGCGCTTGAAATGTTATTATTTCTTTGGTAGATCAGAAGAAAATAGTTAATACCCGCGTTTAAGCACAGTTCTATTATTTAATTAATGACAACACGATAACTTACAATTTGTCACTTGAGCCTACTTAGCAATAAAGCTAAGGGATTTAATTAACGAAAACAATGTAGTTAAGTAGAATGTCATAGAAATAAATTGTTTAAGCATGAACGGTGATGTTCACCGAATTACTATTTGAAAATTTCTGTTACAAATGAAATTATAGAGAGTTCTATCACGAGACACGAAAAGCTTAAGTTTAAGTAAAAATGTTTTCACAATGCGATCAGAACAAAACGAAATAAATTTGTTTACAAAGTTAAAATCCATTCATGGACAATAGAAGGAAAGTACGTATCTTATAAGAAATTTGTAAGTTTAAAGTTTGAGATATATCTAGGGGATTCTATTATTCTACGTCATTATAATAAACTGAGTTGTTTCTGAAACTTCGAAACATACTGTTAGATTTTCGAGGCCTATATATTGACAGAGATTTCTTGTTGTGCAATAAATATGCCTTTCTAGCGAACAAATTATATTTCAGTAGAAGGGAAAGCCAATTGTGTAGCGCACAATAAGTTTGCTTTTATCTAAAACTTTCAAACTACGAAGTTAGGATTGTCAAGGTATTCTATTGAAACGCGTTTGTAATGAATTGTTAATACTTCACTTAAAACTTTATATTGAATATGACGAGATATTCCAAGAGTATCACACAACTGAACACTTTTGTTAAAAGATTTCACTTTAAGAGTTGTCACAAAATTTGATTAAATTTGGCTTTAAACACAAAATCCCTCGACAAAACATTACAGAATTAGCAAAAGAAAAAGTTATTTAATTTTAATTAATTTGTTGAAAACTTTTGTCAACTTTGAAAACAAGATAAATTCAAAAGAGCGAGTAACTAAACTTTCCGAACAAAAAGTACGGTACATAAAGTAAAAAGGTTTAAAAACTCCATTACCTTTTATTTTTTTAAAGGAGTTTTATAATTTACATTCATTCACAAAATTAATACATTCATCATGCAATGTTTTACGTTAAGGGGCAGTTACTGTATTTTAATTGGTAAATAATTAATAATAGTTTATGGACGACCAAATAATATATATTAAAATAAAAAAAACCGGTAGAAATTGTTTTGATGAATCCAAGTAGAGTGTTAAGTTGGCCATCAAATCAACTTTAGTAGTGATTGGTTGATAAGTAAAGAGGATTTTAATTATACCATTACACTGAGAATATGTTTATAAGCTTGTGAACAAGGGTGGGGAGGGGCATGCGGCACCTTATTATATAGCTGTTTTCAATGCAATTTACTATTTACAAAAATTTATAAGTTTACTTTAATTAAACATCTTATCAAATACACCCCAAAAATACCTAATCTTAAGCATAATCGTTCAAATTATTTTATGACCAATTAAATGGAAACTTTTTATTATAAGCACATTTTACTTGAAATCCCTATAATGTCATATTCACAATTTATAAACCAAATGTATTCTACATACAAAGTAGACTACTATTTTATAGCTTACCTTTCTATGCTCATGGCTGTGAGGGTGAGTACAGAGCAGATAGCGGACACACTTTGCACGTAGTGGATCATCTTGCACATGAAGAAGCCCAGGGTCCAGGTGTAGGAGAACAGTTTGGCCAACTGTGAACAAAAAAACAAGTGATGAACCATAAGAAGCCCAGGGTTTAGGTGTAGGAGAACAGTTTGGCCAACTGTGAACAAGAAAACAAGTGATGAATCATAAGAAGCCCAGGGTCCAGGTGTAGGAGAACAGTTTGGCCAACTGTGAACAAAAAAACAAGTGATGAATCATAACAAGCCCAAGGTCCACGTGCCAACTGTGAACAAAATACATTCAAGTCAAACTAAACGTAATTCTACCACCTCTTACAAGCAAATAGAGCTACGTTACTGCATCGCGATAATACCATTTACCGTCGCGATGATGAATGCGTACTTTTGGTCTATTGAGCCGAATTTTCCCGTGAGTTTTACCGACGGTGTTGGCTCGAGCGCTAAGCGCTCGACTCTGATTTGGAAGGTTCCGAGTTCGAATCCCGTCGAGACCGGCAATCCTGACTGAAGGTTTTTTCCGAGGTTTTCCTCTGTCGTAAATGCGAATGCAAGGGATTGAGTCCTCTTAAATAGCCCTCGGACATCCCTTCACAATTGTCCTATCCGCAATATACTTAGTTAAGTCACCTGAAGAGGGTCACACCAGTTAAATCTGATGTGTATACCCTACAGCGGGCACCCTACAAGTTTATTTTATTTTATGAACTTTAATTTTATTTCGATTGTTGATTGTTGTTAAAATTGAAATAAAAAATATATTTTCGGAGCCTATCTCACAGCTCCACTTTTTCCACCCTTTCCAGTTATTGTTATCATTGTTGACTCGACAACTGTTTATACGAAGCATGGATACATGGCTTTGAGCCAATTTCTGTGGCTATACCATGGTTATACCATAAACAATACAAGGTTCTAAATGGGATGAAAGTACTTGACAAGTGCGTTTGAATGAACGAGCACTGATTTCATACAATGATGAAAATAAATGCAATATTCTCTTTATAGGTGCGATTTTAATAAGACAATCATGTCATTAGACACCGACGTGACTCTGATTCGGGCGGTCCTGGTTTCAAATCCCGCCAAGACCAGCAATCCCGATTAAAGGTTATTTCTGAGGTTTTCCTTCACTGAAAGGGATACAGTCCTCTTAAACAGCCTTTTGGAACATCCCTTCACAACTGTCCTATCCGCACCATACCTAGTTAGACACATGAAGAGAGGAATGAATTGCACCCTGGGCAGGCTTCCCACGAAAAAATATTTTTATCATTATAACAATAATAAACAATAATCCAGATATTGTAGGTTCTTTAAAAATTCGGTAAGAAATCAGATTATTCGTTTCATTGGTGGTGGGGTTGTTTCTCAATCAGACAGACACAATAAAAACATTCACTATCAGTTCTTCTGTTGGTTGCTACGAACTTTGCTTGTTACGCTCATCCATTTAAATTTTGAGGGATACCAATCCAAAGAAACAATATTTAGTAAGTCTACAAGGTGTGAGGATATTTGAGAGGTGTAGTGGTGTGAAATATCTCTTTAAGATAATTCTATCTTTACATTCGCCATAACGCAGAAAACTATGGTCAAATGTTTCAGCAAGTTTTTTTTAAAATAAAAGTCTTGCGAGTAACGCATATGCTTTTTCTGGCGGTTACTGTATCTTTTTGTGAATAATTAGGAATTAAACCATCACAGAATTATTAAAGGGGGAAGGGGGGGGGGAGGACAATATTTATTTGTACCACGTTTTGAATAGATACTCCAGGATATAGGATGAAAAGTCTAACAGTAAAGATTAATAAATGGAGAGTTATTTATCCAATACTACGATTAAATATACAATATTGGCAGGCAAATATTTGTCGTATCGATTTGTATAGTCCCAAAGACACCGAAGATAAAAATGAACAAATATGAAACAAATATATAAATTCTTCTTGAATAATATAGAATATCTCGTCTTATTCTTGCACAGGGTTTTCTACAATCACAGTCTGTTTTACAGTATAAAATGCAACAATGTTTATGGTAGACGACTACGTGAGGAACTAGGGCTCTTCAACCAGTTATGTAATATTGGTGGAAAATGGTGGAGGCGCCGGGTCATAAATTTTGAAAACTTTCTGGGGAGATTGCCACTCCCTCCATACTCTCAGAGTCACCAAAAACATTCTATCTCCCTTTATGCAGAGAAATGCCAACAAAAACGAATGCCAATCGTACGTCATGTTGGGTTTTTATCGTGAGAAGTTAAACACGTACAGACGGACGGATGGATGTACAGAATTAAGTGGTGTTCATAATGATATAAATATAAGTTGTTGCGCTTGAAGTGAGGTATTAAATAATCGATAAGTTAAATATGATCGCGAATTCAATATTTAAAAAAAAAATTAAATATGAGTGTTTTCAAGTTAAAATAAATTATAACAAATACTAACACATAATTTAATTATTGTCAAGATATAGAAGAACACAAATTAATTCTGTTATTATCTTTAGCAACGAGTATTCAATATGAAATCCTGTTTGCAACCAAAGTCGGGTAGTGGTTATGAGGGTTCCACAACATTTTTGACCCAGGGTTTGTCGATGCCATAATGACGCTTGCCCCACTTTGTTTCTTTCTATCCCTGTATTCTCGTCTTTACTTTCTTCTTGTTCAGGGGCGATAATGATTTCAAATTGGCTTTAGCAAATAATCAACTCTTAATAATCTGAAACTAATTTTTTATTCTTTTAAATTGATAAGTTTTACCGAATGCATTCTTTTCAATATTCTCATCTCTTACTTACCAAGTCATTAAATTTATTAAATTAATATGTAAGTGCAAGTTAAAGTGGTAAGTTATAAATGAAAATTAACGTTTATATTTTATAGTGGTATTACAAGTTTGTTTGGGTCCAATGCCAAACTTGACAACTAAAGATAAACAGGAGAAATTCAAAGATCTTTATACTGTTAATTTCGCTAACTTATTTTACTATTTTTAGTTCAAGGCGTGTGCAGT
Source organism: Sweltsa coloradensis (assembly GCA_024449915.1). Lineage (NCBI taxonomy): Eukaryota > Metazoa > Arthropoda > Insecta > Plecoptera > Chloroperlidae > Sweltsa > Sweltsa coloradensis. Next base: position 235,909 of record JAMZAV010000512.1, read on the forward strand.
CTTCATTCGATTTTGTGGTATTTCTTTCTTGGCACGGGTTTCTGTAATTTATTGCGATTCACTAATTCTGTCAAAATATCAGAGAGTGAATACATATTGTTTCTCTTGGCTACTTTCACATTGGAATTACAAACTTGGATAATATCAAAGTGATTGAATCAGATACATAAACAATCTGCTATATACGGAATAATCCATAATAATATTGTTTACTGTTTCCACAGAATAATGGATGATATTTTGCATTGATACCGTGCGAAAACACTTTATTGCCTAAATTTGCAGTCTGTCACTGTTTACTTTTATCACCAATACATTCCGAATCCATTAAGTGGACACAAAGTATTTACTAGGGCTGTTTTCATACTTGAATTATCCCAAAACAACAATTAGATTCTTCTTCTTCCATCCTTGTCACAAACACAAACAAGCATCAACCAATAATAAAGAGACTATACCTTTCACAAACAGTTTTTGTAGGAAAATATTCCATTCAAATAATGTAACATCTTTCAAATTAAAACTTGAGAGTGAACACTTTTATTAATTTGAATCGATTTAATTCTATAATGTATACATACACATACATTAAACATTAATTTAGATTTATACAATTACATAAACTTATTCTTCAGAATGAAATAACAGATACAAAATACATATTCTAGTCTGGAGAAGACTGGTGGCAGCTTATGGTATTCGTCCGCTAGCTTGTCGAGAATGTTACATAGGTTTGTTATTCGAAGTGTCTCCCTTTCTTCGAAGTGCTCGGTTGATACAAGCTGCCATCATTCGACTCAGAGTCGGTACCAGAATTCGATCGTCGATGACGAGCAGAATCCGATCCGTGGCGTTTCAATCCTTTGTGGGCAGCAAATTTACCGGAGTCGCGTTGAGCCAAGTGTTGACGTTTTCCACCAGAAGGAATCACCTTTCTTTCCTCATCTTTCTTGAAAGTCTTTGGACTTGACCTGCTCTTATTCAGTGGGTTCAAGCCCTCATTGCTGTCAGTACCAAATCTTTTATTTATAAAATCATCAATCATTCTTCGGGACGCAGAAGGGGTCTGAGTATCCGACCGTCGACGGCGTGAAGTACCCGGGTTATGTAAACTGTGGCGTGAAAATTTACCAGCCTTTAATTCGTCCATACTGCAAATTCTGATAGAAAAACCATCGGAGTTACGTTTTGCGAAGTGTTGACGATCATTTTTTACTTGTCTCTCTTTCCCATTTACTTTCTCATTGTTGTTGACGTCAAATTCATCATCATCGAAAAAGCTAGCAATAATCCTTCTGGTCTCAATTCTATTGGATCCACCGTCAAATTCATTATCTTCAAAACATCCACTTGTTTCGATATGACTCTCTTTTCTATTCATCTTGACATTATCTCCACTAAAAAAATCATTGTGTTTAAAAAAACGATCAATTAATTTTTTATTTTCTTTACGCCTAGCGAGACCGCCACCACAGCCTTGTTGAGATCCGCGGTTCTTCGTCTGATTCGATCCTCGCGAGACTCTCGTCTTGGCCAATGCTTTCTCGTGATGGCGCTTGCTGGCATGACTGAGACCTTTACGGAATTCCCTCAAAAATGAGCAAAAATGTTCATCGTGTCTATCTCCAAAATGGAGGACTGATGCCGCCATTAGGTTTTTTGTGACGCCAGCGAAAGCAGTTATGTTCTTTCTTTCTTCATCGGTTGGATTCCGGAAATAACTCGCCAATGTGTGAGTTTGTAAATACTCTACAATCTTAGAAAGCACGTAATTATTGCTTACACGACCAGGATGAGCATTGTTTCCAGAAGTTTCTTCTTGTGATTCCGACCCTAAAGAACTTGCAGAATCTTCTTGTTCCGTGTTTCGATTGGAAGAGGTGGGGATTGAACGTGAATCTGAGGCAACGGGCTCCTGCGATGTAGTCTCAGTTTTGATGGTTGTTGGGAGTATCATGACTTGTGGTCTGACGCTTCTAGAAGCTAGACTCATGATGTCCATATCCTCTTCCTTCACATCAGAACTGGTGGTTCCATCTTGATTGGATCGAGGGCCGTACTTTTGAGGTGGTACTGTATAAGGTTCATAACGCGACCCTGTCTTATCGTTACTAGGGTCTTCGGATGGTGTGATCTTCATTTTGTTAATGCTGTAACACAAAATATACTACCTTTAACCATGCGTTTAGCTTACTGTGTAGGAAGAATTTGTTGTCATCATAATTATGAGAAACAAAATGGTGCGCCAACCGTAAGTTCATAATACGCCATTCTAGCCTAGATTGGATGTGGAGAGTACAGTCCCCTGCTGGACGGATTTAGCCACGGGCAAGGGGTGGAGAAGGAGATTCTCATCTCGTCTTTGGTGTTGGGGAGGGTCAGTAAGGTGAGAGGGCAGATCCACAGAATTCCAGAACTCGCCTCGAGCTCGTAGAATAAAATAATCCCTAATTCCTGGCTAATGTTTACGAGATGGTCTTTTCCTCTTTCGATTTTAAGTAAACTTTCAATATTTTATTCTCTAGTGTTAATAACCCTACATTGACCGACCTGTCATGTCGTGGTACATTTAAATTAAAATCAAATCATTTAAATCAATTTCTATATACTAATTAACTCTTGGAATAGCCAGCAGAGTTACTTTTGTAATTATCATGGAAATTACCTGTTGTAGAAATTGGTAAGTGTGGAATGTTTCTAAATTATTTTAAATGCGTGTTAAACCAGTTGATAAAGATAGTTAAAATTATGTTCTTATGATTTTAAAATGTTGAAAAAAGTGCTGCAGGTTAAAATATTCAAAAGTTACAATAATTTGGTTACCACGGATTCACCGACAATAATCACGACGAAAAATGTTTTATTTGCCCATGTTCTAAGGTAAATAGGCCTTCTAATAAAAAAAAGTTATTTGGATAGGCGCGTCAATCGTTAGGTCATAATACGCCACTCTGGCCAAAGGGATGTGGGGAGGAAAGTCCCATGCTGATCGAAACCAGCCATGGGTAGGGGGATGAAAGGAAGGGTTCTCACGTCACGGCGTCATCGTCTTCGTCATCGATCGTGTTGTCATTTTCGTCGTGGTCTGGTAGGTCGTCAAGGGAAGGGGGAGAAGATGTCCCCAACGACGATTGTCAGAGCTCGCCTCTAGTTTCGGGGAGTAATATACTATCCTCCTTACTAGCTGATGTTTGCGAGGAGGATTTTTTCTCTTAAATCGCGTTGTACGATTAGCAGAGCCATGCTCTGGGCCATTTCTACCCCGGGCCCAGACGGGGGATGTTTTATTAATTGCAGATGTTCTAAGATAAATAGTCAGAAATACTTGAGGAAATGTCACAATGAATCCTACACATAAACACAATAAATAAATCATTCCAAAGCAATTTCGATCCTCTTCTTTACAATCGATAGATGAATGCTTTCGACGTAGTTCATGGTCATAATGTGAGATGGTTAATATTACTCAGTTGTAGAATGTATTAGATATTTCTTGGACATAGTTATTATTCCTATATTGCCCTAAACAATTTTTTTGTGTTTATGGTCCTAAAATATAAACGTAAAGAAAACTGAACAAGTTATTAACAAAGTCAAACAAAGTTATTTAAAGAAAGTAATTGCTAGGATCGAGTCCTTCAATAGCCTAATAATTCTTTCAACTCATAACAAACACTAGGCCTACCTAAATTATCATCTGAACAAGAGAACTCATCCTAATGGTCAAGTTTCCTACGAATATAGCAAATTCAACGAGAAATATGCTTACCTGTAAAGTTTGAGTTCCGAAATAACTGTTGTCAGACGTTCGAAGAATTCACATAGGAACTATAAATTAATTAAAGAGCGATTTATTTACATGAAATTGGTGTACATAAAAATTTGGAACAACTCACGCCATTCAATAAAATACAGGAATGGAGTAGTATCTATGGATACACATCTATTTTATTTAATAATGATACAATTGCTGAATGTGTTTATTGTTGTTGATGTTTGTTTTCTTTATTTAGTCTACAAACAATTGTCACATTTTTTATGTTTAATTTAGAAATTTATTTTATGATTAACATTTAGATTATCATTATTACTATCATTATGATTCGTAAACAGTCAATGTACATTACATATTTGCAATATATAAATAAAGTAAATAAAATCATCTTTTAAATATGTACCCACTCAGTCACATAACAAATTTTCAATGTGATTCTTCAATATCAAAGTTGATAAAGACAACTCTGTTAGCAACGACGCCCTCGACTTGCGAACAAAGGCACCAGAAACCGATATTATTAACAGGAAATACCTAGCAAACTAGGTGGGCACGATTTACCAGCGGGCGCCGATCAGAATGTATATCCTGTTTATAAACATAAATTGTTTTAAATAAGAGAATTATAAATACAACACAATTGTACGAAATAATATAAACAGCAATAACTTACACTGTCAATTTCTCAATTTCATTAATCCGGGAAATCGGAAATCGGGAAAAGGGGGTTCGATATCCCGCTGGGATGGATTTTTTAATTTCTGGATTGATTTATATAAAAATAACACTGTCAATGTTTAGCGACAAAACATTGATGATGTAATGCAATATTATTAGGTATTTTAAGTTTTCCCCGGTAGATTGAGGGGGAGGGTGCTTAAATTCATGAAATGAAAAACACGTGCCTTGTTGGTCTTGTGGTTAGCGTCTTTGATTTCAATGCAGAAGGTCCAGGGTTCCATTCCTGCTAGAGACAGAAGTTTTTTAAACTTTTGATTTGGACTGAAGTCCATCAGTTCTTGCCTTAGGAATGTGTAAACAGTGAGTTTGGAGCCGTCCTAGCAACAAGGCACATATAATAAATTCTAAGGTTGTCCCGAATCAGATTTGTTGATTCTGGCACTGTCTGCGGGTGGAATCGTGTTCAGCTTGATTGATCGGTGTTTCATACTTAAATATACCGGTCTCTAGTTGGTAATTGTTCGCTCGTCGATGGTGTCGGAACCTACAGGGTTGGCTTGGTCTGATTTAAATTTAATGTCGCCCACTGAAAATAAGTTATGACCGAGTGGGAAGACTCTAAATACGATAAAAAGAAAATCATTGTATTCAGAAAAGCAAGATAATAAATAACGTTAAAAACAACGGGATTATTACAGACCTTTGAAAGCAATATAAACAACAAGTTTTATTAAAGAATAAGCGAGATAAATAAAAATAAATCATTGTAGTCTCGTGGACATTAATGAAAGGAAATATGAAAGCAAATAATTAATATCAAAATGTTTGAAAACAGTAAAATTCAGATTCAAACATGGTTTCAAAAATAGAATCGTATCTGTTTGATAGTGTATTCATTGCTCGTTTGATATTTTCTAGCCTATTCATACATCAATTTAAAACAAATCAATTTCTCCATACAGCCCTGTCGTTGAAATTGTTTTACTGATCGAAAAACGCACAAAACGAGTCAATTCTAAGCTTTTTAGTTTCTGTAGGCTGTCAATATTAATGCGTATGCTATATTGAAACATAGAACCCGCAGACCGAACTCTAATGAAAAGTGACAGAAACGAAATGAGTATTTATTTTTTATGGTGTTATGTCACTTTTTTAGGCAATGTTGTCGAAGAGAAAAGTTTATTGAAAACGAATATTAAGAAGATATGAGAAACTCATCATTCCATATTTCACTTTTCAGAACTAATATCAGTACTGTTACATGTTTTTTACATATTAAATAATAATGAAATTTTGAGGCTTCTTTCTTAGCAATTTTCCATAAATTGACCCGAGAGAAGAATAACAACTAAAACCAATTTATAGAAAGACAAAAGGAAAAAAAAACATGTGCATTTTCTGGCTGATTTATAATTGTTTAAAATCTGCAATGAAACATCATGATAACATGATTGACCAAATAAAAAATTAAAGATAGCGTGTAAACTTTCACCGTTGGCGTATATTTGTTCTTTATTCTTGGAAATTTAAATCTAAACGGTAACGCTAATAAACTTAGTGAGTTCCTATGTCTTTAGGAAATTTTATTTAGAACAAATTTTAATTTTCCACACATGCAAAAATATCTTTATGACAACGCGATAAATCTGACGTCAGCGTGAGAAATTTTATTAAAGAAACCGCTTTCCTTTTCTCCATTTTGCTTACGAATCACATTTTGTTTTGATGTGTGAAGGCTGTTCCGTCTTAACGGGTTAAACCAGGCAAAGATTTAATTCAGTTCTGTTGACAAGTACATTTATTAATATTTGCACGAAGAGATGTATATTCCTCAACCATTACCGTCTTAGAATATTTTATTCTCTCAACTCTTTGTTCTATACAATCTTTGATCGTCTCTGACACAGCATTATCTTCAAAGAGTTTACGTAAGTACTTTCCCAAAGAAAATCAATTGCCCAACTCTCTACAGGCACAGTTTTATATTGACTGACAGATCACTTACTTCTTATATCTCACTTTCTGAGTCTCTGCCAACAAAACAATGCAAAACAATGGCCGACTATGTAATAAATCGGACCCTGCCAATAAGTCGATACCACAGACTGGACGGTTAATATATGCGATAACGCCAAGACGTTCACTAGACAGTATTCTTCTGGCACCATTGCATAATACGTTCATGTAACGGCATTGATTGAGCGCCTCAGCTGATAGATTGGTTGAGGTTGACACCGGCGTCTTGGGTCAGAGACGCCATCTGCATAATATTAATGGGTAGTTATACACTATACAGGTCATGCATAAATGGGCTGCACTCTAGACTTAGGGTGTAAAAGGGGTATTACACTGGGGTCACCGCCAGCTTGTTACAGTTTTTTGGTTGGGTTTTTATGGTACTGAGCATTTGCACATTTATTCTGCTCACTTTAGAACGAATGTGCGCATGCTCAGTACCATAAAAACCCAACCAAACACGGTAGCTAGTTGGCAGCGACCCCAGTGTAATACTTCTTTAAGTGTAAGGGAGGACTACGAGTGGTTAAGTGGAAATATACTATACAATAAACACGGATTTAGGAGTAGCCAAAATACGGAGTTATTGTACTTAATCAACAGATTGTTGAAGAATATCACAAAAATAACATTTAATTACAACTTCAAAGTCTTTGGTGGAGGTGCCGGGTTAAACGAATTAGCCTTGATTGATATAGGGCCTAATAGCCCGGGTTATCTGATCGCAAGCGTCACTAAAACATTTATTCTTGTTTAATGTCAATGTCAACAAATAGACGCATGTGAATCGAAGGTTATGATTGATTTTTATCGTGAGACGTGACTTACGCACACACGTTTCTATTTTGTATACAAATATCATTGTTGGTGGAGGTGCCGGGTCCTTCCATATCCCCTATAATTTAATGTACAGTTTTTATCTCGTTGACGATTAAAGCGGTAGGTGAGGCTACGAGAATCACACAATTTACTCAAGTACTTCAAATAAACGAACAGCTTCTCTTATTTCTTAAAGAATCCTACTCATCACTGTGTCATTACACTGTGGAATTCGAGAAGAGGAAACATTAATAATGTAGTGAGGGCCACACAACATACGTTATGAACAACCAAGGGATTCGTTAATATTTTACTATGATACAGAAATTGTACATTTTCCAGGACTGTTTGCGGGAGAGCAGCAACTTTATTAATTTTAACATATCGCCGAAGGAGATATATAAAAAAATGCGTTTTCAACGTTTCTAGCGAGTATGAAGAGGTATGTAAAAATAAATGAAAATAACATTATATTCTCATACAAACATCGTTCGTTGTTGGTTGAGATGCCGGGTATTCCCATATCAGCTATTATTAAAATATTAAATTTCTTTCTCTTCTCGGCGGCAATTACAACATCAGACTACGATAATCACATCACATACTCGATTACTACAAATAAACCAACAGTTGACTAAGATCTTAAAGACGCCCACTTATCGTCGAGTCACTTCTCAGTGGAATTGGAGAACAGGAAACGTTGTAACTGTAACCTCGGGGCTAAGCGCAGTGAATTATGTTATTTATAGCCAACTCGAGAGGAATTCGATAATCTTTTCTAACGGAAGAATGGTAAATTTTCGCCAGATTTACTTGAATGAGACATCAACAGAGCATAATGCTTTGAGTGATCATTGTTTTGGTTGTTATTGAGATGCTCATGCGGTAATCGTTCAATGTAGGATAACTTTTTTTAAAATATATATTTAGACTACAAAGTGCCTTGTCAATCCTTGTCAATCCTTGCCTCTCTACCAAATTATTAATTATTATTTTTTGGGTGCTGGATGCTGAATAATGTACATACAATTTCTTATTATTTAATTTTAAAGTATTACATTCATCAATATATTTCCTAATAAACACAACGCACATATGATGTACCAGAGAACCACCAGAAAATACTATATTAAATAATTATTTAACTGAATTATTTACGATACTAATATTTGTATTATGTGTAGGTTAAGTGACATACAATGCTATCTTCCTTCTCTAAGATATGTAGGTGTTTTAGTTATGATTTGGCTTTTACAATATTGACATTGTGTGCAGTATTCTAAGGGAAGCTGACATGCTAAGCTTCATTAATTACATTATCTGCTGTACGTAGTACACTCGACCATCTCTTTACGTTTGATTGACGCCATATTGGATTACCAAACCAGGGCTGGTGGATTGCTGCCTCATGGGATAGCAAAGCTTAGGAGGTTTAATTATGTTATGTGTTTCGGATTTGAGGCAAATCCTGCTATTTCACAATAGGCAGACTCGGACCCACAATAGCCAAGACATACCGTGATATTGTGATATTTCACGCATAGATGAATTTTTACAATTTTGTTGATTGAGAGCGATATATCATACTATCTCCATTTTAAATTTTGTTAATGTTTCATGTATGTAGTTGTATAGGAGCATATAGCAGTTTAAAAATTTTGTTTTGTATACATTATGATTGGCAGTCCTACAGTATCCTCTATCCGGAGGCCTATGGTACATATATGGAAATTCAAATTAGTGAAACATGCTGAAATATATACTTTTTAAATCAAAATAGTCAACATACAAAATAAAGTTCATACAATAATTTGTTTTTAATAAATGCTTGCCCCACCACTCTGACCCCAAAAGTGACCAAATGAATTCTGTATCATCCTTGTGGAAGGGAAATGTGATCAAAACCCAGTGTCAATCGGAGTTGGTTGTCGCTTTTTATCTCGAGATGTGACACAAGCTCGGTCGGATAGAAAAGTGAAGCTTATGGAGGAGTTAAGCTCTTTAACTTACTGTGAATTGTTGGTAGAACAACAAATCACTAATAATACCCACACAAATGCGTTATGCAAAGGAGCTTCCTCGTCAAAGTGAAACGAACTATACACAAAAGAGTTATTCACTCTATTTCCTCGTAGTAATATGCTCGTAAATGGCAGTTATACTAATGAGTGCGATTACATTTTAGTTTCCATGAACTGACAACAACTAAGAACAATGCAGACTGGAATATTATCTACTTGACATTCGCAGAACGTACGAGACGAAATTAAACTCTTTTGGTGATATCGTTTACATTTATTTAATGCAGCACATTTCAGTCATATGGGATGAATTTGCATTCCATTGCATTATTTGCCTCGGCAGCTGACTGCGAGGTCCTCTAGAACGATGGTTCCTAGTTTATTAATTCAATATGAAGCCCACTATTAAGTTTCAAGGGGTTTATGCGTGGTATTGAAGTGTGGGGTTAGTACCGTGGGTCTAGGCTGGTCGTTGGGTAAGGGTCGAGGAAAGTATTTGCGGAGAGAATTTTGTTTTTCATATTTAATTTTTTAATTAAAACATCCGTTTTCACGAGAAATTTCAACCAAAGGATTCAATTAAAAATAAAGGTTTAAGTGCACTCGTATAATAAATGAAGGATCTTAACGGAATACGTTGAATGTTGAAATTTGGTATTTACTTATCCATGGTTTAATTCAAACTTTCGTTAAAACGAGAAATCTAAACAAAAAGATTAAACTCACAAATCAAGTTTGAAATACGCGTATAATAAACATGTAGGATCTTACTCGACTTCATGTATTCGTCAAAACACCTGCGCATATCTGGGCTAGGTTTTGCAGACGACTACTGCGTGTAGGAACGCTGATGCAATGTCACAAACAAGTTATATATTCGCTTAGTTGTTTATTTGATGATATTCTGATTATACTTGGTCGCTTTGAGAACAAAATGTATAGTCACGTTGACGGATAAGCGGATTTAGTGCATTGAGCTATCTTTAAAAATAATCGTTGCATTTTGACATTGTTAGCAAAGAATTATTTTTTTAATGAAGTAGGCCTACCAAGTTATTAAATAAACAATATTATATTCATTTACCTTATTTAGCTGCTACTATACCATTGTGACATCATAATTTACAATGTTGTCTTTTCACATATGCATAACATAGATTTTTAATATCCACTATCGACATTTTAATTTTAAACTATGCATATCTTGACCTCTTTATACCTGCTGTAAATTTGTTGTATTCTCTAATTCATGCATAAAAACTGATCATTGATGTTTTTTATTTAAATTACGTACACTTACATATAGCTAATTGTTCTCAGTTTGTCAGGTCTCTCTTCAATGAATTCCCTCCATACTCTTTAATTTTTCTTCTAAATAACTTGACTAATGATTATTTATTTTGGGTATAAAATTTAACATATTGAGTAATTCAATACGTTCTTAAACTGTTAACCATAGTAAATCTTTTATTACATCTGAACTTGGCATTATTTTCCTTCATTGTAATATGCATATCTCAAAGCCTTGTTTTGGAAAATTTGAAATTTTATAATCTCGTTTGCACATGCATTACAAAATAGTGTTGCAAGTATTCCAAATCTGGCTGTGGTTGATAAGCAACAGCGCTTACAACATTTACAACGCAAAAGTTCTTATTCGTATAAAAATTGGGATGTCAATCAATTTCAAACAATTAAAATCCATTTCAAATATTATTTATAAAGAAGTACGGTAAAAGGAGGGGGAACAGTGTGAGATATGTCACAAGGACATGACTCATCCTAACATTAACTTATTGAAATAAAGATAAAATGAAAAGGGGAGATACAACATTTGAAATATAGTTCGAATTGAATTATTATCAAAGCATGTGTTGGATTTCATTTCTGCACATAACTCCTAAATCTTCGACAAGAAACTATAATTTTAAACAAATTCCCGAAGGCTCAAAAAAGAAGACGCACGAATATATAAATGTCTGTTTAAAATTATGCCTAGGTCCTACCTACAATAATAAGTAAAAAATATTTTGTGTTTCACTGCAACATTTAGTTTGAATAAAAAATATTAATTAAGTTAAATTGGAATGTCAGTGTTGGCATTATTGTTTTAACATTGCTCAAGTATAATGATTGCTCAATGCCCATTGCTTCAGTCCAATAGCAAAATTCAAATTCCATTTAGAAACATTAATTATAATTATAATTTAATATAAGTCTGCGTACTTTTTATCAAGAGTCCCTCTATTCAAATTTACCAACGACGTATATTTAGCCTCAACGCGACACAATCATTCAGACATATAAAAATGCAACGTCGCATGTTTTTTGCTAAGAAATACTTCATGAAATATACAACATCTCACGTCTATGTGGGGACAGAGAGCATTTTTATATAAAAACACGCAGATTGTACTGTGAAGCTTTTCCATTGGAAAAATGCCACCCCAATATTATCACCTGCAATAAACTATACACTTCATGGATTTGTCTAGACTGTAGGGAATTGAAATATTTCTGAGCAGAAAAAGATAAATATTGAATTCATATTTCACTATTACAAGCATTGAAAAATATATGGTCTCTTTAAACGATACAACCTTTATTTATCTTTTCATTACGTTTTATGTCTAAAGTTTAGTGCCAAGTGACAACCGTTACTCTTAGGTTACTTATTGGTTTGAGTGTGTTATAATCGTTGCAAGGACGTACGCCCATGAGCTATTTTTTTGAACTAAATTCAATTTTGACTGAGAAATCAATTGTTAAACAGTCAGTCGCAAACTGCCGGAAGGCCGGTATAGATCCAGGGATCTGCAAACTCTAGCCTGTATCGCGTAAGCGCTCTAAATAAAGGTTTCTTAAAATAATGCCAATTGTAAAGCAGACATCAGGTTTACTCCTTGTGACCCCTTCAGGTTATTAGGTAATTAAGGTTAAGTGTAGATAGGAGAAAATGCACATGGGCTGTTTAAAAAACACGATTTTAAAAAAGAATTCCCAATGTAAAGTAGCATCTGAAATCATTGCCGAGATAAAAATGTGTACCGGTAATTAAATATTAAAAGTGAAATGAAAATACCCGGCACCTCCACCAAAAATCATATTTGTAAACCATGTCTCACGATGATAGCCGAACATGTCTTCGATTAGCATACGTTTTTAATATAAATGAAACTCTTAGAGCAGGTGAGGTTAATAATGTGATGAATTAGTTGGACTATACATATATAAATAGTAAAATGTCATTAAACCAGTTGAAGACGACTGAATAGTCGTCGAAATATCGTTAGCTACATAGTTTTTCTTTATTTAAAAGAGCAGAGTATAGTCCAGCTAATTCATCACATTATTAGCATACGTAGATTACGTTGGCATTGCCCATCAACTAGAATTAATGTTTGGTGACGCTTGGGGTCGGTAGAGCGTGCATTAGCCCGGCACCTCCACCAAATGCTTTGAATTTATAATAAATCCTTCTTTGACCATTTATTGGTAAGTGAATACGAGTACTTTAGCTACTCCCATATCCGTGCATATTGTATCTTTCCATTAAAGCACCTCTTCAGTAACTAAGTAGAATAAGCTAAAATTAATTTCCATGTACTGTAAGAAGGACCCAATCGCGATATTTGCCTGGGACTCTGAAATTATTTAAGAGGTCATTCTCTCAGTAAGGACTTCCGGTGGCTGGTATCGACCCGACAACCGAAAACCAGGAGTTTGTGAAAAAAACGGATTATTCTAGATCACTTTTAAGATAAACCATTTTCTTGGCATTTTGTTTCTTCCACCAGTATACCAAGTTATAATATTATCTTTAACACGATACATTTTCACGTCATTGCTTAGTTTTTTAGTAACTAGCCGTAAATGTCCAATTTTCTTCTTATTTGAACAAATTACCCAACTTAATAAAGGATCACTGTGAAATTTGTGATAATGTTGTGAAATATATGTGACATGCATGCACATGTCCTTTACAAACAATTCCTTCTGAAGTTTAAAACAATTTTGTTGATAATTTGATTTAAAGAATTAAACTATATTAACTGTTTATTTTATTTTATATATACATAAATATACAAGTTATTAGACTATTCACTGTGAAAAACAAATTTATAAATAAAAAATATTTATTTATAAAAAAATTGTCAACAGTGAATAGCCCAATGATTTTTATATTTAAATGACAAATTAAGGCCAATAAATGATTCAGTTTGTCTGTGAATTTGCTACATATGCTGCATTTTTAATATTTTTTTTACATAAATATGCAAATCATTAGACTATTTACTGTGATAAACAAATTTTTATATAAAAAATATTTATTTATAACAAAATTTGTCAACAGTGAATAGCCCAATGATTTTTATATTTAAATGACAAATTAAGGCCAATAAATGATTCAGTTTGTCTGTGAATTTGCTACATATGCTGCATTTTTAATATTTTTTTTACATAAATATGCAAATCATTAGACTATTTACTGTGATAAACAAATTTTTATATAAAAAATATTTATTTATAACAAAATTTGTCAACAGTGAATAGCCCAATGATTTGTATACGGTATTTAAATGACAAATTAAGGTCAATAAATGAATCCAGATTGTCTGTGAAGTTGCTACATATGACGATCAAGGGTTCATTAACTCTACTTGTCTACACGTCTGTAGGTGTGAGCAACCTAGGTTTCCCAGACAGCAGCCGACTAGGGCCACACACCTCCCACTAAATATAATACATCCCCCTCGAGGCGTCGGAGCCGCACGGGGTAGATTAGCTGACGCCACCAGGAATCACGTTCAACCAGGGAGGGCACGTTGTCGGGGCCAGACAGAGTTCAAGCTAAAGATAAAGTTTTCACACACATTGTCGTTAAAATTGTAGCCTTCAATACTAGGTTTTATCACAAATACGTTTACTTTGATAAATCGCTTAAATTGAAACTATGATATTTTAAGAGACTTTTCTCCGATATAACAAATATTTTATTACATTTAAATTCACGACATGAAGAAAAAACATTTTCCAGATATTTAAGGACTACATTCTTTATCCTTATATTAAACATAAAAAAATGTAAACAAAATATTTAAAAGTATATACAAAGATCACAATTAGGGTAAACGAAGTGGCAAAAACATAACATAAGCCTAGCCTTATTGATAACAAATAATAACTTTTATGTTTACGCCTCTGTTTAAGTATATTTAATTTTTAAATAAAATGTATTTTGAAGTTTAAAATTTTTCTTTCTTATTACTGAAAAATAAACAAAACTAGGCACAGAAAACTAAAAAAATTAGCTTAAACTGGCTATTTAATTATTTTACATCATAACGATAGGCCACGAAAATATTCGTGAACAGACTTCGTCAACTTCATCTTTATTCATCATCCCATAGTTCATTCCAACCAGCTCCTTTCATCTTGTACATAAACCGAGGCAGGCTCTTGCTAGACCATCCGCTGAATATTCAGACAATATTATCGCGCTCTCAATAGCTCACCGTGATTTCGAGTTTAAGTTCGCATACATTACTTTTAATTATAAAATACATTCTTATCACAATGTAATTGTTTTGGGACGATCATTGAAACCACATGAGTTCTGCATAATTTAAATATACATACAATTTATTTGTTTAAATTTTGTTTTACAAAATATGTAATCGTTTACTCAAAATATAATTTATAAAGAGCCTTGTTATAGCTTAATGTTGTAAGAGTTTATTTTAAATCATTCTTGGTTTTTAGTGGATTAAGTTATTCAGCAGTCAAAAGTCATATTTTAAGAGCTGGAGCTGAGCTTGGCCCAACTCAAATGCTTGCGCTCAGGTGTTGACGATTGCAGCTAAACGGATGAAAATATCCAAATTTGCCAAGAATTTTAATAGATTACCTTTTTATTAATATCCACATTTGTTTGACAAGAATAAGCCTTAACAAATCATTGCGAGGCATAAGTTAAAAACGTGAAAAAATGGGAAATCCAAAACATAGATTCCAACTACCATCGAACCGTTGATCTTACGATTTACCACATTAACCTGCGCGTTTAAATAAATTTAAAAATCTGTACACTTGGAATAAATTTGCGAAGTTTACAAAAATTGTGTAAATTACAGAGATTTCGCGAATTTTTAATTCCAACCCGATAAATTAAAAATACGAATACTGGATGTCATAGATTAAACCTTTAAAAATATGCTAGCGATGTTGTGCGTTAACCGTTTAACCAAACAAAAATGAAAACTGAGCGCCTCAACTCGTCTCCGCGCCAGCCTCAGCGACTCCTCTTAAGAGAAGGATATGGTAGTATACCAGTATATATACATTTTCATACACTATTAAAATAAGATAACATATTTCAAAACACCACAAATATTTTGGAAAATTTGACAGTGTCATTTATAGTAAATTTCACTTCAATATATTATACAATTACAGGAATTTTCGGATTTTTTAGGAGTAATAAAGTGTGCCAGTTGATTTTACGAAAGTAAGGCTGCTGTAGTCAAACCCAAGTTTTGAGTCCACGCTAACTGCTTAAATATTTATCATTGGCAGCCCAGCGTCAATGTCAAGCCTACATTGTTGAAAGGGCCTCGAGCAGTTATGTGAACAACTTAGTTTGTGTTTGACTAAATTAAAAGTGTTTTCATCAAAAACGCTTTGTATTTTAAATTAACCAAATTACTCAGTAAATTGATTTAAATGAAAATATTATTTCGGCACATTGTTCTTCATAATTCTAAGCATCAACATAATTATTAAAGGTTAAGTGGAAAAATTATAAGCACTCCGCTATTCTTTGTTCGTTCAATCTACCCCTCAAGTAAGGCTGAATTCAAAGCAACGCACAGTTAATTAAGTTTCTTCCATTTAAGCTGTTTGTTAAGGTACTTGTTTAAGAGAGATAAACGAATAAAATACAAGAATTTATCAAAACTTCTCCATTCAAGTGACTCTGGTCATTATGTACATAAGGTATAAATATTTTAGTACATGGAGCTACAAGCTAATATAAAAGAAACTAATGAGATTGAATTTTAAAATGTACCTATTCAATGGAGCGGATGGCCATTAAGCTTTGTAAGTTTGTTAGTTGAAACGACATCTCTGGTCTTAAGTGCCTGTGAAAAGTGTATTTCTGTTAAAGAGTGTTTTATAAAAGTTAATTGGGTATCAAAATGTTGATAATTCACGACTGTGCACTTTCCGCCTTTAAGCACTTTGTATATTTATAATTTTACGTTTTGGGTTGGTTGATGGATTGAAGTGGGGCTTTTAGTTTAATTTTTATGCTTTAAAGTTGGTGATAGTACGCAAGACTGTATATTGAAAATATTTGAGTGAAATGTGAAAAAAGCAATTAAGAAAGATATGGAAATGTCCAGCGGAAACGTTTGTTTGAGCAGCACGGAGCAAAGGAAAAGAGCAAACATTATTAGTTGAAAAAGTGATATATAAATTTATATTCATTTTGAGTCTACCCACTCAGTCATAGAACTGATTTTCAGTGGTGGGTTTTAATTTTAAAGCGGACTATACAACCTTGTTGGTACACGCACCATCGGTGAGCGAACAATGGAAGACCACATCGTATTTTAAATATTAAATAGAGACAGAACAGACGAATAACTTTGTACAATGAACGTGCAAAGTTGCTAGGACGACTCCAAAATCACTGTTTATACATTTCCAACCCAAAATACTGATGGACGTAAATCCACGTTAGACCTGATTTATTTGTTGAACGTATTCTATTCATTTATAAAAATTGATTAACAAAAGGAAGATAACTTTGTTTATGTAAATGCAAACACAATTACTAAACAAATTTCAAAATTATAATATGAAAAACAATATTTTAACTTCTGTCTTGCATTCCTTTTATAGGGAAGTGGTTTTCATATTTACCACCACTTCAAAATCTACTTTAACCCGGTCAAAAAGTTGCTTTGTTTTGTTCTGAATTGGTTGCATTTTTCAATTACTAAATTTTAACGATGAGAACGATTTTTGTAATGGTTCAAAAATCGAATTGTGTATAAAACCAAAAAAATACACAAATATCCGGGATGCCCGGATATTTGGTTTATTTTGTTGATATTTTCTCAATTTAAATATTTAAAAAAAAACGGGGGAAAAATAAAAATGACAAAGATCTAATTTGTGCCAATTTTGGATATTTTTTCTACTTCGATATCAATTTGGAATTCAAAATCTGCATTCCCCCCGCCCACCCCCCTAAAAGATCCAGGAATAAAATCTAAAAAAAATATAAAATTCTTTTATAACATCACAAATTTTAAACTGTTAATGTAGAAACCAACATTTTGGGTCCCAAAATTTTGATCTAAAAAGAGCTAAACACTGGTCGAACGAGCCACCCAATACCCAACACACAAATTTATATATCATCGTGCTTTGATAGGAAGTTTAGATACTAAGGCGCCCACGATTGTACTCATTTATAAAGGAAGTCCCATTGATCAAATCTCCATTGTATGTTATTGGGTTATTGGGAAATGAGATGAGAAGAGTGGGGAGAATCGAGGCTGTATTTATAGACTACTCGCTGGTATATTCAGCATCATCCATTTGAGTACTAGTATATATTCCCGTTTACAATGGCTGTTGCGAGCTAAGGGAGAGGGGGTGGGGGGAGAGGAGGATTACAAAGGTTCCTACAAATACTGAACGAGCCTATCTTTAAAGAAATACTCACCGGCTCTCGTGAATTTCTTCTACGAGAAGATAATTAAAGTAGAGTTTGTATTAAAAAACTCAAAAAAGGACTTACAGAAAGCTTACATTTACAGGATGGAGTGGAATAAAAGGAATAATTCTTTTTCTTTTAAATACGAAGGAAAACGTGTTATAAGATGCAATGTAAGCCCTTCTTCAGGTGAACTGGATATGTTGCGGATAGGACAATTGTAAAGGGATGTCCAAAGTTTGACTCAATCTCGAGAAAACCTTGTCAGGTTTGCCGGTCACGACGGGATTCGAAACCGGGACCTCCTGAATCAGAGTCAAGCGCTAGAGCTCGAGCCAACGCTTTTGGTAATTGGAATAAAATGTTATGTCATGTCGGTAATCCTGAGTTAAGTCAATTGAAGTTAAGTAGTATCCTTTTCCAGCTTTAATGAAGAATTCTATATGCATGAACCTTTGGTTTTCTATATATCTATATTGATAAAACGAATGTTTGTATGTCTGTCTGTCTGTCTGTGTGTTTGTCCTTTATTCATTACTACACCATTCATCCGATCTCCATGAAACTTGGCACATACAAGTATTTTGTCACAGGGAAGGTTTCTATGCTATCCATTTTGTTGTAACTCCTCCACGTGGTGATCGGTGCCTGCAAAGAGGACTCACCAATGAATTGACTTCGACACCGTTGGACACATCACCATGAAAGTTGACACATATACGTATTTTTTTTATGGAGAAGGTTTCTATGTTGTCCACTTTACAACGTCGCAGCAACGCGCGACGGGTCAGCTTGTTATCAATAATTAATAAATGTATGTCGGTTATAAGCACTTTGCCATATGTGGTTGTTGGAAAACAAAATAATTCTGGCGTAAATAGATGTTGTGAAATTGTTTTACAAAATATAACAAGAAAAGCGACACATGATTTGAACTTAACTTTAATAATTTAAAGTAAAATTGCCTTGGCAAAAGCCTTCTTAATGTAGATTTGTTGATACATTTGACCCGAAGTTGCTGAGGAAAAAGAACATTTCACTACAACCACGTCATCTTTGCTTTACGTACTTTACGTAACATATTTTTAGTAAGTACAGGCAGACTTAGTGGTCGATTGTATTTTATGTGACGTATTTATTTCATTTTGAAATCAGAAAGCATCAGATTTAGATGTTAATATTCATTTGTGATAATGCAATATTAATATAAACTTTCAAAGTGTTAGACATGGCGTCAAAGAAGATTACAGTTGTGACGAGGCGTCTAGTGTCATGCCATAGAGAACATATTATAATATCTTCTGCAGTATCTAGTTCAAGAGTGAATCTCATTCTAATAACCTCGTCGAGGAATATGTACTTGGCTGATAATATCAGACTGTGTGAATATCCCGCCTTTATTCACTAAGCTATCTTGTTGTCTGACATAGCGGTTATCGAACATATGTAAACTAGGTAGGTCTACTTGGAAAAAAATGTTTCAAACCACTTAGGAAAGTAATAATTTTATTTATTGAGTATTATTAGTATTAAGTTTGTTAGGTAGCAACGATAAACTTGATCAATAAATATCTAGAAGAGGTAACCTATCAGAAGGTTTCTACCAATCTGTAAGGAAGCTTTTATAGAATGAGGATATGCCCAGAGAATGCAAGCCGCTACTTTACAAACTATATTTCGTCCTAATACTGACGTATGCTTCAGCGACCTGGACTCTGGGAAAACTAGACGAAAATCTCTTCGTTGCCTCGGAAATGAATTTTCTTAGAAGTGTATTGTGGGTAACTAAAATGGGTCAATTGAAAAGTATTGCAATTAGGAAGAAAATTGGTGTTGAAAGTTTGAGATGGCTAGGACACATGAAAATAATTTAAAATGAAAGAATACCAAGAAGAGAGTTTGCAAGGTTAGCAGGGAATAAGGCAAAGTTGGAAGACCAAGAGATAGGTGGGTTGAACAAATTAAACAAAGCATAGAAGAGGGAGACGTTTCTTGGGGGAAGGTAAAATTAGGAAGATGGTGTGAAGATTGGAATAAATTGAGAGATTTGGTAAAAATCAGCAGGATATGGGGAAGAGTTGTCAGTCGAAGAGGAAGCGGAAGAAGTTTTGTCAGGTCTGGCTTACCGGCGGCTGAGCCAAAATAGCCTGAGTAAATGGAGCTCACCCCCCCCCCCCAACCCGAGCATTAGTTTGGAAATGGGGACGGATTAAAAATGTATTCTGACAAAATACGATTTATAAAACATTGTGTTTCAATTAAGTAATATTTTTGTTTTGTTTTACTGAAATAGTTTGATGAAACAAAACACTGAGCTCGAATAATATGTATTTAATTATTAAACACCCTTTAAACAGTTTTATAATGAAGTAATGTGTAAATTCTATTATTTAGAATAATACACAAAACTACACACATACTGACGGAGGCACTTCATGGTGTGAGACCTTGGGATACTATTCCGCCACCGGTATAATCCTGACTGAAAAACTGTTCAGGCGCTCGGACATTTCCCCAACACCCCAATAACCTTTAGTTGGGTCACCGGAGTAAGAGAGGGTCATCGGATAAAACTGATGTCTACCCTTGAGCGGGATCTTTACAAACTAATAAAAAAAACAACTAGATATATGATACAATAATTGAACAATGAGAACATTTTTTAGTTTATTTTGTGGGCGAAATCGCTGTCACGGCTACTTTTTCAACTTGTAGAAAAATAACTTGGGGCTATAATTTCTAGCTAGCGTTTTGTCAAATACAACGTAATGTATACTCATAACATGTCTCAATTTAGAATTTTTTAAGTAGAAAGTTTTGTCTTAAGTTTAGTGGAAGTATAATTAATGTATATTCACTTTACCCACAGGTAGCAAAAAAGTATCTTTGTTAAAGACACAATTTATTGATTTAATAAATTGTTTTTCTTATATTCGTATTAAGATGAAAGCAAATATTCAGACATTGTTTTATAAAGAAAAATATTATTGTTTTAACATCCCAGAAGTTATCTTATGTAAATATAAATGTTTTACGTAAATCTGAATAAAAACGGCATAGTTCAATGCTAGTTTCAGCTGACGTTGTTGAAATTGTATTTGAGATGGGTTGTAGTTTGTTCCAAATTATACATTTTAACTTTGAGATTGGATCTCATCTTTAAATTATATAATGCACGGCCAATATTACAAGTAAATATGCATAGAAATTCAAACTTCTTTGCACATTAAAAATCTTTAATTTCCAAACTTTATTTTTGTTATTTAGGTTTATAAAATAATGTTCGAAATGGAAATTCAACTCATCTTTAACTAATATAATGAATCTCATTACAAACAAGTATGCGTAGAAAACTCAAACTTTTACTTTCGATTTCAATTTGTAATTATGAAACTTTTTTTGGTAACTTAAGACGAATGTCTAAACGAGAAGTGTATAATGTATAAATCTGGAAATAAGTTTTAACGAAGATCTAAAGAGAAGCAGTGAACATCCCACTTACATCAAAACACTTGATAAAACTTTCCAGGAGAAGCTTCCCAGGAAAACTTTGCCCTTTTCAAGTTTATTTACATCAGAAATGTACTAACATCCATCAATATTTCATAAGAGTATATTATATTAACGATAAGTTTGAAGCCGTGCTAGCCACAAGCACAAACTAAATCGAGTAAAGTTGCTGTGAAGTTTTCTTATCGATGCTGTCAAGGCCAAGGGGTGTAGGCTACTTCAAACCTTTTAAGATATATATTTTCAATATGGAATTTGCATATCAACTCATTTTCTAGATTGCATAATGATATTTGCATGTCAACTTTTAATATAATTGGTAATTAAAAAGTCCACTGCCGTATAATTTCATTAATTTAATTAAAGTATCATTTCACTTTGGGAGTCAATATTAATTCTAATTAATATTAATTTAGTTAGGAACATCTTCACAACTGGAGATTTTTCTAGATACATCGAAGGCCAGATTCAAGGTTTTAAAAGCCAGGTTGAAGCTTATTTTGCTGGGAAACAGTCGACCAAGCACGTAGTTCACCATAAATAATTGTTTTCATAGAAACGAGTGAAAAGGCGAGATGCTCACTGGAGGACAGTTGTCTGAGTCTAGATAAAGGACTTGCCATGTAGCTAGGCAGGCTTGGAGACGTTCAGTCCCGGAGATTAGTTCAGTCAAGCGCAGTGTTGGCCTATTTACTGATTTAATCTCACTTCGTGGTATTGCAATGCGACGCAGGTTGGAGCTAGTTTTAGACCTATAATAAGGGTCGAGTTAACTTGATTCCTACACAAAGGGCATAAGTCCACGCATTTTCTTATGGGTTGAGGGATCTCAAGTTGAGTAGGACAGGGTATTTAATTGGCCAGTTCCTTGGAACCTGAGGGGCGATGACTGTGTTCATGAGAGACCATGGTTGGATTTTCGAAAGAAGCGAGGCCATCTCAAGTCAGTGGTGGTTGTGTGGAGTCCTTGGGTGGACGTATTCGGTGGTTGGACCCGAGGGTCGTAGAAGTCGAACATGGAGGCTCTTAGAGGAGATGAACTAAATTTTCACCTTGAACAAATTGCAACAGAAATGGTTCTTTTTACATCGGATTCAGAAAAAAATCCCATTTAACATACTAAAAGTCTCGGAAAATCTAAGGTGTCGAAATTTATCAAATTTGCATATAAAGTTAAATAATGAATATGAATTAAAAATTCATTGTAAGTCTATATACAAACTTTTTTGCGAAAAAGCTACTGTCAAAAGTCCAATATGAATGTAAGAATTGGTTTTAGGTGACATATTTTATTTGCAGATTCCGTTAGTTGATTAAATTAATTAAAATTTTAATTGCGACGAATAAA
This sequence comes from Sweltsa coloradensis, assembly GCA_024449915.1. Taxonomy (NCBI): domain Eukaryota; kingdom Metazoa; phylum Arthropoda; class Insecta; order Plecoptera; family Chloroperlidae; genus Sweltsa; species Sweltsa coloradensis. Next base: position 258,810 of record JAMZAV010000512.1, read on the forward strand.
CTTGTAAATGTTAACTGACATGAAATATTGGACGTCTAACTAAGTAAACTAACTGATATTTTAAATAAACACTCTAGAAACACTAACAAAAATATAAACTCAAATGAAACTAATTGATAAATAAATGGGTTTCATAAAATGAATTATTTTATTATGGTATGACGTTCTGGAGTTTTCTATTCTATGTAATGCCACACGAAATAATTTAATAGGCCTTAGAGAAATGAATAACAACCTAACACGATAAACACAAATGCATCACTACCTAGGCCAACTCCTAATTTTGCAATTAATTAGCGATTAATTAATTACTTCAATTAAATTAATATTGTTTATTGTTTGTTTTTTCAAATTAATTACACGTAATTTGAAAATGAAATGGTAGATTTATTGGATTAAGATTTAAACGTGGGGAAAACAAAAAGGAAGATCAACTGGACAAAAAGTTAAAAGTAGGGGATAGCACAAAGTATTTTCAGCTTTGCATAACGTTTTTATTAAATTTGAATGTCAGTAATCTTGACCATCTAATTGTAGTGTAAATTATTTGCGCTAAATCTTTTCCAAAGTTAAATATTCAGATACTGACATCACCTATTTCTGATTTGCATCCGTCATCCATGCAATAAAATTACTATATTAATACATTGGTTTATTAGACTCATATACTTATAAACAATGATAATTGATAAATATTATATAGAGACCGGACAGTCTCTTTCTATATTTCTCGTCCCATGTTATCAGCATTGTCAATCTTCATAGCAAGTCTGGCTGAGAGGAGTTGCGCTATAAGCCTAGCCTATAATGTACACGATTTTATTTTTTAAATGGCAAATAATGCAAATATCCATGCATAAGTTGTTAGTTAGTTAGTTAGTTAATGTTGTTTACGGACACTTAACACTTATCAGTGCCCAGAAATATCCATAAGTCGTAATGTAAACAAACGTTAATCTGAATTACATAAATAATTCGAAATTCTAAATATTCCCATTTAACCAATTGTTTTAAAAACACGCTTCTTTTCGCTCTATGCAATGTGCACCACAACTTTTTAAAATGTTTGAAAACGTATTACAAAAAATCTAAACACTAAATAAGCCATACAAACAGGAAGTATATGCAATACTTAGTCAATGTGATCAGATGACGTCCTTAATTTATAAATAGTTAATAGGTGATTACAATGATTAATATGTAAAAAAAAAAAACTTATTACATTCAATGAATATTACAAAATAGTTGGCGTGTTGGTCGTTTGGTCGTTTATATATAATACAATAAATATTATGGAATAATATGCACGGATTTAATTGAAATTTGATATGTAGGGCCAATGTAGTAAAAATGTGTTTTATATCCAAGTACATGTCATTCATTAAATCCTTCCAAGTCATTCAAATCCTTCAGTTGCTTAGGCCTATCTACGGTTTATATTGTCAATCAATTGTTCAATCAATGAAGTTTTAATTAGTGTGTTAGTTTCAAATCTTGATACGAATCGATTTTATAAGTACCTATTCTACAACACTTACTTTCCTATGTTCAAAAATCAATAATATCGTAACTATATCGCATACAAGTTTTATTTACTTCATTGCATGACTATCAAGCTAACCTTTATTTAGGGGGAAAACAGACAGACTCTTCTTTCAATTTGAATGGATGCCTATTGCCTTTACACGATAGTTCGATATTTCAATATAAATATCTGCCCATCAATAATTTAATTATACGAACTTCATGTATTGTAATTTACTGTTTTGTAACTGACAGTGGTGGTTCACAGTTACATGATGATATGTTCGAAACCAGTCAAAGGAATGATATAATTTTTCCCACATGGCTTAGGGTAGGGCATATCCCTACGTTAAAATGCAATATCTTGTTTGAGTGACGATGGATTAATCGATGCTAATTAATCCCCCCCCCCATCCGTCTATTTTCACACCCACAATGTATCAAGAATAAGCCATCTGAAAAGGGGCAAGTTGTTCTTGGGCTGGTTCTCTACGTAAAGCAGTAATAAGGCCTATCTATAGTACTGAATCTGCATTTTTTCCAATGTTATACATTTAATTGCATTTATTATCTACGAACTCAGTTCCAAGAACAATTCATAAGGTACCTTTACATACACAATTTGTTATTACTATGTCTGTCACTTTCATTGCTAGGATGGCTTCAAGTCACCGTTTTCATATGCGCATAATATCACATTGATGGATGAAAGTAAATTTGAGAGTTTAGAACTCAGGCTGAACCGGAATTTGAACCCGCGACCGTCTGCATTGTAAGGAGTAATAAACCCAAAAACAAACTAATGACTGAGCCACATTTATAGATAAACAAAACAAATATTTAGATTTTGTTGCGATACCTCCCATGGGGCCATGATACAGGTTTATTGTACAAAAAACCGATGTCGTGTATTTTAATTTTTGGGGAATCCCTAGACCCAAATATGATTTCTAAGAATGCAGTTAAGACGTCTGAAAAGTAAGTAGAATGTAAGAGGAGCTTAATAAAAGAGCGGATAATTTTTTGAAATTTCTTTGACGGGACATAACCTCAGAATCAACAATTTTATTCAAATTACTGGAATCAGTTGCTCAAGTTCAAAATTGAATTTTTAGCAGCGGTTTTTTGTACATTATTTCTACACTCCTTTATCTACAACCTCAATATAAGTATTATTGGTTTTATATGATTTCAGGCGTTGAACAATTTTTTCCGTTAAACGGTACAAAATTTGAAATTGTACCGGCAGGCGAAAAAAATTGTGCAACGCAACAAACCATATAAATACAAAAATCCTTTTATTAAGGTTGTAGATAAAGGAGTGTAGAAATAATATACAAAAAACCGCTGCTAAAAATTCAATTTTGAACTTGAGCAACTGATTCCAGTAATTTGAATACAATTGTTGATTCTGAGGTTATGTCCCGTCAAAAAAAATTCAAAAAAATAATCCGCTCTTTTATTAAGCCCCTCTTACATTCTACTAACTTTTAACACGTCTTTACTGCATTCTTAAGAAATCATATTTGGGTCTAGGGATTCCCCTTACACAAACCGTAAATAGTTGCTATTTTACACGAAATGTAACTTTGCCTCTGCTGTTATAATTTGTATTACGTTGATAGGATTGATATTTTGATATTCGCCGAGAGTTCATATTTACTTACTTAGTACTGAACATAATTCAATTAATTAATTTAATTATGTGCATGTATAACTTACAAATAATATCTGAACTAGCTATACTTGGTAAGCTGATTGAGCTTAACTTGTTGGTTAAAAGTGAGAATGGTATTCCAAACCTTAAGAAATTGAAATTAACTTTTTTTAATTATGAAAGTTTATATGCAAATTTAATAAATTTCGACACCTTAGATTTTCCGAGACTTTGAGTATGTTAAATGGTATTTTTTTCTGAATCCGATACAAAAAGAACCATTTCTGTTGCAATTTGTTCAAGGTCAGGGCTATTTTTTTCCCAGATCATCTCCTCTATCTGGCGAGTGCCATCTTGCGGAGCATGTGGTCGCGTTGGTAACATTTTATAGGGGCTACATTCGGAGTACTTACCGAACCGGTATTTACGGAAGGTCCGGTGATTAGTGTGAGAGAGTTTAAGAGAGGATTTATGCAAATTGTGTCAGTTTTTTAAGGTTAATAATTCGTGAAAGTGTCACTGCTACATCTGTTTCATGTACGGTGAAAAGTAAAATTGTATCAGTTTTTATCGCAAATAGTTATCAAAGTGTCACTGTTACATCTGTTTCATGTACGGTGAAAATAAATTAATTGTTATTTACTTTTTTTAACGTTTATTGCCAACGGCAATCAAACCAAACGTTACTGTCACAACAGTAGAGTGCAGTACAATAATTGTATCGTTAGCTTAACCAACACGCGTCCACGGACAGCAACAAAATCATCATCGCTTATAAAACCGACAATAATAAAAGAACAATTAATTCTTCAACGTCATCTACATATTAAATAGGCAAATATAAGCCATTTAATGTGAATTATAAATTGAACTGCGAGATACTCGTCTAAAGGGGGACCAATCGTGTGAGCAGAGGGGGGTACTGACAGCCCAGGATCGACGCTAGCCAGTAGTACCTGGCTACCTGCATACACCAAAGCCCTCCCATATCACTTCGTACCGCATCAAGACAGCAATATATCCCTTGTGCATCAAGATAGTGATTTCAATAGTGAATTGTGCGTCTAAAAAAATCATCTAATTACATCATCTCATCGTAAAATCAACAACAATAAACGGATTATACATACAACGGCAGAAGGATAAGTACCTGTCATAAGACAGTTTTCTTTATAATTATCAGTTGATTTATTTGTATTTAAAGGAATTATCATAACATGTCATAAATGTCTGTCTAGTTTTAATCGCAACAGATAGGAATAACGAGCTCGTAGGTAGGTAGGAAATGTACCTATTTGTATCATCATTTACAAATGTTCAATAGTGAACCAGGCATTGTTCAACTTACAAATGCAGTATCTTTGTAGTTTGGCATTCCCAACAATCCCATTCACTCATACCTAGGCTATAGGCATTGTTGCCGGCGCGCGCAGACGCTGAGGCGTCAAGGGACAACTCCCATCCACGGGACAGTTTAAGGTAGGAGCTGGAGTAGAGTTTTAATGTGATATCCATTTAATTGCTAATTTAGTGTGAGATTCTTTTGTTAATTATAATTCTAATTTTATCTTGTGCGAACTAATGAGCTAGTATAATTACTAGGTATTTTTTTTGGGAATATTCCTAGCCGGGCAAGCAGAATAAATTCCCGTAGCCATCACAATGCTGATGTCTTCTGAGAGTGAGTCGTGGCTAACCAGCTGACTTATTTCAAATATCGACCACTGGTTGCCAATTATGTAAATGATTTATAAATAAATTTTAAGCTGTGATTATATTGTTGGATGAGCGTAGCGAGCGTAGCGAGCGAAGCGAAGATTCCATTTCACTACACTGGAGAAAAAAATCCGGAATGTTTTTTTTTTTTTTTTTTTCTTTCTGTATTTTTGTGTGTTTGTTAACACGATTCCAGCTAAACCGATACTCCGATTGCGATGAAATTTCATGGAGGCCCTCGAAATCTCCGAACCTAAAACTGCCACGTTTTTTTGAGCGCAATCGGGAAATTTTTTCTCATAAAAAACGCAATTTTACGATTTTTTTCGATTTTTAAAAACTTTCTTCGACTTATAACACCTACATGCTTTATCCGATTGTGATGATTTTTTCACAGAACCTTAATTTCATGAATTAAGATATTCGTGCGAAATTTGAGCGTAATCGAAAAATTATTTCTCATGAAAATCGAAATTTTACGGGTTTTTTCTTTTTTTAAAACAATTCTTTGACTTATTACACCTACATGCTTTATCCTATTGTAATTATTTTTTCACAGAACCTTAATTTCATGAATTTATATATTCGTGTTAAATTTGAGCGCAATCGAATATTTATTTCTTATGAAAATTGCAATTTTACGATTTTTTTCTTTTTTAAAAATTACGATTAATTAAAAAAATTAAGTTATTTTTTTTATTTTATTTAATTTAATTAAAAAAAAATCTTCGACTAAGTAATGATTTTTTCACAGAACAACAGAAAATCCGCGTAACACATGGCAGCTCAATGCACCAATTACGCTCATCCAACAACGCGGCGGGACTTAAGCGTTTTCCTAGTGTTTAAAGATTTAAAGTATTTTTTCACTAGGAAAACGCTTAAGTCCCGCCGCGTTGTTGGATGAGCGTAATTGGTGCATTGAGCTGCCATGTGTTACGCGGATTTTCTGTTGTTCTGTGAAAAAATCATTACTTAGTCGAAGATTTTTTTTTAATTAAATTAAATAAAATAAAAAAAATAACTTAATTTTTTAATTAATCGTAATTTTTAAAAAAGAAAAAAATCGTAAAATTGCAATTTTCATAAGAAATAAATATTCGATTGCGCTCAAATTTAACACGAATATATAAATTCATGAAATTAAGGTTCTGTGAAAAAATAATTACAATAGGATAAAGCATGTAGGTGTAATAAGTCAAAGAATTGTTTTAAAAAAGAAAAAACCCGTAAAATTTCGATTTTCATGAGAAATAATTTTTCGATTACGCTCAAATTTCGCAGGAATATCTTAATTCATGAAATTAAGGTTCTGTGAAAAAATCATCACAATCGGATAAAGCATGTAGGTGTTAAGTCAAAGAATGATATAAAAAATCGAAAAAAAATCGTAAAATTGCGATTTTAATGAGAAAAAATTTCCCGATTGCGCTCAAAAACGTGGCAGTTTTAAGTTCAGAGATTTCGAAGGCCTCCATGAAATTTCATCGCAATCGGAGTATCGGTTTAGCTGGAATCGTGTTAACAAACAGACAAAAATACAGAAAAAAAAAAAAAAAAAAAAAAAAACATTCCGGATTTTTTTCTCCAGTGTAGTGAAATGGAATCTTCGCTTCGCTCGCTACGCTCATCCAATTAGATTGCATCATTTGTTAAACTTGCCATGATGTTATTATTTGCTATTTTGTTATGGTAATAATACTTATATAAATTGTGTTATATTATGTGTAATTAATGTGTAAAACATAATATGTATAATGTATGGAAAATAGGAATGCTGAATTGATATAATATATATATATAACTTTTTACTGAGCGTGGTATGCCCCATCTCAAGATTCACTCTTCTCTTACAGTTGTATATAAATACATTATAATTTAAAATGCATTGTACAGTGATGTTTGAAAAAAAGTGAATTAAATTGAATTGAATATTATATAGAAATTTTGAAACGAAAGCCGATAGAAGCTAATAAAAAACATTTTCTTATTTTTCGCTTATCGATGGTTCGAAGCCCCTTTAAGCAGCCAACTGAAAATCTTTTTGGTAACTGAGTGGTACACTCTAAACGCACATTTTATGCAGATTTGTTTAGTTGATATAAAGTTTAATTTCATATTCACACACGATTTTTTGTTGGCATTGTCCTTGTGGCGTCACTTAGGTTAGAAACCCGGCACCTCCACCAAAAACATCAAATCAAGAAAAATGATTTTATTTTGTTTTGGTTTCCGTAGCCATGTTTGTTAAAGGACTTATAGCATTCATATTTTCGTCAGGGAAAATATTTGAAAAAAATGTGCAAGACGAATTTTATTCCAATCTTTATAAATACGCCATCTGTCGCCAAACAAGTTCACATAAATATAACAAGGCACATTCGACAAATCAATTTCGCTTGTACACCCGGCTTCAGAAGTAAATCAAGGAGTCTCGTTGTATCTACAATACCCAGCCCTTGATTTTCTTCTGACGCCGGGTGTACGTGAGTTCCCAATTCCCATCATATACATTATATACGTACAAGTTTTTATATTTACACTACATACTATACAATACCAAACCTCTTTAAATTAAGTTGAAGTATCTTTTTATTGATATAAATTATTGGAACTGTTAAATTTTAACATTTTGTGGAATAAATTCCATTGATAATGTGTCCTGTATTCCAGTATAATATATCATCATTGTTTTTCAGAAGTGAACATAACTCTTATCAAATACATGCATCTCTGGTACTTTGTTCTGTTATGGATAAATAAATAAATAAACAAACAAACAAATTTTTGTGTTGACTGACGATTTTTTATACGTTTAATTGTGTGTTCTTGTACATTTAGTTGCAGAGGGTGGTACTGTTGTGCTATATTTGGATGAGCAATGCGAAGACTTCAATTTCACTTACCCTTCAAAAAATTAGCTTGGGTGTTTTTTTGTTGTTGTATTTTTGTCTGTTTGTTCGCGCTATACCTGGCAAACGGCGTATGAGATCTTGATGAAAATTTGAGGGGGACGGGACCTTCGAAATCTCTGAACTTTGACTCGCCACGTTTTTGGGTACGATCGATCAAATATTTCTTTTAATTATCCTACTTTTACGATTTTTTAAAATTTTTAATGAGATATTTTCGTGATATTTGGCCTGAAACCGGGCAAACAGCTACTCCGATCTGATGAAACTTTATGGAAACGTTTAAAATCACTTAAATTATATATGGTATGATTTTTTTAGAGACATTTGAAGAAATATTTCTCATAGAAATCGTACTTTTACAATTTATTCCCGATTTTTAATACGATATTTTCGTGATATTTGGGCCGATAATCAACCATTAAAAGCTCATCCATCAACGCGACTGGAAAAAGCGTAAGCGAAGCGGCCTAGTGTTAAAGACTTAATTGAATTCCCTGCATATGAAATGAATAAAACCTGTGACCTTTTGCAAAGCTAGCCTTCGCCAACTACCATCTTTAAGACTGCTCAACTTTCAATGACGTCACTAATTCTTTCCTCTCTCTTGAGAAATGAGCCAAGTGTACCGTGACATTTTCTCCCTCATCCAAGTAATTTCTTTTTAATACTTTTTTAACTAGAGTAACCGCATTAAATATATTTGATCTCTTAGTGACCTAGAATCCAAGTTGGGTGCGCTAGTTCTGTAGAAGACAAAGGGACGTACTTTTTGTTTATTCTTCAACTGTAAGAAGGGGCTAAGTACTGATGAAATAGAACGAAGTGGTCTGATTTGGAAAGAACGCCTTGACAATGACGTAAATATTACTTATACTTGAAGAACTTTGTGGCGCGTACTCGAGTCGTTAAAAGCAATGTACGGTACACTTCTAGTATGAAAAAGTAGAGTTAATTGTTAAGACACAGTTGTCTGGTGTTAATTGTTTTTAACTTATTTAATTAGAAACAAAAATACACTTTTTGATATCTTGCACAAAAACATATTTTGCGTAATCAAGTTTAAGAACCTCATGACATAAATTCATATTATTCAATAACACTCATTAATATTATTTTTTAATATTAAATTCCATCAAACGAGAATATTTTAAACTAGCATTTTATATTACTTTCATTATTAGGCTTCTTTGTCGTTGTTGCATTATCTTTTTGAAATGAAAATATTACATATGAAAATCTGACAAAATTGAAATATTTTACTATTAATAAGACATTTTCTTAGAAGGAAATTGAAAAGTTAACTTATAACGTTCAATATGGTTTTGTAGAGTAAAAATTTGAAATAACATTCATGCCACAAAGATTAAAATTTAAAATCCCGAATTTAAATTTTGATACAAGGAGTAAGGTTGGTATATGAAATAAAAATTAAGCAAAACATAATAACGCGTTGTAGCGTTTTGTTAAAGTAGTGTTTTATTTTTATCACTAAACTTTATTTGGACCTGTACTTTACGTTCATCTAGTTCTAATAAAAACAATCAGAAAGTTGGGTAGTAAGCGTCATGGTTCTCATTGGATGAGCGTAGCGAGCGAAGCGAAGATTCCATTTCACTACACTGGAGAAAAAAATCCGGAATGTTTTTTTTTTGTATTTTTGTGTGTTTGTTAAAACGATTCCGGCTAAACCAATACTCCAATTGAGATGAAATTTTACGGAGGCCTTTTAAATCTCTGAACTTAGAACTGCCACGTTTTTGAGCGCAATAAAAAAATTATTTCTCGTGAAAATCGCAATTTTACGATTTTTTTTCGGTTTTTTAAATTGTCTTCGACTTGGATAACACCTACATGTTTTATCCGATTTAATGATTTTTTTACAAAACCTATATTTTATGAATTAATATATTGGTGTGAAATTTGAGCGCAATCGAAAAATAATTTCTAATGAAAATCGCAATTTTACGTTTTTTGTTGTTTTGTTTTTACATTTCTTCGACTTATAACACCTACATGCTATATCCGATTGTTACGATTTTCTTACAGAACCTTAATTTTATGAATTAATATATTGGTGTAAAATTTGAGCGCAATCGAAAAATAATTGCTCATGAAAATCACAATTTGAAGCTTTTTTCGTTTAAAAAAAAAATAACGCAACGAGAGTGGTACAGAGTTGTATATACACAGAAGTCCAATGGATTTAGGTCTCTACCCTTGTACTCAAAGTTAGTAGGAACAAATAACATTGCTCATATACCGTGATCATGAAACAAGCGGGAGTAAAGTGAATCGAGATGTGCATTGGATTGTGCTATCCACAGCGAGACTTTTAAGACCCTTAAATCCCACTAAAACAGCAACTCTCATATAAAACCACTTGGCTGCTTTCCAGAAAACCCTTATCCCCTGTTATTCTGTACGTCGTGCAGCGCTGACATAATTCTGCACGTTCAAGAATCTAACGACGGGTAATTCTTCACAGCCCGTTGGAGCAAAGTGTGTTTTGGTTGGCTACCGAGTTTCCAAGGGACCGTGATCTGTCCGGATGAACATGGAATGAAGTTGCTTGATTTTAAACAACAAGACAAGTAGCTAGATAGATATTTAGATATTTTATTCACTTTAGACCAGTACAGTGTACAAGTATACCTCTTTGCAGAGAAGTGAATAGTACATAGTAAATATTAATAAAAGTGATAATAATAATGATATACACAGTGTTTATGTTTAAGTAGAGTAGATGCAAAATATAGTTTGACCTACTAGAATAAGAACTCATATAGAAGAAAGAAAAGTTGGATATGAAGCAATAATTATTATTGATATTGATATTGATAATGATATTGATTTTTTTAAACTAAAATTGAAAATACGATTCGACTTAAAATATCAAACCAGTTTGGAAACATTTGATTATTGAATTCTGATTTTATATTCTCCTTCTCCCCTTGCAAAGTTTGGTTCATTCAGACGTCGCCACAAATATTGGATTATTGGATTAGGCACAATATTTATTGGATTTCCATTTAAAAGGGAAGTTTAAGAAACTATCGAACGCAATTCCAGCTTTAAATAACTGATTTTATCTACGGTTTTCTAGCGAGATCTGTGTGAACTAAAATGATGATTTAAGTGAACTAACAAACTAGATTGCCAAGGTTTTGTTTGATTAGAAATCTTCAACGAACCATTTTTAGTTATAATTTCAGTAAAAGCTCTTAAAATTGAAAAAAAAATTAATATACCCATTCTAAATAATTAGGTAATCTAATAATATTCACATTTTCTTAAGTTCCTTTTGAACAGCGCAAAGAGTAGAACACAAATGTAACTGATTTTGTATTTTCACTACAAATAGACTAATTTCAGAGGCTCCACGCTTGAAACACTAAGAAGATATTTTATTTTTAGCCATTATATTAAAAATTTTTGTTGTTGTAGGAACAGGTTATACGAAATGAAATGAAAATTAATTTCTTCAGCATTTGCATAATATGTAGGTTCAGAATTTTTTTTACAAGTGAAACAATTGTTTGTATCAAACAAGAGGTATTCAAATAAGCATATCGTTATAGTTATATACTAAGCTCTTAGTTTGGTCCATATGCGTACTCTTATGATTTGTAGCTGATGAATAAACATATTACATTTTAATAAATACAAAGTAAACTTAACCTTATATTAATAAACTGCAAACTATTGCATAAGCATGCTCCCTACTCAAGAGATTTCGATCATTGGTGGAATTTATTAATTCATGTTAGTAAATTATTACCATTCATCTTATGTTTTGACCTTTGTAGGAAGTATATTTAATCTTAACACTGCTACAATGTATAATAAGGTGAAAAGAAGGAAATAAAATGATGATGTATGGCTATTTCATTCGCCCTTTACAAAACAATAAAAACACGACCATAAAAAATAACGTGCAACTAACCAACAAGTTCCTGGAATGTCAGTGTGCTATATGAATCGCTGAGCCACCTTAAGAATCAATGTACGAATAATTGACGCGAGAGTAATATTAACGGCACAAGAATGAGAAGACTAAAGTTTAAGTGGAAATAAAAACTCCTTTCGTGAAAGTTTCCAACTTATTAAGGTAATAAATAATTATTTTTTGTTAAATTTGGCAGTTACGTTAAATTCAAAAAAAGTCATGAATGAAGTTTAAATTTAAAGCAATTCACAGCCAATTAATTCCACGAGATTATTTTGTAGAATTCTTTGTATGTAAGCGTTTATATCACAAACTCCTGTAAAGTTAAAGGGTAAAAGTTAATTGTTAAGATTTTGAAATTCCAAGTTAACTTGAGAAATAATTAAGTCTTAAGTTAGACATGGTAGCATCTTATCTTCAATGAGCTACTTTCATTTGAAATTCATTGTTTTCATATTTAGGGCACAAGAGGATTTGAAACGGAAGTTTGATGTTTTCGTGATGAAGAAATACCTCTTAACTAAAGTTGCGCGTGTTTGCAAATACGATTTAAACAAAGAGTTTAGACGTAAGAAAACGAAGAAGGAAGGACTTAATATAACAAGATTTTAGTCTCCGCATTATTTCCTTAGTCCTGTCTAGCAGGTCTTCTTGTGGTTGAACCGCAAACCGCAGAGTGTAGTTAAACCGCAGGGAAGAGCATCGAAATACACGTCAATATAGAAGTGGCTCAATGCTAGTATACGTAGATTCAGTACCATCTTCAAGAATGAAATGATCCACTGAAAATCAGTTATGTGACTGAGTGGGTAGACTGTAGAATATATAGAAGTTATTTAAATATTTAATACATTTAATGTTTTATGTATATGTACAAATTTCATTAAAGGTCACTCTTAACAATAATGTGACACTAATATACGACAACTTGTTAAGAAAAGAGCAGTTGTACCCTTTAACTGTTCTCCACCCCGTCAATACTTCAAAGCATCTCATTTGCAAAAGTTTGCAAAAACTCTTGGTGACAGCTGTGCTTCTTGTATTCCAACTTATAATCTGATTACAGAAGTGAAAAGTCCATATGAACTTTAAGGAAACCAAAATTAAAACAAATTATCAAAGAGAAGCATTTGAAGTTTCATGTTCTCTCTTAAAGTTCTTTCAATTATTTGACGTCTTTGTTCCATCTAAAAATTTAATCTCCAACATTTTATTGAACAGATTCGTCAAAATGTTAGGTTAACAAATACGAATATATTGTAAGTTGAATTGAATGTCAACTGTTTTTGTAAACTTGAGTAAAATCAATTTTGTTTTTGCATTTTTTTCTAAAACTTTCGATTTCTCAAAAAGTATTGTATATGTATGTAACAAACAAACAACGTAATAACCTAGACAAATCAATTTATTTCAAATATGTTCAAACTTGAAACTTGCCTTCGAGCCGGCTTCAGTTCCAACGCCCTCACCAACCACAAGACACACAAACCCTACTCAAAGATTGAATAAATAATGCTCGAGCTCATGTCAGCCAATGAGGCTTTGTTTAAACTGAGTAGATAGGAACCAGATAACGTCTGCTAGTGGCATCCATGGTGGTAAGTGCCACTGACGTCTTTAGTAGAAGTCTGGTTAAATCAGGGGTTGGGAAACCTACGGATTTAATCGTTGGGTCGGGGTACTAAACTGTTTCAGGTTTTCGGCTCGGGCAGGTAGGTCAAAGACGGTCATAATATGAGGCCTACTGTATATATAAAAATGGATATTGAATTTAACTAGTGAAGCATATTACATTATGCTTTTATCACAATTAAATTTCTTTTGTATGTATTGTACTAGGAAAACGCTAAAGTCCCGCCGCGTTGATGGATGAGCTTTTTAAAGTTTTTAGTTTGCGTGGGATATCTTTACTTTTGCAAGTGCTTTGTTTTGCTACCTAACATTGTAAGTGATTGGTTGTCAAATTTTCTTTTGTTACCTGTCAATTGGTATATTACGTGTAAAAACTTATATTAATAGCTTTATTTCTATAGATTCTGACTAACTTTTCCAACTTTTTCTTTCAGAAAGCAATACATCACCATTACTTTAATGTTCATGTGAAATATGAACGTTGTAGCCTCACCCGTTTGGTCAGAATTGACCCAAATGGCACGAAAATATCGCACAAAAAGTCAAAAAACTTATATTAAAAGCTTTATTTCTATAGATTCTGGCTAACTTTTTCAACTTTTTCTTTCAGAAAGCAATACATCACCATTACTTTAATGTCCATGTGAAATATGAACGTTGTAGCTTTACCCGTTTGGTCAGAATCGGCCCAAATGTCTCGAAAATATCGCACTAAAAATCGAAAAAAATCGTAAAAGTGCGATATTCATGAGAAATATTTCTTTGATTGTACCCAAAAACGTGGCACGTCTAAGTTCAGAGATTTCAAAGGTCCCCTTCAATTTTCATCAAGATCGCATATGCCGTTTGCCCGGAATCGTGCGAACAAACAGAAAAAAAAAAACAAACAAAAAAACAACCGAGCTAAATTTTTTGGGGGGTCAGTGAAATTGAAGTCTTCGCTTCGCTCATCCAATGAAGTAGTATGACTAGGAAAACGCTTAAGTCCCGCCGCGTTGTTGGATGAGCGTAATTGGTGCATTGAGCTGCCATGTGTTATGCGGATTTTCTGTTCTGTGAAAAAATCATTACTAAGTTGAAGATTTTTTTTTAATTAATTAAAAATAAATAAAAATTAAACTTTAATTTTAAATTTTTTTAATTAATCGTAATTTAAAAAAAGAAAAAAATCGTAAAATTTCGATTTTCATAAGAAATAATTATTTGATTGTGCTCAAATTTCACACGAATATATCGATTCATAAAATTAAGGTTCTGTTAAAAAATCATTACAATCGGATAAAGCATGTAGGTGTTATAAATCGAAGAAATTTTTTCAAAATCGAAAAAAATCGTAAAATTGCGATTTTTATGAGAATTTTTTTTCGATTGCGCTCAAAAACGTGGCAGTTCTAAGTTCAGAGATTTCGAAGGTCTCAATAAAATTTCATCGCAATCGGAGTATCGGTTTAGCCGGAATCGTGCTAACAAACAGACAAAAATACAAAAAAAAGAAAAAAAAACATTCCGGATTTTTTTCTCCAGTGTAGTGAAATGGAATCTTCGCTTCGCTCGCTACGCTCATCCAAAAAGAAAAACCACGTAAAATTGCGATTTTCATGAGAAATAATTTTTCGATTGCGCTTAAATTTTCCACGAATATATAAATTCATAAAACTAGGAAAACGCTTAAGTCCCGCCGCGTTGTTGGATGAGCGTATTGGGGCATTGAGCTGCCATGTGTTATGCGGATTTTCTGTTGTTCTGTGAAAAAATTAACTAGGAAAACGCTTAAGTCCCCGCCTTTGTGAGCGTAATTGGTGCATTGAGACATGTGTTATAGGATTTTCGTGTTCTGTAAAAAATCATACTAGTTGAAGATTTTTTTAAATTAATTTAAATTAATGAAAATAAACTTTAATCTTTAATTTTTAATAATCGTAATTTAAAAAAAGAAAAAAACGTAAATTTTCGATTTTCATAAGAAATAGTTATTCGATTGTGCTCAAATTTCACAAGAATATATTAATTCATAAAATTAGGTTCTGTGAAAAAATCATCAAAATCGGATAAAGCATGTAGTGTTATAAGTCGAAGAAATTTTCAAAAAATCGAAAAAAATCGTAAAATTGCGAATTTTGATGAGAAATAATTTTCCGATTGTGCTCAAAAACGTGGCAGTTCTAAGTTTCAGAGATTTCGAAGACCTCCATAAAATTTCATCGCAATCGGATTATCGGTTTAGCCGGAATCGTGTTAACAAACAGAAAAAACAAAAACAGAAAAAAAAAAAAAAAAAAAAAAAAAAAACATTCCGGATTTTTTTCTCCAGTGTAGTGAAATGGAATCTTCGCTCCGCTCGCTACGCTCGCTACGCTCGCTACGCTCATCCAATTACTAAGTTCAAATTTTTTTAAATTAAATTAAATTTAATAAAAAATAAACTTAAATTTTAAATTTTTTTAATTAATCGTAATTTTAAAAAAAGAAAAAAAGAAAAAAATTGTGATTTTTATAAGAAATAATTATTCGATTGCGCTCAAAATTCATACGAATATATAAATTAATAAAATTAAGGTTCTGTGAAAAACTTATTACAATAGGATCAAGCATGTAGGTATAATAAGTAAAAAAATTGTTTAAAAAATGAAAAAAACCACAAAGTTTCTATTTTCATTAGAAATAATTTTTCGATTGTGCTCAAATTTCACACGAATATCTTAATTAATAAAATTAAGGTTCTGTGAAAAAATCATTAAAATCGGATAAAGCATGTAGATGTTATAAGTAAAATAAATTTTCAAAAAATTGAAAAAAATCGTAAAATTGCGATTTTTATGAGAAATAATTTTTCGATGGCGCTCAAAAACGTGGCAGTTCTAAGTTCAAAATTTCAAGGCCTCCATAAAATTTCATCGCAATTGGAGTATCGGTTTAGCCGGAATCGTGCTAACAAACAGACAAAAATACAGAAAGGAAGAAAAAAAGAAAGAAAAAAAAAACATTCCGGATTTTTTTCTCCAGTGTAGTGAAATGGAATCTTCGCTTCGCTCGCTACGCTCGCTACGCTTCATCCAAAAATCGAAAAAAATCGTAAAATTGCGTTTTTTATGAGAAAAAATTTCCCGATTGCGCTCAAAAACGTGGCAGTTCTAAGTTCAGAGACTTTTGAAGGCCTCCATGAAATTTCATCGCAATCGGAGTATCGTTTTGTCGGATCGTGCTAACAAACAGACAAAAATACAGAAAGAAAGAAAGAAAAAAAAACATTCCGTATTTTTCTCTCCAGTTAGTGAAATGGAATCTTCGCTTTCCCCCTCTCGCTACGCTCATCCAAATAGCGTTTAAAAAAAATGCACTGAATGTTGGCCATGTCAGAATAAAATATGATTGTCGAAAAACAAGTTTTTTTTTAAAAGTACACACAAAATTGTGAGAGCAAGAACAAGTACTGAGATGCGTTTTGTTGTTCATAGTACACTGAAATTTACTTGAAATTCACTTAATACATTCACCGTCACGTGAGCTTTACTTCAAATAATACTGCAACAATTATACCTCCATACGGAAATTAAACTGGATGTATAACGTAGAACTAATAATAAAATCAAGAAGTGAGGACCCGGCACCTCCACCAACAATGCTATTCTTATGGAGTTTCAACTTTTCTCGCTCGACCCGGCGCTTCCACCAACAATGCTATTCTTATGGAGTTTTAACTTTTCTCGCTCTACCCGGCACCTCCACTAATCCCATATCACATTTGCTTTCTAAATCATTTGTTCATGACTAAGCCGCTGCGCGAACGCTTTTTCCAGTCGCGTTGAAGGATGAGCTTTTTTAAAAAATATTTCTGTCTAATAATTACAATTTTAAGTTCGATCTCATAAATTTTTCTTTTGATACTTGATATATTTTGTTAATTATACACCTGAAAAAGGCTTATATTAAAACCTTTTATTTCTAAAAATTTTGACCAACTGTTTCTTTCAAAAGCACTACATCATTATAATCCTTATGTTAATATAAAATATGAACGTTGTAGCACCACCAGTTTGGTCAGAATCAGCCCAAATATCACGAAAATATCGTATAAAAAACCGTCAAAAAATCGTAAAAGTAAGATTTCTATGAGAAATATTTCTTCAAATATCTCGAAATTCATAACATATATAATTTCAGTGATTTAAATCGTTCCTTAAAAGTTTCATTAAGATCGCAGTAGCCGTTTGCCAAATATCACGAAAATATCTCATTACAAATCGAAACAAATCGTACAAGTACGATATTAATAAGAAATATTTGATCAATTGTACCCAAAAACGTGGCAAGTCTAATTTTAGAGATTTCGAAGGTCCCCTCAAGTTCATCAAGATCGCATATGCT
This sequence comes from Sweltsa coloradensis, assembly GCA_024449915.1. Lineage (NCBI taxonomy): Eukaryota > Metazoa > Arthropoda > Insecta > Plecoptera > Chloroperlidae > Sweltsa > Sweltsa coloradensis. The sequence continues at coordinate 276,565 of JAMZAV010000512.1, forward strand.
GTTTGTCCGTAAGTGCGCGAACAAACGGACAAAAAAACACCCGAGCTAATTTTTTTGGGAGGTCAGTGAAATTGAAGTTTTCGCTTCGCTCATCCAATAATGTTTTGCCTGGCGGGGAAGTAATGAATATCATGAAATTTCCTGACAAACCAAAATAAAAAAAAATGTGGGTTATCATGTGTACATTGAAGTTTAAAAAACGTGGGTCAATTAAACTAAATGTCGAATTAACCTTAAAAAAATCTAAAGGTCGATTAATGTACTTGATTACTAGGAAAACGCTTAAGTCCCGCCGCGTTGTTGGATGAGCGTATTGGTGCATTGAGCTGCCATGTGTTATGCGGATTTTCTGTTGTTCTGTGAAAAAATTATTACTAAGTTCTAATTTTTTTTTATTTAATTAAATTTAATAAAAAATAAACTTAAATTTTAAATTTTTTTAATTAATCGTAATTTTAAAAAAAAGAAAAAAAAAAAAAAAATTGGGATTTTTATAAGAAATAATTATTCGATTGCGCTCAAATTTCATACGAATATATAAATTAATAAAATTAAGGTTCTGTGAAAAACTTATTACTTTAGGATCAAGCATGTAGGTGTAATAAGTAAGAAAATTGTTTTAAAAATGAAAAAAACCACAAAGTTTCTATTTTCATTAGAAATAATTTTTCGATTGTGCTCAAATTTCACACGAATATCTTAATTAATAAATTAAGGTTCTGTGAAAAATCATTAAAATCGGATAAAACATGTAGATGTTTATAAGTAAAATAAATTTTCAAAAAATTGAAAAAAATCGTAAAATTGCGATTTTTATGAGAATAATTTTTCGATGGCGCTCAAAACGTGGCAGTTCTAATTCAAAGATTTTGAAGGCCTCCATAAAATTTAATCGCAATTGGAGTATCGGTTTAGCCGGAATCGTGCTAACAAACACACAAAAATACAGAAAGGAAGAAAGAAAGAAAGAAAAAAAACACATTCCGGATTATTTTTCTCCAGTGTAGTGAAATGGAATCTTTTCCGCTCGCTTCGCTCGCTACGTCGCTACGCTATCCAAAAAACGAAAAAAATTGTAAAAATTGCGTTTTTTATGAGAAAAAATTTCCCGATTGCGCTCAAAAACGTGGCAGTTCTAAGTTCAGAGATTTCGAAGGCCTCCATGAAATTTCATCGCAATCGGAGTATCGGTTTTGTCGGAATCGTGCTAACAAACAGACAAAAATACAGAAAGAAAGAAAGAAAAAAAAACATTCCGGATTTTTCTCTCCAGTGTAGTGAAATGCAATCTTCGCTTCGCTCGCTACGCTCGCTACGCTCATCCAAATAGCGTTTAAAAAAAATGCACTGAATGTGGCCATGTCAGAATAAAATATGATTGTCGAAAAACAAGTTTTTTTTAAATGTACACACAAAATTGTGATATCAAGAACAAGTACTGAGATGCGTTTTGTTGTTCATAGTACACTGAAATTTACTTGAAATTCACTTAATACATTCACCGTCACGTGAGCTTTACTTCAAATAATACTGCAACAATTATACCTCCATACGGAAATTAAACTGGATGTATAACGTAGAACTAATAATAAAATCAAGAAGTGAGGACCCGGCACCTCCACCAACAATGCTATTCTTATGGAGTTTCAACTTTTCTCGCTCGACCCGGCGCCTCCACCAACAATGCTATTCTGATGGAGTTTTAACTTTTCTCGCTCTACCCGGCACCTCCACTAATCCCATATCACATTTGCTTTCTGAATCATTTGTTCATGACTAAGCCGCTGCGCGAACGCTTTTTCCAGTCGCGTTGATGGATGAGCTTTTTTAAAAAAATATTTCTGTCTAATATTACGTTTTTAAGTTCGATCTCATTAATTTTTCTTTGATACTTTGATATATTTTGTTAATTACACACCTGAAAAAGGCTTATATTTCAACCTTTATTTCTAAAAATTTTGACCAACTGTTTCTTTCAAAAGGCACTACATCATTATAATCGTTATGTTAATATAAAAATGAACGTTGTAGCACCACCAGTTTGGTCAGAATCAGCCCAAATATCACGAAAATATCGTATAAAGAACAGTCAAAAAATCGTAAAAGTACGATTCTATGAGAAATATTTCTTCAAATACCTCGAAATTCATAACATATATAATTTCAGTGATTTAAATCGTTCCTTAAAAGTTTCATTAAGATCGCAGTAGCCGTTTGCCAAATATCACGAAAATATCTCATTACAAATCGAAACAAATCGTACAAGTACGATATTAATAAGAAATATTTGATCAATTGTACCCAAAAACGTGGCAAGTCTAATTTTAGAGATTTCGAAGGTCCCCTCAAATTCATCAAGATCGCATATGCTGTTTGTCCGTAAGTGCGCGAACAAACGGACAAAAAAACACCCGAGCTAATTTTTTTGGGAGGTCAGTGAAATTGAAGTTTTCGCTTCGCTCATCCAATAATGTTTTGCCTGGCGGGGAAGTAATGAATATCATGAAATTTCCTGACAAACCAAAATAAAAAAAAATGTGGGTTATCATGTGTACATTGAAGTTTAAAAAACGAGGGTCAATTAAACTTAATGTCGAATTAACCTTAAAAAAATCTAAAGGTCGATTAATGTACTTGATTTCCCCGCCGCGTTGTTGGTTGAGCGTATTGGTGCATTGAGCTGCCATGTGTTATGGCGAATTTTCTGTTGTTCTGTGAAAAAATTATTACTAAGTTAAATTTTTTATAAATAAATTTATTTAAAAAAATAAACTTAAATTTTAATTTTTTTAATTAATCGTAATTTTAAAAAAGAAAAAAAGAAAAAATTGCGATTTTTATAAGAAATAATTATTCGATTGCGCTCAAATTTCATACGAATATATAAATTAATAAAATTAAGGTTCTGTGAAAAACTTATTACAATAGGATCAAGCATGTAGGTGTAATAAGTAAAAAAATTGTTTTAAAAATGAAAAAAACCACAAAGTTTCTATTTTCATTAGAAATAATTTTTCGATTGTGCTCAAAATTTACACGAATATCTTAATTCATAAATTAAGGTTCTTTGAAAAAAATCATAAAAATCGGATAAAGTATGTAGATGTTATAAGTAAAATAAATTTTCAAAAAATCGAAAAAAATCGTAAAATTGCGATTTTTATGAGAAATAATTTTTCGATGGCGCTCAAAAACGTGGCAGTTCTAAGTTCAGAGATTTTGAAGGCCTCCATAAAATTTCATCGCAATTGGATTATCGGTTTAGCCGGAATCGTGCTAACAAACAGACAAAAATACAGAAAAGAAAGAAAGAAAGAAAAAGAAAGAAAGAAAAAAAAAAACATTCCGGATTTTTTTCTCCAGTGTAGTGAAATGGAATCTTCGCTTCGCTCGCTACGCTTGCTACGCTCATCCAATAAAGGTCCTGTGAAAAAATCATTACAATCGGACAAAGCGTGTAGGTATTATAAATCGAAGAAATTTTTCAAAATCGAAAAAAATCGTAAAATTGCGATTTTTATGAGAATTTTTTTTTCGATTGCGCTCAAAACGTGGCAGTTCTAAGTGTTGCAGTTCAGAGATTTCGAAGGTCTCAATAAAATTTCATCGCAATCGGAGTATCGGTTTTTGCCGGAATCGTGCGAACAAACACACAAAAATACAAAAAAAAGAAAAAAAACATTCCGGATTTTTTTTCTCCAGTGTAGTGAAATGGAATCTTCGCTTCGCTCGCTACGCTCGCTACGCTCATCCAAAAAGAAAAACCACGTAAAATTGCGATTTTCATGAGAAATAATTTTTCGATTGCGCTTAAATTTTCCACGAATATATAAATTCATAAAATAAAGGTCCTGTGAAAAAATCATTACAATCGGACAAAGCGTGTAGGTATTATAAATCGAAGAAATTTTTTCAAAATCGAAAAAAAATCGTAAAATTGCGATTTTTATGAGAATTTTTTTTTCGATTGCGCTCAAAAACGTGGCAGTTCTAAGTTCAGAGATTTCGAAGGTCTCAATAAAATTTCATCGCAATCGGAGTATCGGTTTAGCCGGAATCGTGCTAACAAACAGACAAAAATACAAAAAAAAAAAAGAAAAAAAACATTCCGGATTTTTTTCTCCAGTGTAGTGAAATGGAATCTTCGCTTCGCTCGCTACGCTCATCCAATAAGGAAGAAAGTAGGAGTAGAGAGCCTTAAGTTCAAGATGGGAAAGGTTCGACTACGATGGTATGGACAAGACAAGCATTTGAGCTAAAGAATGATATGAGAAGAGTGGGAAGACCTCGAGATAGATGCAAGATCAAGTACAGGCAGATGTGGAGGAGAGAGGAGAGGCAGTGGTTGAAGAGAGAGAAAGATGATGGGAGGACAGGAAAAAGTGGAGAGAGTTGGCGTTACGACAAGAAAATGAGGAAGAAGATGAGGTGCCGAGCTTGGCAGGCCAGTGCTGATTCGGTGATGTCCAAGATTTAAATGGTGGAAACACCCCTTTACCCAACTAAATGATGTTGGAACAAAGTGCAGTGATATATGTGTATATATATATATTTATCGAATTGCATTTTATATAATATAAGCACTAAAATTAATAAATTCTGGACCGGCACCTCCACCATCTCTCCAAAAATAAATGTTTTTGGTTCCCGAAAATCGGGTAACTTTTTTTCTTTCGTATCAGCCCTTAAATACCCGAGCCGACACAAATTTTCGGGTATCTGCACATTTCCTTGTTAAATGTAATGCATTGATCGTGTAGAATAGGGAATAAATTAAAGAAAAAGTAGTTTGTGTCATTGTGTGAAGTATTTAGTAGCAATGAAGATAAAATAAGATGAATTGTTACAAAATTTTACGAAATACTTGCTTTAACACTCAATTTTAAATGTTATTTTTGTAGCCCAGATACTCAAAAACTTGATTCACAATTCAAAATCAAAGTTTAAAATGTTATGCATTGATACAAATATATTTGGTTACTGTTATTAAAATAACATTGTAACTAAAAAAATAAATTACGAACAATCGTAAATAAAAGCAAATCAATGGTAAGACGGATGCCTCAGTCAATGCTATAACAATACGACTGTTGATTTTTGTTGCTTACACATACGAATGTAAACCAATAAGAAAGTAAACGGAAATAAATATGTATGTTAATCTGTTGTGTTTCGGTCAGTAACTTTGCTGATCCCTGCTACAAACGGAGAGAAGTAAAATTGTTCAATATTATCTAAGTTTGAATAATACGTACCAACCCTGATTATTAAATAAATAAAGCTTCAGCTAAAAAATAATGTGTAATATAATAGAAGTCTCTAGAATACACACAATTAACTGATTGGTTATCTAATATTACAGCTTTGTCTATAATATTTGGAAATTAAGCTGATATTTACAATGAACTAATTACAGAAAGGAATATGGAATTCGCATTTCTGTTTGATTTGGACATCGTCTGTCAGGAAGGTTTACGTGTCATTGAATGCGTATAGCATTGTTCGAACATTCAAACCTCTTTTGAGCCAAACAAAAGCTTGGGATAGGGGAGGTGTACACCCTACGTCAAAAGTAAATCAAGGGGTTTCGTTGTATCTACAATACCCAGCCCTTAATTTACTTCTGACGCCGGGTGTACATCGTTTGTTTTAAATACACGTAAATTCAATAATTCTTGATTTACATTGTCAACAAATTAAAAATTAAATAAACACAACAAAATATTTTCACATAAATCTTGATTGGTTTTCTTGCATATATCTGAGATTTTTGTATTATATTAATTCTGTTTGTTAAATCAAAGTTGTTAAATTCTTACGAGTATTAGGTAGATAGAAAAAATTAAGTCAAAAATTCTATGGATGTGCAATCGGTATTGGAAATTGTCACAGGACACTATAGCTTTTGACTACTCAGGTACAAATTATTACATTGTTATATTCAAGTTCGAAAGGTTTTTTAATCTATCATTTTGTTTGTTTTCGACTGTTTCCTTTATATTTTCCTTCCGTATCAATATTTATATTTCTGCAAAACAATTCCAATTTATTCCCTCTTTCTCTTCAGTGATTGTATTAACTTCAATACTTCACTTTATTAGAATCAGCCGTTCTAAAAGATGTCTGAATTTCATTAAACTTATTTATTACGTTCGTTTAAGATTCCTTTAAACTCACAGAATTGAAGCTAATAACATTATAAAGATAAATGCAACCACTCAGGCTTTAATATTTGATATAACGGAAGCTCAGCTTTATTCTCTCTAGTAGACGGTGACATGCCAGTTAAGATACGGCCACAATCTCGCATAGCCCAAACACAGGGTCGTAGAGAGAATGCTGTGCTGTCCCATCGCGTTGTGGTTTAGGGGACGTCAAGTGGTGACCTGCACAAGCAACAACAGCAAATTCATTTCCCCTCCCGTAATTTATTTTCAAGTGTTTCTCTTTATATTTTATTACAATGTATTCTTCTCATATTTATTACACTTAGTTTGTGACTCATCGTGAACATTTTTCGTCCTCCCCCTCCCCCCTACGTTTCTCTGCGCGCAACATGGGTCAACGGTGATAGCCAGAGTTTCGTAAGTATCTAGTCACCTGTGTCTGTGTATATACAGCATAGGTTTGATGTCACAGCTGACTTTGTGCGAAAAAAACGTCTGTGGGAGCATTGATTAATACAATATGTATTTGTTGATATGTAGGCATATTCGTTTTCGGTGGAAAGCAGTTTCTTCTGTCCAAACTTAATATCAAAACTTTTCAATATATAGCGTAGGAAAAGTTTAACAAGCAAACTTAGAAAGTACTTGTTACTCTAGTAAATTCAAATAGTCTTTGTTATTTTCTCATTAATGGTATGCACGATGACGCACTTGGTAACGAGAAAAACTTTGATAAACAAAGATAGCGGAGAAGTAAATTGTATTCATTAATTTTCAATTCAAGTATTAATTAATGTAGACGAGGAACAATAGTAATGATAGAGTGATACAATCTTTGAAATCCTACATCCACGATAGAACTCATCAATCAACTTAAACTTCAATTTTTAAATCAAACCCGTTTAAAACTGTAGAGTTTAAGCCCTCTCCACCACGAAAACACGTAAACCTTCTTCACTGACGATGTCCAAATCAATATGCCGTATCGTCCTCACTTCCCACCACTTTTATTGTTTTACTTCTTCCCAAGCTTTCCACATTAACTTTTTTTCTTTTACTTCTTTCCACCTCAGTCTGGTCCTCCCTCTCTTTCTCTGCTTTTCTTCTGCATCTTGTCAAACTGTATCTCCGGAATCCTGTCCTCCTGCATCCTATCCTAAGTGTCCCAACTACCGCAATCATTCTCTATCCAGTTCATTAATTAATTCTCGACTCTTTGATCTTCGTGAACTGAACAAGTAAGTTGTACGCCTTATCTTAACCTAACGATCGCTACTGAAGTTTTTAAAGAAAGTTTTAGCAATACATTTTAGAAAGTTTGTAACAGGTTTCATTTTTAGACTGGATTTTCGAAAGAAAGTTAAAATAAATTCCTAAATATAAAGGGATTTAATAATCCCTGACGTAAAGTATTGGCCTAAACAGTAATCCTGAATCCTCTTTATAGACGAATATTCCAGAAATTGCCGCAAGGTGCAACGAAGGAGAGGGATGGAAAGGGGGGGGTCTTTTGTTGTGGCCAGAGGAAATTCTCATTCTGTTTGAGTCTACACGGTATTACATAACAGTTAATTACTGCTTGGACTATCGATTGTAGCTATAGGCAACAGATTAGCCGTTGTTAGAACTGTAGCGCCCTTAAGCGGCAACTGCTTGAACAAAGGACATGTTTAATTATGCCACTCGACTAATAATCCAGTTGAGACAGTGCCCTGCAGTGTGTAGATAATTGCTAGGACATTTACAACATTTATTAAACAAAAATAAAAACCTTTGTTCCGTTGTCAACAGAGTCATATTGTAATTGTTTATGAGTTGAATGTTATTAATAAGTATTACAGTTTAATTTCATAAATTAGAAATATTATCAATCGTCCAACACGATTAAAATGTTATACACTATTTCTTGCAACAAATTATAATCAGACATATTATTTTCAGGAAGTCATTACTAAAAATTACTAGTTAAGTAAACCTCACTTGTTTTTTATAGTAAATAATATGTATAACTACGTGAAGAAATTTAAAACTGTTTTGATTTTTGTACTATGTAAGGCGAATGATTATATTGTGATATTAAACTTTGTTATTTGTTACGTCTTGTGGATATATATTCTATAAAACATACAAGATAAAGATTATTGTATTAAATCAACTATTTACAGCAAAGCAAACTATGTGCTGATAATAATGCAAGTTTTCTTTTGTAAAATATAGTGCTTTACTTTACACACTAGTTACGTATACTGATAAAGATAACGATAATGATAACTATAACAGTAACCAGCTAGTGTAGGTGCTTTTGTTTAACTGCTCATAACTATGGATACTTTAGGTAAGTTACGTAAATTGGTACTCGCAATGCTGCAAAGTACAAAAGCATTACGTGTACTCTTAATTCTATCCTTCATGACAAGAGCATTAAGAGTAATCGCTATTTATTTTTAACTGAAGGGTATAGAATACGTATTTTATTTTTTATTTTATTAATATTTTGCATTTATTTTTTCATATCAATTACCAGACCAAACAAGCCATTTATGAAAAGAAAATATTTGTATGCAAGATTAACAGAAAGATTATTTTCACGATAGTACTTTCGTACCTGTTTCCCTTGGTACACAACATCCCCACATTACAAAAGAACGTCGTATCATGTTGTATTCATATCAAATAAACACAACATAATATTAATAAAACATATTAAAAACACTTCCACATCAACGATTTAAAAAAAAATACTAATAATTAAACATCTGTCACTTTTTAAATCACTTGGGAGATTACCAACTAAACAGACCGATTAAAAAAACCAGTCTGGTACGCCAATGTTCTGGCCCTAGGTGGTATTAAGGGAACACCCTTGTTGTTTCTAGATAGTTGCCGTTTACTTATGGATATTCTGTGGTAAGGATCGACATCAACTTGTCTGGTTAACATTCCTCTCAACAATCTCACATCAGCTTGATTACAAAATTTTCCAATGTAAGGAATGTCACACATACTACGCTATGATATAGCACTAGGATTGAAATTTGATTTCCCTAAAATCAATTTGGTAGCACTATTCTGAATTCGTTCCAGCTTGATCATATTTTTCTGAGTTGTAGGATCCCACGCAGGAATACCGTAAGTTAAAACGGACCGTATCAATTATTAGGTAAGGAAAGCAGTTCTAATTGTGTGTTGCCTACTCCTCCCTACAATCCTATTTACAAACCCAAGCAGAGAAGCTGCTCTATCGCGAACAATATGATGGAAAAAACGACAAACACATACTACGCTGTGATATAGCACTAGGATTGAAATTTGATTTCCCTAAAATCAATTTGGTAGCACTATTCTGAATTCGTTCCAGCTTGATCATATTTTGCTGAGTTGTAGGATCCCACGCAGGAATACCGTAAGTTAAAACGGGCCGTATCAATTATTAGGTAAGGAAAGCAGTTCTAATTGTGTGTTGCCTACTCCTCCCTACAATCCTATTTACAAACCCAAGCAGAGAAGCTGCTCTATCGCGAACAATATGATGGAAAAAACGACAATTGCTATTCATTCGTTTTAGTAAACTGTCTGAATGTTGTTTTGTATGATGTTTTCAATGTAACAATTGGTTTTGAATATATGACACATAGAAAGTTGAATGACGTTTCAGGCCAAATGAGAATAATAATGAGATTGCGGTGATTTTTTTGAAGGGGCTTCAATCTGCTATTTTTTCTTTCACATTGACACTTAAGGCTATTCCACCGCGTTTTTCTATTTTCCAAAATATGCTACTAAGTCAAAATATAGTGAATGGCTTTGAAACATGGCTATTTTAGAATATCAAAAATATTTTTCCCAAATTTTTCTGATCCGGTACACGGCCAATATAGCCACCTCAAATTAATTTCAAACTTCAATTCGCCAGGGCACACCATTCAACGTAGGGTGTTGTGCTTTTGTGACATTAATTTTAAACTGTTTTTCTTTGGACTGACTGAGAGAAAACAGATTTATTTTAACAATTGTCTTTCCTGTGAATTTTTCGTTTGGCGGTACAAATCGGTAAAAAAATACCGCCGAACGAAAAAATTCGCTGGAAAAACAATTGTGTAAAAAAAATCTGTTTTCTCTCAGTCAGTCTATGGAAAAACAGTTAAAAATTAATGTCACAAAAGCACAACACCGTACGTTGAATGGTGTGCCCTGGCGAATTGAAGTTTGAAATTATTTTGAGGTGGCTATATTGGCCGTGTACCGGATCAGAAAATTTTGGATAAAAATAGTTTTGATTTTCTAAAAGAGACATGTTTCAAAGCCATTCACTATATTTTAACTTTGTAGCATATTTTGGAAAATAGAAAAACGCGGTGGAATAGCCTTAAGCACAATTAATTTTATTATAAATCAATAATAAATTCTCTTTTGGACAAAACAATTTGCACATTGAAATTCCTTGCTGGGAATCGGCGTATTTTAAATAAAACTAGTATCCAAATTACGTAACTACTTGGAAGAAATACAATGAGATATATAATATTTTAAAATCTTTTATTTTAGTCGGCCTTTAACTAGCCTTTGAAATTCATGAAAAGACTTGCAGAATTTAGTTTCATTGTCAAGTAGATTAAAACCTCCTTTGTCATGGTAAACCCGATTTATTTTGTGTATTTAGCCGACTAATTAATAACTTTTCTTTAAAAAACATACTTTGATGGGATAATCAGGATTAAACGCATAAATACTGGACAAAATCTAGTAAATCTCTGTTTACTAGCCCACATTGAAAACGCAATCCATTATAATCACACGCACAAAACCAAGTAATTACGTCCACGTATTCAGTCAGTTCGTTATTTTTGGATGAGCGAAGCGAAGACTTCAAATTCACTGACCCCTCAAACAATTTAGCTCCAATGTTTTGATTTTTGTTTTTTTGTATTTTTGTCTGTTTGTTTGCGCTCTACCGGGCAAACGGCATATGCGAGCTTGATGAAAATTGGAGGGGACCTTCGAAATCTCTGAACTTAGACTTGCCACGTTTTTGGGTGTAATCGAAGAAATATTTCTCATACATATATAGTACTTTCATGATTTCTTTCGATTTTTAATGCGATTTTTCTGATATTTGGGACCATTTTGACCAAACGGGTGTTACTACAACGTTCATATTTCGCATGGACTTTAAAGTAATGGTGATGTATTGCCTATTGAAAGAAAAAGTTACCAGAGTCCATAGAAATAAAGGTTATAATATGAGTGTTTTTAGGTTTATAATAATTAATAAGTAACAATAGAAACTTGACAACGATTACCTACAATGCGTTCAAAAAGCAAATCTTCGGGCCTCCATATATTTAACATTCCATTAATTGGTATTACCGTAGCAATTAGTACTACTTTGTAACAAATATCCTAATTTAGCAAAAATGATTTTGCAATAGGACTTGAAAAAATAAAGAGATCCCACGCATACTAAAATTTACAAAAAACTCATCCATCAACGCGACTAGAAAAAAGCGTTCGCGAAGCGGCCAAGTGTTAATTTTTCCCACATGCTTACTTTACATACTGGAGCCAAATTCTATGATAGCTCACCACAAAGTTTGATTAAATTATCTTAGCTCTCAGAATTGATAATGGAGAATGTAGAGTTATTTTCGGAATGATGTTACGTAAACTATTTATTTACCCAACCAGCAAACCCCGATCGTCTCTGGGAAAACCAATTTAATTTACTATTCAAGCCAACAACACGCTTGAGTACCCTCATGTAAACGAGGTATCTTAGGAGTTGGAATCTAGTTGTTATTCAGATCTATTTAAGCTGTCAGAAAATAATCTGAGAAATTTGATTTACCTTCGCGATCGCTAAAACAATCCAATAATAACACACTATGAGAGGATTGCTATTCATCTTTAGCTGAAGGATAGACAACCGCTGGATGAAACAACAAACAAAAACAATTTTCGTATTTTAATGAACTGTGTGAATGTTGTTTTACGTTTAAAAAAATCTATTTCATGAAACTCAAAGTCTTCTGTTATTTTTCGAGATGTTTTGAATTGGATTCCAATAGATAGTTAATTGAGTTGGATTAAATAAATTAAACGGAAACTAATAAAAACATTTTTTATGGACACAATTATTTCGTCTTTCCTTTAAACGATATTTATAGTAAATATACTAGTGTGAACTTTAAAATAATTAATTATTTACGTCTAAACTTAATCTAGAAAAAATTGAATCATTGGCAATATTGGCAGCTGCTGCCATGTGTTATGCAGATGATATTTAAATTGATTTCGTTTTCCCATGACTATGGCCTGCGAGACACGATTGGTAATATTGTTTTAATTTTTACGACGACGACATGAGGTTCAGGGGCGCACATTACATATTACACACTACTTAACAATCGAATAAAGCATGTAGGTGTTATAAGTCGAAAAAATATTACAAAAAAAACGAAAAAAAGCGTAAAATTGCTATTTTCATGGGAAATTATTTTTCGATTGCGCTCAAATTGCACATGAATATATTAATTCATAAGAGTAAGGTTCTGTGAAAAAACATTACAATCAGATAAAGCATATGTAGGTGTTACAAAATTGCGATTTTCATGAGAAATAATTTTTCGATTGCGCTCAAAAACGTGGCAGTTCTAAGTTCAGAGATTTCGAAGGCCTCTAGAAAATTTCATCGCAATTGGAGTATCGGTTTAGCCGGAATCGTGTTAACAAACACAAACAAATACAAACAGAAAAAAATAAAAAAAATAAAAAATAAAAACATTCCGGATTTTTTTCTAGTGTAGTGGAATTGAATCTTCGCTTCGCTCATCAATTATATACACACATTTTGTGTGAGTTAAAAACAATCAAGAATCGAAGTTTTTTTCTTATAAACGTTTTTTTTATCAATCATCATTATTTATCATATCACAAAATAAAATTTTACAATTATTTTGGTGGAGGTGCCGGGTCTTTTCATATTCCCCTTTCTGCGTAACTAGCGTCCCTGACCTCCGGGTAGCTTGAAACATTTTGGAAAGGGATATTTCAATACAATATTGTAAAAGATCAGTGTAGTGCCCAAAAACACATTTGTAATAACTGTTCTACCAGTTTATTTTATTTAAATATCTCATGTTGATCGGAGGTCATGTGCTTTGTATTCGTGAGACGTGACACACACACAGAAAAACATCACTTCCAAGGCGTTTAGTGATGTTCATATGGTAAATATAGTTTCGTGTAGGTGTTACCTAATGTGCCTGTGGGAACATATTTGTAATAGAGATACGGTTGATATAAGACACCTCCTATACTCAAACTTCAAAGTTCTTGGAAGCAAATATTTCGCAGAGTATATTTAGAACTCCTTCTCAAGTTTCTAAGGGAATTGTCTCCCTTACTTCAGAACATTTCCAATTTACTCTAGGCGACGACAACACGGAAATTATCATCCATTTGACTAATATCGTTTTAACCTTGATATTTGTTCCGTTGTGATGGGAAACTTCCTGTTGCTTCGAGATGGGTTAATAATTAATCTCGTCGCCTTATTGCTTTGATGACGTCTTGTTATCACATCAACACTCAAGGACAGCTGTATGTCAGCTTTGCGGGGGTTTATTTATTTACCGAGAACCCTTAATTTAATGTGTTCAGGGGACCTAAATACGAACTCATTCGACAGTTCTCGATCGATAGGGAGAACTTTGTTGGATGAGCGTAGCGAGCGTAGCGAGCGAAGCGAAGATTCCATTTCACTACACTGGAGAAAAAAATCCGGAATGTTTTTTTTTTTTTTTTTGTATTTTTGTCTGTTTGTCCGCACGATTCCGGCTAAACCGATACTCCAATTGCGATGAAATTTTATGGAGGCCTTCGAAATCTCTGAACTTAGAACTGCCACGTTTTTGAGCGCAATCGAAAAATTATTTCTTATTAAAATCGCAATTTTACGATTTTTTTCGATTTTTGAAAAATTTCTTCTACTTATAACACCTACATGCTTTATCCGATTGTTATGATTTTTGCTCAAACCTTTATTTTATGAATTAAGATATTCGTGTGAAATTTGAGCGCAATCGAAAAATTATTTCTCATGAAAATCGAAATTTTACGGGTTTTTTCTTTTTTAAAACAATTCTTTGACTTATAACACCTACATGCTTTATCCGATTGTAATGATTTTTTCACAGAACCTTAATTTTTTGAATTTATAGATAAGTGTTAAATTTGAGCGCAATCAAGAAATTACTTCTTATAAAAATCGCAATTTTACGATTTTTTTCTTTTTTTAACAATTACAATTCATAAAAAAAAAAAGTTAATTTTTTATTTAATTTAATTTAATTTTAAAAATTCAACTTAGGAATGATTTTTCCACAGAACAACAGAAAATCTACATAACACATGGCAGCTCAATGCACCAATTACGCTCATCCAACAACGCGACGGGACTTAAGCGTTTTCCTTGTAAATAGAATAAGTCTTGCTCAGCGCGGTAGTCTTCACTTTTCGCGTGCCAGTGACTTCAATGTAGTTTCTATTCAACTAGGCCGCTCGCGAACGCATTTTGTAGTCGCGTTGATGGATGAGCTTTTTTCTAAGTTTTAATATGCGTGGGATTTCTTTACTTTTTCAAGCCCCATTGCAAAACCATTTTTGTTAAATTAGGATATTTTTTATAAAAAAGTATTAATTGCTTTGGTTATACCAATAAATAGAATGTAAAATATCTGGAGGCCCGAAGATTTGCTTTTTGAACGCATTGTAGGTGATTGTTGTCAAGTTTCTATAGTTACTTGTTAATAATTATACACCTAAAAAAACTCATACTAAACCTTTATTTCTATGGATTCTGGCAAACTTGTTCATTTTTTTCTTTCAAAAGGCAATACATTACACCATTACCTGAATGTCTATGTGAAATATGAACGTTGTAGCCCCACATGTTTGGTCAAAGTCGGCCCAAATATCACGAAAATATGTCATTACAAAAATAGTAAAAAACCTTAAAAACACGATATTCATGAAAAATATTTCTTAAAATATACTCGCAGGTCTAAGTTCCAGAGATTTCAAAGGTCCCCTCCAATTTTCATTAAGATCGCATATGCCGTTTGCCCGGTAGAGCGCGAACAAACAGACAGAAAAACAAACAAAAAACACAAGAGCTATTTTTTTATTTTTTTAGGGGGGGGGGGGGGTGTCAGTGAAATTAAATCACTCATCCAATAAGTTGTCACTATCGTTTGAAAAGTTATCATTAGCGTTATTGTATTTACAAAGTCGTCGTTGTCGATAGAAAGTTAATTTTGTCACTCGAGTTAGTGAAATGACCCCCCAGCGCTGACGCGCCCAATACCTTGAACTTGGACCTTGGAACTTGAACATCCGCTTCTATTACCCTCTAAATTCCCCTTCTACCCTCGAGATCAAAACGCAGTACCAATTAATAGGAACTGCTGTATTCCAGGGTTAATTTGTCCCATTCAGTTTGCGTGTGACCTCTATATTTGTCTCTGGACTTCCAGGCCAATCAATTAATGGAAGAAATATAAATGAATGATTTGGAATAAGTTGGGTATTTGAGAAGGGTCGTGTTTTAAACGAAAATGGACAATCCTGAAATTACATAGTCGAATCTTTGTAAACTATAAAACTTCATTTTACTCGTCTTACTCACACGACGTGTTAAATACATACGTTATAACTTAAAAAATAAAAATGGTAGACCGAGAGAGGAAGCCAAGACGTGGATGTGAGAATGATTAAGGTCACGGGTTCGAATCTAGCCACCGCAATCTTGACTCAATGTTTTGTCCAAGATTTTCTTGAGTCGTGGTAAATGCTGGGAATAAGTCCTCTTAAACAATTCTTGGATATTCAATTTACTTTTACTCTATTAACAAAAAGCTATTTAGTCACCTGAAGAGGGTCACACCGGGAACCAGCCTGATGTTTACCGCACAGCGAGTGTCCCGACGAATGAGTTTTGGTTCAAGGCTCTGAGAAGGCAGATAAAATATCGCGCAATCACTGCAGTGTCAAACTACCTGATAGACGAGACCTTTGGACAAGCCAAACAAATATACGGAGTGAATCGAGCCTGTATGCTAAGTGGAATGTTCAATCAAAACCAATCATATGTGTACACACGGTACAACAAAATCAATTAAACCAACAAATATAAAAATAATTAAAACGTCACGAATTTATTTATGAATGTTATTATGAATGTTATGAAGAATGCCTGAAAACATATGCTGTACATTCCACTACATACGCACATAATATAACATTTTTTACCAAGGAGGTTAATACTAGGAAACGCTCAGTTGGACGCGTTGATAAGCAAGCACGTGCTATAGCTAGACCCACATTGCACATTTTTTTAAATTAAAAATTTGCGACGTTCGCTGTCCACTGGGCCATGTTTTCCAATATTATTTATTATTGCCAAGGTATTTGGGTAAACCCGTGTGTAAATCTTTACTTTAAATCCCGCCATCTAGAGGACCTTGACTCCTTGGGAAAACTATTTAAACTCTTTGTTGACAATAATAGACTGCTTCCTCGAAAGTATTTTGATTACTTCTAGGTGGCAGTGCATTAAAACTTGGCGCGTCTTTTCGTTGCCATGGCAACGCTACTTTTGTTACTAGGAAAACGCTCAGTTGGACGCGTTGTTGAGCGAGCACCGGTACGTGCAACACAACCCGAGTACGACATTTCCCATAATGTTACATACCAATAAGTCTTTTAGGTCTTGACCGATTTAGCTGAAAATTTGTAAAATAGGAGAGAATGGATAAAATCCACCGCCATCTAGAGGACCTTGACATCATTTCTTGGGAAAAACTATTTTACTCTTGATTTCTTCTAGGTGGCAGTACATAGTGACCAGAATTCTTGTGCGACTTTTCGTTGCCATGGTAACGTTACTTTTGTTAAAATGTAATTTCCATCTACACTACTTATCGGATCAAAATAAAATTAACATATTCGTGACCGGACGGACATTCTAAATGATTTGGCTACCTCAGAGTTTGTCGCCGTTTAGTTTAAAAAAAAAAACTTTAGATTAACTTTAATGTAACTTTATAACTTTTTGAACGATTTTGCCACAAAACTAATGGCATTCAATCGGGAACGATTTTGCGGATGGTCCCAAAATTTCAACTCGATCCGAGCCTCCGTTTGACCGCTATCATGAGCCAAAAAAGCTGTGCGACTTTCCGTTGCCATGGTAACGGGACTTTGTTATAATGTAATTTACATCTACACTACTTATCGGATCAAAATAAAAATAACATATTCGTGATCGGACGGACATTCTAAATGATTTGGCCACCTCAGATTTTGTCGCCGTTTAGTTTAAAAAAAAAACTTTCGATTAACTTTAATGTAACTTTTTAACTTTTTGAGCGATTTTGCCACAAAACTATACAGCAACCCGCCTAGGTGGTAGGTAGGCTTACATGTGTGAAAAATTGTCAGGTCGATAAGAGAAACGGTGCGACCTGTATCGAAGCAGTAACAGAAAAAAAAAGGAAAAAAAAAAGAAAAAAAACCCCAGATATTTCAGCCATAAGAGTCAAGTGGAGACGCTCGCTACGCTCGCTCAATAATGTAATTTCCATCTACACTACTTATCAGATCAAAATAAAATTAACATATTCGTGACCGGACGGACATTCTAAATGATTTGGCCACCTCAGATTTTGTCGCCGTTTAGTTAAAAAAAAACTTTCGGTTAACTTTAATGTAACTTTTTAACTTTTTGAACGATTTTGCCACAAAACTTATGGCATTCAATCGAGAACGAAGCTTGCGGATGGTCAAAATTTCAACTCGATCCGAGCCTCCGTTCGAACGTTATCGCGAGACATACAAAAAAAAAAAAAAAAAAAAAAAACAGTGACTAATTTTTCCGGCAGAGTCAAATGGAAACGCTCGCTTCGCTCGCTTAATTATTATCGTTTTTACTGTATTAAAAAATAATAAAACGACTGGGAAGTTAAAAACAAATGAGTATGCAGTTGATGTTATTGT
This sequence comes from Sweltsa coloradensis, assembly GCA_024449915.1. Taxonomy (NCBI): domain Eukaryota; kingdom Metazoa; phylum Arthropoda; class Insecta; order Plecoptera; family Chloroperlidae; genus Sweltsa; species Sweltsa coloradensis. Next base: position 294,786 of record JAMZAV010000512.1, read on the forward strand.
AATTAAAATTTATACACACAAATGTTTTGTAGGTATAATTTTTTTTATATGACTGAGTGGGTAGACTCTAAATACGAATATATTAATATATTTATTTAATTTATTTAAGTGGTTTTGTTTAATAACAGGAAAGCTCAGTTGGACGCGTTGATAAGCGAGCACGTGCTATAGCTAGACCCACATTGCACATTTTTTTAAATTTAAAAATTTACGACGTTCGCGTTTCCAGTATTATTTATTATTGCCAAGGTATTTGGGTAAACCCGTGTTTAAATCTTTACTTTAAAATCCACCGCCATCTAGAGGACCTTGACTCCTTGGGAAAACTATTTAAACTCTTTGTTGACAAATAATAAGACTGCTTCCTCGAAAGTATTTTGATTACTTCTAGGTGGCAGTGCATTAGAAACTTCGCGCGTCTTTTCGTTGCCATGGTAACGTTACTTTTGTTATAATGTAATTTCCATCTACACTACTTATCGGATCAAAATAAAATTAACATATTCGTGACCGGACGGACATTCTAAATGATTTGGCTATCTCAGATTTTGTCGCCGTTGAGTTTGAAAAAAAACTTTCGATTAACTTTAATGTAACTTTTTAACTTTTTGAACGATTTTGCCACAAAACTAATGGCATTCAATCGAGAACAAAGCTTGCGGATGGTGAAAATTTCAACTCGATCCGAGCCTCCGTTCGAACGTTATCGCGAGACATACAAACAAAAAAAAATACAAACAAAAAAAAAAAAAAAAAAAAAAAAAAACCAGTGACTAATTTTTCCGGCAGAGTCAAATGGAAACGCTCGCTTCGCTCGCTTAACGGTAAATAAGTGGTTTGCATTAAATGAGACGAGGGGTACACGAAACTGATAGGAGGGTGAAGATCTCACAAGTAACAGCAGAGACTTCGAGGGCCAGCTACAAAAAATATTTCTTATAGTGGAAAGGTGTTTTCTGAAAAGTAGGGCTAGACACACACTTTATGCCACAATCACTTATTTAAATTTCATTTATATCTTTAAATTTAGATAAATATTTAAAATTGGTGGAGGTGCCGGGTCACTTAACGCCAGTGTGGGAAGAAAAACTAATTTTATATTTTTTGATGGTTTTGGTGATTTATTTAGGAATTAAATTTATGTGTTCTAAATACATTTATAATTTTTTGAAAATGTAATTTATATGTTATTGCACAAATATTTAAATGAATGTAAATATTGTTATGTATATTGACATCTTTCGGTGTTATATTGATTATAGAATTATGTTTTATAGCCCTGCATTTCTGTAAAGTGGTATCAAAATTTAATTTATTCACCGGCAATTTTTTCACAACGTATTATACAGTATTCTGCACAATAATAAATGATACCAGAACAATGGCAGCACCAATGACGTGCTCTTACTTTAAAGTCGTACGAACTTAGCAACCGCGTCACGCCTTACATTAGAAACGAACTTTACATATTCTTATAACTTCTGTGGCAGATTTATACGCCAACTGATTCATGGCGGCCTATCTACTCGACCTGAATAGTGCTACATCTTAGAATTAATGTCTTTATAACCACATATGTTTTATTAATGCCAGTATATTATGAACAGTATTTTCCTGCAGGGTATAACAGGAAAATCGATTTACCATTTGAAATATTCTAGGAGATATTCTCTAGGAAGAATTTATTCTAGGCAAGATATGGAAATATGGAGATTGCATTATGGTGACATTACCATTTTGGGTCGAACATGAACATAACATAATAATTAGTTTACAGTTTTGTTGTCTAAACTTTTTACAAAACTATGAATAACTTACTGCATTTTATAGACTTAAGCGACCAGAGTAACTGGTCTTGTTTTAACAATATATCTATCAGTAATGTTTGCTTGGTTGTCTTTGATAATTACTTTCATAGTGTAAAATCACGTGAACGGGAATACCCAAAGTAGTGAGAAAAAATTACCATTTTAGTACCATTATTCTTATGATTATGGATATAATTAGACGAGTGAGCGCAGTGAACAAAGTCTTTCAACGCAAGTCGAACGACTCTTCATCGTGATTAGTTTGTCTATAAAATGTATGTTTGTTTGTTTGTTTGTTTGTTTGTTTGTTTGTTTGTTTGTTCCGTCCCATGCGGCCGAACAACCGAACAGATAGAGTCGAAATTTTAAGCCACGTCTTTTGAAACGTCGTTTTAACAACTGACATAACGTGTGATTAAAGACATTCGATACAAGTATACTTAGAACTGGTAGAAAAATGAGCAAAATCCGTTGGGATTTGAACCTACAAGAAATAATTAATTGAAATTATAAGCTGAAATGTGTACACACACATAACAAAAACTTGTAGAAATACAGCCAAACCTTACACACTCAAAAGGAATGAGATCTAAAAAAAGGGCCAAGCTCATCTACCCTTCCACATAAACGTACAGTGTCCCATAACAGCATCCTCGAAAAGCTTGGCAAAATAGAATTTGCGATTTTTAATTTAACGTAATAGTTTATCCAAGTTCTTTTTTTCTAATTAATTTAAACGTAATAACATGCAAATTCTATTTTGCCAAGCTTTTCGAGGATGCTGTTATGGGACACTGTACGTTTATGTGGAAGGGTAGATGAGCTTGGCCCTTTTTTTAGATCTCATTCCTTTTGAGTGTGTAAGGTTTGGCTGTATTTCTACAAGTTTTTGTTATGTGTGTGATCTCATTACTTTTTCAAGTTCCATTACAAAATTATTTGCTATAAAATATAATATTTTTATCAAAGTTGATTTAAATTCTATGGTATTAGCAGTAACAATATAGGATGTAAAATATCTAGACCCGGATTCATGTACATCCTGGGTATAGGTGGTATAACCATGGTATAACGACGGTATAAGGACTGGACCCCAATTCTTGAGTTCGTGGGAGATGAGTTGAAAACGCAATTTGAAAACGAAGTCGTTTTCGTTTTCGAAGGAATTGGTATTCTTGAACGGTATCGTGGAAAACGTCATGGGTTGTGAGTTGAAAGCATTGATATTAAACCCCTATAGTAGGCTAGATTAGCAGTCTCCTATACCTCCGCACAGGCGCGAGCGTAGCAAATTGAAGACTCAACCGGCCCATTTCAAGATGGCGATTTGGTGTTTTAATTTATGCTTTTTAATGCAATAAAGTATTTTACTGGATTGTTTGATATGGTTTTAGCTTGTGCAGCATGGTATTAAACAAAAGAAACAATACGAAGTGATTGCATAAGGGAATTTAGTAATCATTTGGTGTTAAAGGCTAGTATGCTTACCTGTCAACCTGGCGGCAATCTTGAGAACTATTTGGCCACAAATCGCTCCCATTTGATTAACATGTAAACTGTCATTTTAAGATGGCTTCTAATTGTACCGGAAGTGGACCACCGACTGCTGGTCTAGCCAATTATATAGGATGTCTATGGTTGAAAGAGTATCACGAAATCCAAACACTTTAAAAAGATTTGCGTATAGCAAAGAGCTCGAAAAAGTTCTATATTTATTCTAGATGGCAGTGCCTTCATAAACGCCGGCCAATCGAAAGACAAGTTGTATGAAATGATTTGATTGTTGCAATTATGTAAACAAACAGTTGAGCAAGTTCATATCAGTCCAATGTTGTGCTGGCATAGGGTTGGCTAGGCTTGTCAAACATGTAATGTAAGTATGAATTTTACTAGTCCTATAGCCAAATGGAACTTTAGACCTACACTTTTGCATTATAAATAATTTTCCACATCTGGGCCTAGGCCAGGGACGGTTTCTGATTTGTTTTATGAGAGTATAATGACACCTTTTCTCGTTCCACACAAAGAAGAAAAATTTTAAATGTCCGCTATTTGTTTACGTATCGCACTTTCCCGCCTAACTCTGCTTATACCGTCAACAAGTGTCAAGTAACTATGGTTACTTGTTGATTGTATGCCAAGTGTTTAAGGCTTATTTTAAAACCTTTATTTGGAAGCCTTCCAACAAACTTTTTCAACTTTTTTTTTCAAAAGAGACTATATTTCTATAACCTTAATGTTCATGTAAAATATGAACATTGTAGTCCCACCCGTCTGGTCAGAATCGCGGGCCGACGTATTAGATGTTAGCAGTAGCCAGTAGCAGTAGTTAGCAGTAGCTAACATCCTTAAAGTGATTTTGAGCATGTTTCAAGCCATTTTTTCACCAAGAAGGAATAATCGTACCCCAATAAAATTTGGCATGTGTTGTCAGGTACCTAAATCCCCTCGATTGTGATAGTTTTCAAGTTCACATCACGTTACATGACGGCTGGGTAACACCTCGAAATCACCCCAACTCTGCTTGGTGTATAAGGTGCTTGAGTGTGTAGCGCACCGCGGCTTGGCTGCGGCGCCCTAACGGGCACCTAGATAGGATTTAATTTAACGACAATGCTTTTGTTCTGGAAAAATCATTTTTATCGAATCATTTTTGGAATGTCAGGCGGTGACCAGGGTGTACCGAATCTTGCACACTCAAGGTTACCCAAAACTCCGCTCGGAGATTGAGTAAACCTTGCAATCTTTACTCGTATTTTGTACTGACTAAATGTTTTCCACAGTACTGTATGCATTTCAAACCAGGTTCTATAATTTTTTATTACATTCCAGAAAAAAATCTATCCCGACCGTTATTTGAACCCGGGTCTCCCACATTCCAGCCAACTACAGCCTAGGAAAACGCAAAAGTCGTTGTTAGACGAGTGAACGAGTCGTGTTGAGTACTCGGGAACATTTGCATTTAAGTTGATTGTTATATATATATATGTATAAACGATAGGGTTTTGAGTTTAGTTGGTATAAGAGCACGTCAACAGGCCATAATGCGCCACTCTAGCCTATGGTAGGCTAGGGAGGAAAGACCCATGCTGGATCCAGCCTTATATAGGGGGAGGAACGTTACCGGGTACTCAACACATGACTCGCTTACTCGTCAAACAACGTCTTTGGCGTTTTCCTAGTAATATTTAATACTTAAATAACTAACAATCATTTTTTTCCATTATTATTAATCAAAAGCAATAAAACAAAACTAGATGTTAACATTTAAATTTCAATTTAAAATTTTCTGTACGTTCTTTAAATTTGAAATATACGTTACTCCGCGTAATTTAAACATTGTTCCTAAATAAAGTCGTAAGAGGAAACTCTAAAATATAAATTTCAACTAAGTGTTCTTTTTTTCATTTTGTCTGTGTTTCTATGCGCACTCTATTTTATTAAGCACACGCATTTCAAAACGAAATTCACCCACGATCGCATTACCAACGTGTTAAATAAAAATAATCAAGTTAAAAAAGACGCTTTAAAATTAAAGTTGGCGGTAGATTTTTCCATTTCCCGTAAGTAAAACACGAAGTTCGTCCAATTAATTAAAAAAAATTTGTTCTCGGGAAGTAAAACTCATCCCGACGATGATCTAATTAAAGTGTTAAAAGTGTAGCTAGTTAGTTGCAGTCCGAGCGAAGTCGAGGGTATGCTAACGAGCGACTCAAATAGCCGCTCGTCCACTTCACTGCACACACGTAATTACATCAACAACACGGGCCGTGCCAAGAGTGGCGCGGAGAAATCAGGAAGAACTTTTCAAAAACACAGACATTCATTTGTTTTAATTGTACGTGCACAAGGAGGAATATGGTGCGGATGGGGGTGGGGGTGAAAATTTTGAGCGTATTTGCTTCCGCCATACGTAGAAGAAAATATTACAAGCCGGGAGAACGGGTGTACCTAAATTAGGGAGCGAATCTACATTATTATTTAATTGTCGAAGAAGGATACAAACACATACACAAATTCTCGTATTAAAGTTGGAAGAGTTATAAATAAACGGGTTGAAATTTTTATTTAAAAAAATAAAAAATAATAAAAGGTTTGTGTAACAAATAATCTGAAGTCCTAATTTCCGAAATGTTTTCAATAAAATTAATAAATAATTTTATATATTTAACGATTTCATTAAACAAATTTCCTATAATTTTGGTGAAGGTGCCGGGTTTGTAGAATTAAAGTAAACCCACCCTCAACAATCTTTTTGTATCATCCTTGTTGGAGGGAAATATACGGTCAGACAGACAGACAGACAGACAGACAGACAGACAGACAGACAGAAAATCAAAGTAGGAGCTACACTCCCTAGAACACATTGAGTTATATAACATTTCTTTCTTTTGATGCATGAACAGTTGTATGTTAAGCTCTCATGTATCAAAACTTTGTTTTCGAGTAGAAGTGGGCTCTATATCTGCACTTCAGACAAACAATCTTGCTTTATCAAACCCTAGTCAATATGTGTGTAAGCCTAGTCCATGGAACAGAAAGCTCTGCAGTCCTAACAACGAAGTACAAGAATATTGTATAAAGTTGTTCCGAACTAGCCTTGTCGGATCCGTGCTTGTCTTCAGAGATGGTTCGTAACCACTTTAAAAATAAGTACCCAACTGAACATGCAATACAAATCAAATCCTGTCTTGTCGCTGAAGCTTAGCATTATTAAGTACTTTACTGGATCGTTTTATTTTTTAAGGAGAAGCGACTAAGAATAGTACATAAACTACAATTCATTATTAATTACGAATTAATTAAAAGATCCTTTAATAGGAGTATTAATAAATTTTTGACTTTGTGGAAAAATTAAAAAAAAAAGTGACGCCGAAAATAAACTGCCGAAAAATAATTCAATGCACTGTAACAAAATAAATAATCACCCTTTCATTTCATTTAAATAGATCGTCAGCACGTATTTCCAAGTCAATTAATTTAAATTAAAATATTTTAGTTACTTATTTATTATTTTTAAGGTGTAAACGCTTACTTTTCACCTGTCCTAGCAAAGAATCACAATTCATTAGTATAAAGTTGTTCGAAACTAGTCTTGTGTATCGTGTATCGTATTGTGTCGTTCGCGGATGAGTTATGGCCAACCAGCGACCCTCGATTTCAAATACAGAACTCTCATTGGACATTATTAGCTCTCCCATTCCACCGGCGCAAACGGGTTAGTTCGGACCCATTTTAATTAATAAAGTCCTCTACTAAAATTCGGTTCCGTAGCTTAGTACACTCTATATATAAACGATAAATCTATTTTATTGTGATAGACTGCTTTGCAACCCGCTTTCAAAACTTTACCTTTACTACTGAAGAACACACTCGCGTTTTTATGCTACAAACGTAAGTGAATTAAATACAGAAGGGAGTCTCATTGATGGATAAAACCTTCATCTCTTTGACATTTCGGCTTTTACGATACATGGAGTTTGGGGTTTTTACGTATATGTAATAGAAAATAGTTAAACCCTTGAGCCTTAGCGAAGTAAATCTCATAAACATTTTAAACATGTTATTCCCCCAAATGGGATTAAGGTTGTTATGTTGGTATTGTGAAGCAAACTGTGCGTGTAGTTATAGCGTACTTCGATAGCTTCAAATTGTGGATTATTTATTTTTTGGTATAGTTGGGTATGTCATGAAAAGAAATAGTTAATTCCCAAGATCATACTATAATCCATGTATGAGAGTTATTTCTCTATACTGTGGAGTGCAACCATACGTTAAAGGCAGAGTTCAGCACTTAGTATGGCAAGGTTCTTTAGATTTCCTTACGCCCGACTCAATCGCCGGTTATTCAGTAGACGTTGCTAGCATACGGTTTGCGCCAATTTTTGTGCAATAATCAAGTGCTATTTTATGTTTTAAATGTTAATTGATCACTAAAAATCAAGATAATTTATTGTAAAATCGGATAAACCCATAGATTTGTAGTTCTAATATTACATATTGGTGCAAACCACAACCTTATTGGGTGAGCTTGAATAATATCATTTTAATCCGTTGCAATCAGCAACTTAAACTCGTGCAGACATTTTTATAGATTTTGTAATAATTGGATGTTTTTATTACAAACATTTTTCTATATATTAAATTAAAAAATATTATTTAATATTCCCACAAAATCTCCTATTTAAAAGTTATTATCAGTGCAACATACCGTTAGAGATGGTTTTTTAAAGAAAGTGAATATCCTTGGTTAAAGGTTCTTAATACCATAAGTAGGTAATTATTAAACAACTAATTTTTCCGATTGAGTTAACTGCTTCACTTGTGTATTCGTGCATATTTTTTATGGGGATTTTATAATTGGGTAAATAATCAATGACCCACCCTCTCTTAATTATGTAGTAATAAGGTATAGAAACAAAACGAGAAAGGGTATGGCTTCTAAATGATGAAGTTGGAGACCCTTGACTTCCAACATGAGTTTCCAAATTAATTAAAAAAATAATTAAAACTTTCGCGCTTCAACTGGACCTATATTCAATTTCAATGTTTAATGGTGTGCGTTTTGTTAGTCAGAACTTTACCATAGGCAAGTATAATTAAACCAATCGTGTCACCAAAGCAATTAAAGCAATTATTTTATAAGCATGTTGCTATTGACAATTGAGTATAATTTCTTAAATTTTCTAAACTTTGAGTTTGTATTACAAGATAATATAACCACCTTTCAATTAAAATATGTACATTTGCCCAATTAAACAAAGTTCCAATTTTTCTTTTTTTGGATTCGCCGTGAAATCCAACAATCACATTACATGTCAATTAAGTAAAAGTTGGCCTTAATTATTGTTTCCTAGATAACTCAATTAAAAAGAAAGTTGGTACGTAGGTAGCAGGATCTGGGTTTGATCCCAAGTTGGGGTAAACTTTTATGGCGATTGCTTCAACCAATATTACATTTTTGTTGTAAAGCTAGAAGAGTTAATGATACAATATTTAAAACACTTTTGTGGAAAACAACTCTTTATTTTTTAGATGAGCGAAGCGAAGACTTCAATTTCACTCACCTCAAAAAAATTTGTCGGGTGTTTTTTGTTTGTTTGTTTGTTTGTTTGTTTTTGTTTGTTTTTGTTTGAACTTTTGTCTGTTCGCTCTCTACCGGGTAAACGGCATATGCGATCTTGATGAAAATTGGAGGGGCCTTTCGAAATCTCTGTACTTAGATAGACCTGCCACGGTTTTGGGTACATCCGAGGAAATATTTCTCATGAATATCGTATTTTTACGATTTTCTTCGATTTTTAGCGCGATATTTTTGTGACTTTTGGGCCTATTCTGACCAAACGGTTGGGGCTACAACGTTCATATTTTACATGGACATTAAGGTTATGGTGCTGTAGTACCTTTCGAAAAAAAAGTTGAAAAAATTAGCCAGAATCCATAGAAATAAAGGTTTTAATATGAGTTTTTTGAGGTGTATAACAATATTTGATGTTTGATTTTTTTAATTGATTCAAAATTGATTTAAATTGTTGATTTGATTTTCTTCCGCGAAAGTTTGATTACTCCCTGATTTGCTGTTTCTGACTTTTGGCAATCCTCATATTCGTTTGAGTGGGATCGTCTAATAAATCATTTTTTTCTTTTCGTTTTTCTTCTTTCTTTCTTCTTCTCCTTTTTTTCAATTCCTTTTCTTTTGTTTTTTTGTTTGTTTTTGTTTTGCTTTTGCTTTTTGATTTCTTTTTTTTTCATTTTTCTTCCATCACTCACCAAAATTGTTGTGTTTTAACGCATTGCTGTTGTAATATCACTATTTCAAATATTTACTTAAATGCAGTTCGATGTTGTGTCTGCATCTATGTAATTAGATCTATTTTGTTGTCCTCCTTTGTAAATCAGTTTTTATAACTGAATAGGATAGACGTTAAATAAATAAATAATAAAAAAATGAACAAGTAACTATAGAAACTTGACAACAATCACCTACAATGCGTTCATAAAGCAATCTTCGGGCCAACAGATTATTGATATTCTAATCATCATAGCAATTAGTACTACTTTAAAAAAATTATCCTAATTTAACAAAAATGATTTTGCTATGGAACTTGAAGAAGTTAAGAAATCCCACGCATACGAAAAACTTTAAAAAAGCTCATCCATCAACGCGACTAAAAAAAGCGTTCGCGAAGCTGCCTAGTATTAAAATACATTGGTGTACCGGATGTCTCATGCACGTTCGATTAAACGAGCATAAAAAATCATTAAGAACAGATGGCTGTTATCTTATATCATTGAAACTGGTAGAACATGCGTGGGACAAAGTTCATAAATTCAACTTTTTACAATCGTTTGCTAAAAGAGCCATGCTGGGAAAAGAGAAAACTTAAAGATGCACCTATTAACTGACACTAGTATTATAAGCCAACCGAGGACCTATTTTCCTCCAATGTGGATACCTTTCTTTAGTAAATACTAGTAAATAGCCTTCTTTTTATATCATTATTTTTTTGTCAACTGCCATGTGTGAGAAAATGTAAAATCTTAACCACCTTGGCTATTGCTTTGTTTCATTTGATATAATTTTGATCATGATTTTTTGTTTTTCATAAAAAGCCTGATGACGGAAATAATTTTCATCATTTCCGAAACGTTGTTTTTATTATAAAATAAAAGTGTTGTTTTCATTAAAGTGTTTCAATATTATATTATTGTAAATAGTTTGTGTAATAAAGTTAATGTATAGGACCAAATATACTATCTATTTAGTTAATGTTTTACATTCATTACAAAACACTGCTAGAACAGATATACTATGATTGTGTGACTAAAAGTCTGTAACAATGTGTACTGTCGATATTTTTTTGTGTGTAGTAAAATCTTTTTATTTTAAAATCGATACAATGAGTTGAAAATAGACTCGAACTGTCACTTTTCTTGATCACGTGTTCAGAAAGAGTTTAACTTGATCGTTGAGAAACACGTCATATCGTTTATCTTCTACCTTCTCTAATAACGTGACTCTTTTCTGGCGTCTCAATGTGATGGATGACGAGGCAAGTAAATCTTATAGCAGGGTGAATTTATCTCCAACAACAAACCTCATTCGTATGACGTACGGAAAAAGTTACCCCCCCCCCCCTATAACCCCCTCTCTCTCTCTCCTGTTTTGGCTATCCTGATGAAGAATTATAGGGCAATAAAATGTGAGCCATACTACGATGAAAAAAGTTGACCCTACTAAATCAAGGCTGGCAGTGTTTGTTTACACCCTAAACTGTTTCTAGATAAAACTTTATTTTTTATTCTGCAAGCTTTTATATTTTTATTTTCTCGAATGTGTTCATAGGGGATAAGCGACGATGCCATTTCCGATGTTAGCTTAGTTTTAGTGACAAAGTACTGCAGAGTAAAATAACTCTTCGTAGGAATGTTGGCTGTGGGGTACAAATCAGTTATAGATAGCTTGGCCTTCTTCGGGTGACTAAAGCCTGATTTAGGTGGTTCAATGTTTCCCTTCAATTCCTTGATTTCAAAGGTTGGATTCAAGACCCATTGAAAAAATCATTGAATATTTATTTAGCTCAATGTATTGAAAGGTAGTCACAGCTGTATATTTATGTCCTAGCCACCCGTGATAAATATCGAGAAGGTTGTGCTTAAAGAAACATGTTGATGCAGTACTGACCATGATTGGGCTAGTGACGTCATTACGAAGTGACTCCTGACTGGCCGTTCGTTTCATTAAACCTTTGACGAAAAATAGGACGTACTCAAAACTAAATGGGTTAAATCAAACCCTTTGGTCATGGACAAATTCAATTAACCTTTAAACGGTACCATTGAAGGAAAAATCATTGAATCAAACCCTTGAAAAATTTCAATGGTTTGCACGAAATATTGAACTGTCAAAATCAGGCTTTAGTAAGTAATTGCGTGTTCGGCTTGTTACTTTTAAAGGAACGTCCAATGACTGTTATTAAGACTCAATACCAATATTGGCTAATACTTTTTGAAATCTAAACAAATATTCCGTCAGTATTGCCGGTGGCTAGTATCGATCTATGGACTTCGTGTTTCAGGGACGTGCTATATCTATCTTTGAAAGCTACCTACGTAACGTGAAAGTAAAAACTGGAAAACATAATAAAGTAATAAGTAAGTAACAACAAGTAATAACTGATTGCTGTTCTGATGCTTCAACTCTAATAAACGACATGCATGTTTCATCGTCTTTCATGTGAGAGGTTTAAGGATTCAATTAAATTCACTTTTGACTAAGATTTTTGGGATTAAAACTGGAATAAATGAAGCCTTGTTTTGTTTTTTAAACGAGTAGAATTTTTTATAATACACTTGTCAGACACAATGTGTTTGGGATGTGCAGTTTTCTATCAACTAACTCTTAAATTAAAATTTTCCGTTATTCGTGTAAATGAATAATTTGAATATATTTTGCTAATATATGTCCAACTATTGTTTACAAAAAAGTTTATCCCAAGCTTCGATGATAAAACACGCATAGACCTTCGTTTAGATCTCTGTTACTTTTCATGAAGCTCATCTCTACCAACTCACACACTCTATATAAGCTGCAGTAATTAATTAAAAGTGGTGGATGTAAATCGTCGTAATTTGAATTTAAATTTCCTATTCTTTGACATCGTGACATTTTGCCATGTTTTTTATTCAAACTTTTTGTGTGCTTAGTTTTAGATTTATATGCTAACAAACTCTGTTTTGCGCGATAACCAACAGGAAAATAATGTACTCGTTTTGAAATGTACGAACTCGTAGTTTCATGCAAAAAATCTTGTTTTTAAGTCTCCATTGCATGATGCATATAGAATGTCAGTGATGTAATTTCGAATAAAGTTGGGTATTGTGTTTGGCTTCTGGTTAATCTCGCTGGAATTCGTACAAGAGCGGAGCATTACGTAATATTGCCTATTTCTAAGCAACGGATATGGAATGGATCCTTCTGGCCTTCGGCTGGCATCGTTCAACATCGGAACAGATCCGAACCGTATGGAGAAGGGTCATGGGTTCAACTTACAGACATAAGGCAGAACTTAAATGTATTTATTTAGTGTTTTCCATACTCTTCTTGAAACTGAGATATAGCGAATAACCATCAGAAACTAAATAAATAAATACATTTGAAGTAAGAGTCTACCCACTCATTCAGATTACTGATTTTTGGTCGGGGACTGTATGTTATATCAGACATTCAACATGAATGGGAATAATAGCAGATTGGTTTTCGTTAAAAAAAAATGTGTTTAATATCTGTCCCATTCTCAGGACAGAACTAATTGTCCATCTCGAACCGAGTGACCACCAAAAGCTCCACTTTGCAACTTTGGGTTTTGTCAGATGACACAAAACCTTAACCACGCATAAATCTAGTTCTATCTGTCTGTCTGTTTGTCTGTCTCACTGTCTGACTGTCTGCTCTCAGTAACACTGTATAAAAATACCTATTATCTTCGTTATTTCAGGTTCTGTAAATCTTTTAAAATTTCTTATAGAGCAGTGGTTTTGTATAGTTGCTTTGTTTTTTGTTTATTGTAGTCCACTTATTTGTAAATTGTACATATATGGGACATAATACATACACAAACACATAAAAAGTAACAAAACATACTATAACAAGTACACAAAATATGAACAACAAAATATGAATAACAAATGCAGAAATCAATTAAGTAAAACGGAATACTTTTTTAGTACATCAAACTTAAATGAATTAGAATTGATGTTTAGTTGGAGATAGTAATAGGCTGAAGTAGCCTATACGGCATATTATATACTATAAGTTAGTTAAAAAAATTGCCATCAAGTGAAGAGAAAAGAGGTATTAAAGTAGTTTGAAAACAAGAAGTTAAATTGTGAAATGATCATCAATGAATTCTTTTAATAAGTAATAAGCTTTATTTCGAAGAAGGCCTTTTAATTTATATATAAAGATTGTGTGTGAGTTGTAGTATTTAATTGAAGCTGGTAATTTATTAAATGTTGTACTACAAACATGAATCGGGCTTTTGTCAAAAAATGTGTGACTAGATTTTAGGATAACATGTTAGTACCTATTAAAATAGAATGGTTGGTATTATCTCCTGGAAAATGTTCAGGATTAGAATATACTAAAGTTGCTGCTGTGACAATTAGCGTACATGTTTGTGTGTGAATGTCTTCGGGATATTCCAGCAATTATTATCCTAACAACACGTTTTTGAATAAAAATAATAATGCGGTTCGCGTGGGGTGATATGCCCCAGCAAATGATGCAATAAGAAAGAAGAGAATGAATAAAAGCATGATATACCAGCAAAAGTATGGGAGGGTTAACAATTAATTTAGGTTTCCGGAGCATGAAACATCCGATCTGGAGGCGATGAGTAATTGACTTAATATGGGGGACCAAGTCTTTACTTCATTTAAGTGATTTTATATCTCCATTTACAACGATTGTTATTTTTATCTTAATTTTGATCATTTTAATTTAGTCAAGAGGAAAAAAAACTTTTTTCCTCTACGCATCAGTTTTACCATGTGTGACCCTCTTCAAGTGACTAACTAGATAATTAAGGGGAATATATCGCCTAGCGTAGAGAACAAGAACTAACTAGTTCTGGTGATTCGAGTCAACGAGTTTTAAGAGAACTACATTGAAATAACTTTGTTATAAAATTTTACTCCAATTATCTATGACAGGAATCAAAACTGCGACATCTCGAGTCACAGTCTCATGCGTAACGCATGAGCTATCCTTGTCGGTGTCTTGTAGTAGGCCTTGTGTAAGCATGGAGCTAGAATAGTTAAAACTCATGGTGTAAGTAGCTCTAAACGTTCTAGAAAACGCGAGTGAGAAGTTCTCACTAGCAAACAGATGCAACTTTTTAAATAGTTTTTTCATTAACTATTGCTTCAATATATAAGTCTCTGTGTAGACTCCTTTGAAACTAAAATTTCATTGAAATTCACATCAAAGTTATAAGCGTCCGATAACAAGTTTTCTTGGAAGCAATCAAAGTAAAACAAAAATATAATACTTACGCATTCATTCTATATTTAAATACAAAAGCTAGGCTTTATTTTCCAACAATTTATTATTAATTACACGAAATTTAATATAAAATGAAAGTCACTGTGAAAAAATAGCTTTGTTTTCAATTTCAAGGGAATTACGCCCCGCAAACTTGGCATATCAAATATTGAAAAAAACTATGTATTATCCTTGTTTGAAAGGAAATTTTCAACAAAAAACGCATGTCAATCGGAGGAAATGCTTGGTGTTTATCGGAAGACGTGGCACATTCACATACGGGCGATAAAATAACATAAAAGTAACGCGTGTAGAGGAGCTTCACCGAAAGTAAACTTAAAACCACAACTCACCATTTTTGGTTATTCAATCAAAATTACAAATTATTACATTATGATGTTTAAAAGAATGAGCAAACGATGGAGGACACTTTTATTATTAAGGTTGTGGTTGTTGGATGAGCGAAGCGAAGACTTCAATTTCACTGACCCCTCCCCCCAAAAAAAAAGAAAGAAAAGAAAAAAGAGCAATTTTTTGTATCTGTTTGTCTCTACCGGGCAAACGGCATATGAGATCTTGACGAAAATTTGAGGTGACCTTCGAAATCTCTAAACTTATAGTTGCTACGTTTTTTGGTACAATCGATCAAATATTTCTTATGATTATCGTACAATTACGATTTTTTCCGATTCTTAATGAGATATTTTCGTGATATTTGACCCGCGACCGGGCAAACGGCGCTACTCCGATCTTGATGAAACTTTATGGGAACGTTTAAAAAAAAATTGAAATTGTATTATATATATATTATGATTATAGATAAATTTGAAGAAATATTTCTCATTGAAATCGTACTTTATAAAAAAAAATCCCCCTTTTTAATACGATATTTTCGTGATATTCGGGCCAATAATCAACCATAAAAGCTCATCCATCAACGTGACTGGAAAATGCGTAAGCGAAGCAGCCTAGTATGCAATAACCACAACAAATTCGATCTTTCCACCCTCATCACTAACTTTGATAAGAGGATTTGGAACCCAAAACTTTGTTACAATGCTGCTCTATGCGGAGGTGGGCCATCCATTATCCACTCAAAGGTCGGACTTGGTCCCCTATTGACATCATACTTCGAATTATGAATGGTTTCCTTGATTGCATGAACCTAGTCAACCAGTCTCTTGACTGTGCTATTCTCGTCTGACGATGTCCTAACTACGCAGACAAGTTGGTCCTATACAATCAGGTACCTACTCACCCCTTTTCAACTTAACCCCTATCTCAGACGCAAGTCTAAACAGAACTTTGATCTTTAACTCAGTGTTTATGTAAATACGGTTGAAGAAGATCTTGTCCTCGATCTCTTGGGAGAATTTAACGTTTTAAGTTCTAATCATGTCTAATTTTGTAATAAATAATATTACATTAGGACTATAGTGGTTCCAACGAAAGAATGCAGATGGCTCGGAATTATTTTCCCAGCATAGCCACTTAGTCAAATATATTCACGCTAGCTCAGCGTGGATCTAGCACACGGAGGAACTCTGTGATCTAGCACAGATAAATTTTTACATGTGCTGGTAAAAGATATTTCTCTTTCACACACAAAGGCGACATTCCTATTACCGCTACTACGTAGTACTACGTACTAAAAGTAGCGAAAGGTTTTTAGAGTGAATTCTTGTTTCGGGTCTTGGTTGTGGCTTATGACGTTCTGACTTGCGAGTTTTTGTTGAAACACTTCGTTGGTAGCAATAGTTAAGTAGGCCTACCGAAGACTGGCATTGAAGTTAAACAAACCTCATGTAAACCAAACGACTTAGGAAATAAGCTTAGTTGAAGACGCTCTTCACACAGCTTACTTACTGTTGCCTGGTTTATTCTAGTGGACTTTGCCCTGGGGTAAACCCAGACGGAACAAAATAACCGTAACTGCAATTCAAGTACAATTTCAATCCATTTCTGAATGTCGTAGAATATAACAGAGTCGGATCAATTATCTCTTGTAGACGTTTGCTTTGAAACATGTGCAAAATTAATGAACTGTATCTCCGCTGTTTTCGTAAATTAAACTTAAAAAAAGATTTTGACTAGGTAACGAATGATTCATAGTACAAATAAAATTATTGATTCACAAAAGGCAAAGAACTCAATATAACCGACAATGTATATTTTTATTTTTATCCTTCAATTATTTACTCCTACAAGCACGATTCCAGGTTAAACCAAATTAGGGATAGGAGCCTACAACTTTTATTCTAACTATGTTTGGCCTTTGGTTTTTACTTATCCTTGGTGGAGGTGCCGGTTTCATAAATATCCTTTCTTTGTGCGAGGCTAGCTCCGCCCACTGCCTTCAAGGGTCACCTTTATATTCGATATCATCCTTGTTGAAGGTCAATGTCAACAAGAAAGAAGGAGTGTCATCGGAGGTCATGTTCGTTTTTTCAGACGTAACTCACGTACAAACGGACGGATGGTAAGTGATGCATTAATAATACTTGCTTTGCTTCATAATGACAATACTTTCTTGTAAACTTTTTTTTCTTTGTTCAGGAAATTATATTTGGATTGTTTTCACGAAATACAAATTTACAAATTTATTGTCATAGAACATACATGACTCATACAACATAGCAAATTGTACAAATAAATAATTAATGTTACATACAGAAATAAATTTACAGAAATAATTTTCTGTTTCATTCTGTAATTTTTGTAAAATGTGTAAAAATTACATAGACAAATAATAAATAAAATAAAATCTAACAAGAATATAGTAAAAAAAAAACACAAAGCCTGAAAAAGGCTTAATTGTGGGGTAAAGACAATTTATAAATTATATAAGATGGTGACAATACAGAGAACGGAACATATAACCAAAATAAACATGAAAAACATGTATATATGAATACTATGGTTGCATGACATATTCAGTTAATTTGTGAAATCCAAAAAAATTACAGAAAAAGAACAAAGAGCTAAGATTAAAAAAAATTCAATTCAATTCTAAAATTGATTTTAATTAAACGAAATAGAATTGAATAGTTATTTAATTTACCATGTTTAATATTATATTATGTAGGAAAAAAACATGTCAATTCTGAATTGTGGTTGTGGACATTTGTATCGAAGTAAGTGGAACCGTATTTTGATACAATAGTTTTAGATCTTAATTATCAGAACACTTGGAACTTTATAAAAACTCTCAATATAATTAGTATTCAAATTATTTCGGATCCGTTCTCCTACTTCTCGATAGCAAACGATAACGATTATAGTAGGTATACTTTGCTCGTGAGTCAAGACAAACTATCTTTTCTACAAAACGCGATAACTCGGTATAACGTGTAACTCAATGTGAATTGCCAGCCAGAGGTTTAAAAGCAAGTTACACTTCAAGGATATGTCGTGGATGATAGTAAAAAATAAATAATGATGTATCGAATCTCATTCAAAACCAAGATTCAAAATAGGGATATGATAAACACTGCCAGTCACATGCACAAATGTGTATCTTAGTTTGATAGATTTACATAACGTGAAGGTTTAATAAAAATAGTTTGTCTGTTCACGAGAATAAAGCACGAAATATTTTCCTTCCTACTTGAGATACCAAAGGTTGATTGATTGGATATTGCAAAGTCTCATATAAATGCACTAAGTCTATTCGAGACGATGAGTGGTGATAGATGAGAATCAAGGATGAATAGAAGGGAGGATGGGAAACCCGGCACCGGCACGTAGCCTACTCCTTTCGAAAAGTACCAAGGGGGCCAACGGCTTTATGTCCCATTCGAAAGGACGTTGTTACTTTGACAGTCATATAGGTTCCTCCACTTACCCGGACTGCCGAGCAGACGTCGAGGAGAACGAAGCCGTTACACTAGCTCTAGAACCCCCCATCTTCTCCAACCAGCGGGTATTTATATTTACCTTACATAGACCAATTTGTTCCATCACGGGATAGGTAAACTAAAGTAAAACTAAACAGCAATGCACGTTTAAATGAATCATATCCCTTGTTAACAAAAATGTTACTTAAAAATATAATTTCAATAGACTTTTGAAATGTAATTTATATACATTTAAATTATCTTATCACAAATATTTTTTATCATCGGTACATTATTTATAACTATTTTGTTAATTATTCGAATAGTTAATTTTTTTGTGTTTAGTTGTGCAATAATTTACTTATTTAATTTATTATCCTGCGTAATAAATGTCACTTTTAACTGAAAAAAAACACGCAGATTAATACAAAACTTGCTTAATATATGTATATTTTACTTCGGTTTCCAAGTAACTAAAATTTTCAATTCGTTAAAAATAAATGATTTTTCAAACACAATCAAGTACATATATTAACTCAATTAGGCTGGAAAAACATGAATAATAAATTTAAAATGTTTGATTTGGTAAACATTAACACATTTATTATAATATTGTTAACACAATATCACATCTTTAACAATCCACAAATAATATCTCCATACAAAAGTGTCAGTGCAGTTGGGAATTAGTGAAAAAACATGCCAAAACAACAATGCACAGTGTTCTATTGACTACAATTATTTTAAAATTTATTACATATTGTTTGTAGCGTTGTATTTCTTATTTTTGAATAAGTTTTAGTCTTTATACTTCTTGTCTTAGCACATAAAAATACTACAATTAAATACATAAATGCAAGAATAAATAAATAAATAAAATTAATGTCGACAGAGGTAACTTTCTACAACTAACTTACACGTTACTTAAAATACGCTTCTTGATTTTGTGATAGTAAAATTGTCCTCTTCGTAAATGTTATTTTAATTAAATTGTATAACAATTATGTATCGCATCACATTTAAAATTAAATATATATAAATTAATATTTTTAGTTTACCAACTTGTCCAAATAACCCTTTTTTTTGGTGGCGAACATAATTTATTAGATGCTTCGTTGCAAGGACGGATGCAAATCATAGTAAATATAACACCATTATATCACATTTATAGATTACAGTCTACTTGGAATATTTATGAATCCTTAGTCCAAACATAGATTTGAACCTGGGATCTCCATTGAACGCAAGAATATACCAACGAAATCAACCATATTTTATAACATAATTAAATACGTACATAAATATACTTAAATTTTCGAGTTGTTCTCAAAAGGCACTTCCCGCTCTTATCTGCCCCCAATGTCGATGTAATTTGTGAATACACATTTTGTAAAAATAACTTAAACACGACAATTTTTTTTAAATTGCTTCAACCGATTCATGTGATAATTTCCGTAGGGAAAAGACGTAAAAAATATGGTCGATAGTAGAGAAAAAACTTAATACCACAAAAAAATTAACTTTTGCTTTTAACCAATATTAATTCAGTCTTACAACGGTTTGGTAGACAGATAAGCAATGTATTGTACACGATTATTAACGGGAAGTGCCTCGTCAACATTACAATAAGAGGAGAGCAAACATAGAATTTACAATTTGTTTCAAGAATTGTTCATATCACAAAATCAGTCTAATGTTAATCATTTTGCAAAGTAAGTTTCATGAATCATTAGGGAAAAACGTAACGCCCACTCACAACTCAGTTATGTGTGCGTCACTTTGGTTATGAGCATATAAAACTCTTATCACTTGCAATTACTTAAGCGTCGTTAACAAACATTTGTTAAAAATAACTTATAAAGTATGAAAAAATCTGTTTGCTGTTCACATCCACTTAATACAAATTGTTTCACTGTCTGCTTAAAAATGAATAAAGGCAAAGACAACAAAGGTATGAAATCAAGAAAACATTTTCTTGGCAAACGGTTAGAACGTTGCCGACATGTGCAATAAATGTGTTTCAACTTTCTTACTTATTTTTACCGTCTTTGGTGGTTTTGAATGTCCTGAAGTTGAAATATGGCAAGAGATACTTAACAATATGACGACGACGAAAGTTGGTTTGAAGAGGCAATATAACTGGAGAATACCTTCCTCCTATAAAAGATTCTGACTTAGATCATACACACCAGAAGTTTTGACTCATCAGAGCATTCTCTACGATAGGGATTTCCATTTTATCACGGAAATAATTGTGGTTTGTGGTAGAGATTATCACAACAATATTGACGTTTAAAGACGCAACCGTAAATTTTAAAGGGACTGCCAGCTTGTCACAGCAGTTTATGTCGGATGTGGTTAATATTATCGCAATAATATTGACGTATGTAGTTGCAACAGCGAATGTTTTACAAGTGCTTTTAATGCACAGGAAATTAATTGGTTTCCCTCTTCCAATCAACTATGTGTTTCTATACTGATATAAAAATTTGCGATAGGCTGAAAAAGTGTTCAATCTCTTCCATATTTGATATCAGATAATATTATATTTTGAATTCCATTCTGTAATATTATCACAAATTAAATTGAAAAATCTCAAAATTTTAAGATATTACGTAACAAACAAACTTGCACACCAACAAATGTTCCCTTTAATAAAATTGATTTTTTTAGCCAAAAACAACACCCAATTATATTTGTGGAAAATAAATATTAATACCGTATAAAATATAATTTTTAACATACTTTTTAACTTACAATGTTGCCTGCAGGTCTGAGCATCCAATATATAAATATTATTATTATATTATGGAAATTATATTACATTTTTAAAGCTGCATGCTCACAGCCAATTTCATTTCTGGACAACTTCATATATAAAAGAAGTCAAAATCAGTATCATCAATCCAAATCCAAAACTATTGTTCTACTTCTTTTTTACTTTTTAATTCTATGCATGTTATTGTTGTTTCTTGACCTGATTATCTTCAAAATGATATATTTTTCTCTTCTCTCTTTTGGCTTTTGCAATTTGATAGGTAGCCGGGTTTACACTCTTTCTCAAGGGCGCCACTTTAACAAAAGTAAAAAACAATAACATAAACCTACCGCTTTTAAGTTCATTTCGGCTCATCGTAAATCCTCTGACACGAACACGACGTATGATTCTGAGCTTCAACAAAAATCCACTCCTCATTCTTCTTTTGTCCGTCAACCTCAACGAAGGCTTCAAACTCCAGCACAACCGTCTCTTGCGTCTGCATGGCACATTCGTTGAGATCCGCCTCTTTCAGACAGCACCCTGCAGCTGGCTCGCATCTGTGCAGCACGGTGGAGCTGGGGAAGTACTTCTGGTGTGTAGTCTGCCGTTCCCCTAGGACCTCGCGTAGCGGGATAGCGCGTGCCCGCGGGACACTACACAGATAGGCGGCCACCCTGGATTTATGCTCTTGAAACTTCTGCTCTTGAAACTTGTCGTCCATTGAAGGCGAAGACTCGGAGCCACTGGCATACACCCCGATAACAATAATCGATACCATTAGGAGGAACGAAACCGTTTGCAAAGTCGCCATTGTTGAAGTTTTAGAGTCACTTCTCTAAAATGTTGATTGTATGTCTTCTATTCAACTCCTACAAAGTTCACTGAGTTTCTATTCGCTATGTAGAAGAAAATTCAACAAAGGGTCTTAGATTCAAATTTGCGCAAATAAAGTAATTGCCAAACTTCTTTAAATGCGACCAATTCTCCTAATTCTTTATAGCTTTTTAGTAATTTGTTATTGTTTATCGTTAACGATGAAAAACAGAGTGATGTTGATTGCTTATTCGAATAATGACCTCGGAAAGCGACTAAATTAAATTTATTTGTTGCTTTTAATTAAATGTTATAGCCTCGAAAATAGTATCAACCTAATCGAGTCACTTTTACAAACCTGCAGTCTGTTCTTAAAACTGATTTGTGTACTACCACTTATTGCAGAGAACAATTTTAAAGTTGTATTATTATATTCACCTTGTTCTTTCAATATGTTATACACACGCACCTCGAGCCGAGAGTTAAAAAGCGGCAAACCACAACGGAAACTTCTGCACACACTTCACACCAAGCTTCTGTGTTGAATGACCGCTAAACTGCAACTCAGACCGGTGATAGGCACGAAGCGTCTTGACAAACAACAGTGTGAGCAATAACTATTACTCCCGCCCACTAACATGTTAGGTAATCGCACGTTCTTCGTACTTATGACTTGACGTCTAGGCTCATGGTAATCTAATGTGTACATTGCGAATAAAGAATGCATCTCATTATCATCTTCGTACACACGTCGGTGTGACTGAGAACTGGCAACAAGTGTGCAAATACACAAGAATTACACACAATTATGGGGGAAATTCCGTGATGTGTGTGCAATCAAAACAAATGCAGCTGGTTATGAGTAAGAAGCGTCAAAAATAACTTTTAAAGGACACGACTTAAATACATACATAATTGGTTAATTTATATTAAATATCAGATTGACGATTGATATCTATAAAAAGGTTTCTATGAAATTAAATTTCCAGCTTTCAAATTCTTATTTAAAGTGAAATTATTTTTAATTACACATTTTTAAATTTATTGACTTACGAACGAACGATAAACGTTTAAACGTATAGAGTTTTTAATCTTTTGATTCAGCGAAAAACACAATTACATTTAGCACATTAATCTTTTATTCGAATTTATGTATAAATCGTTATTACTGTTTAAAATTACAATGAATTTCATGTGTCGTACATAAGACATCGTGCAATAAAAAATAAACAATATCGGTTTCCTCGAAAACTCGTCTGTTTGGATATAGACGAGATAAAAAAAACAACACGAAACAATACCAAGTAAAATATGTTATTATCTATAAATGAAACTATAAGTGGATAGAAGACGAGTAGCGATTACAAAAATACATATCTGATGTGGTAATCTGACCTTCTTACCTTGGTTTCTTACTACTGGCGCCGTAAGCTCATTTTGGAACAAAGCGGGCAGCAATAATTATAAAATAGAAATAGATTAACACACAGAATCGACATGCTCGAGCAACTTCAGTGTGTTATGTTTCATTTGTGAAGTTCTATGCAACCAAGAGTACTCATACTTCTCAGAGTTCTACAAACACAATATAATACTGCTCAACATTTCTACATGCCTAGGCAAAATAAGTGCTGTGGGCAAACATCTCTGTTTGTGAATGGATTTAAAAAATTCAACGAATTAACTTAAAAATGATATACAAAAGTGGGTTCAAAGTTCAAACTAAGTTTTTACTTGTCCAAAGAAAAAATACCAAGTTATGTTCAACTAGAAATAAATAGTAGAGTCTACAGCTGCTAAACAGATGAAACTACTTTACTTCTTACTTTAATATGACAAATACAGATAAAAATACAATGAAACTAGGAAGCTTCGCAAACGCTTTTTCAGGCGCGTTGTTGGATGAGCGTAATTGGTGCATTGAGCTGCCATGTGTATTGCAGTTTCAAATGGCTACCAAAGATAAAGCAATAGTGGAGACAATGATGAAAACTTCAGCCGATAGGATCGCACGAGTTTCTTTGGGTGTTCTTTGGTTAGGGCACGGCCTGCTTGATGTAATTTTAATTTTTTTAAACGTAAAATTACGAACGTGATAAAAAAAATCTTCAAATAATCTCAAATTTTACACGAATATATTAATTCATAAAATGAGGGTTCATGAAAATATCATTAGAATCGGATACAACATGTAGGTGTTATATTATGTCGAAGAAAAAAAACGAAAAAAGGTAAAATTGCGATTTTCATGAGAAATGATTTTTTGATTGCGCTAAAATTTTACACGAATATATTTATTCATAAAATTAAGGTTCTGTGAAAAAATCATTACAATCGGATAAAGCATGAAGGTGTTATAAGTAGAAAATTTTTTTAATGGAAAAAATCCTAAAATTGCTATTTTCATGAGAAATAATTTTTCGATTGCGCTCAAAAACGTGGCAGTTATAAGTTCAGAGATTTCATTGCAATTGGAGTATCGGTTTGGCCGGAATCGTGTTAACAAACACACAAAAATACAAATAGAAATAACCCAGCAAACACGAATTGATGGGCCCTAAATGGCCCGCAAGCGGCTGGCCAGAACTGAACTGGCCAGCCGCTTGCGGGCCGCATCTTTGGCCAGTTACGGCTCGCTCTGATTTTGTCCCACCGGCCATCAGCCGGCCGTCACTTGTGGCTCACTTCCGGCCCTAACCGGCAAATGTACAAAGATGCCGGCCGCAAGCGGCTGGCCAGAACTGAACTGGCCAGCCGCTTGCGGGCCACTTATGGCCCATCAATTCGTGTTTGCTTGGAAATCATTGGAACCAGCGCGATCTGGTATCTAAATATGTAAACAAAAAATTAAAATAATAAGTATAATTGTTATAGGCCTAATATCGGTCTCACAAAGGTATTTCGTCTTAATTTCTGACACCAGTCGAATATCTGTAGGGTGATACACAACATGTATTATTTGCAAGTAATTATAAAGTTTCAAGTTAGGTGTCTCGATCTCGGTCCAGCAGGGCGACTCTCCATCTGTAAGCCTAGCCTCTAACCGTTGGGCCACGGAAGAAGCTTGCTGTGTTGAGGGAATAATCACCTATACATACAATAGCAAATCGACTTTCACTGGATGGGTGATTGTTAAAATATGGTTTAGCCGGAAGACGGTTTTCTAGTGATGAGCCAACACATTTACACTGCTGGCCAACGGCAGCCGGCAAAGTGATGGCCAGCCATCTTCACGCCTTGTGGCGGTAAAACGACATAAACACGACAGCGGCCAACCAACACCGGGCTGGGGTTGTTTTTGTTCTGGCCAGCCTTCAGACGGTGTGCCAGTGACAGGCTGACACCTTCTCACTGCTGGCCAGCCAGTGGCCACAGTGGCCAGAAGTGCCAGCACGCAGCCATCACTCTACCGTAACTTATGTGTTTGCTGGGAAGAAAGAAAGAAAAAAAAACATTCCGGATTTTTTTCTCCAGTGTAGTGGAATGGAATCTTCACTTCGCTCGCTACGCTCATCCAATAAAAGAATACTGAGTGTAGTAAAATTACAGTGTTATTTCGTTCAATTGACTAATATTTCACAATATTATAAAGTAGCTTTTTACCAATTTTGATTACTCCCTAACTCGTGCTTATTCACAAATACATAACACGCAAACTAAATCCAAAGCGAACCGAGATAATTTAAAATTTTACAAGAATGTGATCATTTACTATCAATTTGCCCTTGCACTTCAGTTAGTCTCGAGAATTCACTAAATCTTGTTTACAGTGTACACTTCCCTCAGAGTACATAGTCTCCCGGATATTCCCGAGCGCCTTTTCAAGTCGTCTCTTCCGGCAACCATCCTGCTGTCGGTGTCTGCGTTAGTTAGTTTACGTAACGGGATGAGAAATTGACCAACACAAACAAACCTCAAGCTGTTAGTTACTACATAGCAAACATCCTTAGTCATGCCTTGGGGACTTCCAAGCCAAGTGTTAGCCAAGTGGTAGAATGTGTGTGTTTACATCACAACATGGGGATACCATAATAGGAAATTCTTTAATATTTAATACAATTCAGAAGTTACAAAATCCATCCCGATCGGGGTTCGAACCCGAGTCCCCCACATTCCAGGTAGGAGAATTAGCCATCTAAACCACAAGACAGGGTTGCATTATAGATCTATAGATCAATTCAGAAGTTAAATAGTTACCGTCTCGGTGGTCTAGTTGGCTAAGGCGCCTACCTGGAATGTAGGAGACTCGGGTTCGAACCCCGATCGGGATGGATTTTTTAACTTCTGAATTGTATTAAATATAAAGAATTCCACCTACGGGAGTGTTTCCCGACTAACCAAATCGGGAGATTTTTAATTGGAACTGTCCATTAATGACGTCCCACAATTTTTAACCAAATTATACCATCTCCCCAACTATTGTCACAGTGTCACAAAAAGAAAAGTGTGACTCCCTCCCTGAACCCCAAGGTCACCTCCAGTCCCCATATACAATTTCCTGGTGAAACTTACACTGAAAAAAGAACAGTCACATTTTAAATAAAACTATTCTTTTTATTTCCACGTATATAATAAAATCATGAAAACATGTTTTCATCATTAAAAATAAGACAATACTTATATGCTGTCCTTGTATGGATGTCACAGGAAGCATTATTCCCTCCTACCCTCCGTCACAAACTGTCGTAGGCAATCCCCCCCCCCCCCTCCAATTGTGTGACATCATTTATGGACGGCCACATTTCAGAATTAAGGATTTAAATCCACTGTCATAAGAATGCCTTGTGTAGGGTACACATTAGATTAACCCGTAGGACTCTCTTGTGACTAACTAGGTAAGTACTAGTAACTAGAATGTTCAAGTGGTTAAGAACAAATATTAAAGGGTTGTTAGTAGGCCTACAACACAGTACCCCACGTATTTAGAAGATAAGATTGTTGTGAAGGGAATTACCAAGGGCTGTTTAAAACGGCCCCATTGCATTCGCTTTAACGACTGAAGAAACCCACGGGACAAATTATCAGTCAGGATTGCCGGAGGTGGGTATTGAGCCATGGACCTTCCGAATCAGAGTTTCGTCACACTTGAGTTAAATCTGCCGCTCAAACTAACAATAAGAGCAATATTTGTGCAAAAACCAGGTAATCTTATAAAATTCCTTTGATTATAATTTAATCGCACGATTGTTTACATCGGGTAGATGGTCTAAACATAGCGTCGTGATTTGGCAATCGCACTTGCAGTTCTATATTATAATGGTCGCTGTATAAACTAATATTGTTTAATCTTGCCGCAATAATGCATCTCTTGAAAGAGCCTTCAACAGCTGCCTGCACTTTATTACGATAAGATCTACGTCAGAGTGGATTTCATGGCCATGTATATGCTCTTCACCTCAAAGAAAGTACCCAATACCCGTTCTACAAGAAACATGACTGTGTCTTTGACTTTTGTGCTGTTTGGTAATACCGCGTTGATGGATGAGTTTTTACGGTTGGTTATTCGTTACCCTAAAAAAGAACGATTTTTATTAGAAATATTGCCCCAAGATCAACACATACCTAAGTTTCGTGATTTCTAACGTTCTTGTAAAGTTTCATCAAGATAGCCGTTTGCTCGGTCGCGGGCAAAATATCGCATTAAAAATCGACAAAATCGTAAAAGTACGATATTCATGAGAAATATTTCTTCGATTGTACCTGTACCTAAAAACTTGGAAGATCTTAGTTCAGAAATTTCGAAGGTCCCTTGAAAATTTCAACAAAATTACATATGCCGTTTTTCCGGTTTACTGACCAAAAAAAACACCCGATATATTTTTCTCATGGTAAGTGAAATTGAAGTCTTCGCTTCGCTAATCCAATCAATCGTAATGCATTTTATTTCTGTGTTGTGTTGTTGTGAAGGGAATGACCAAGGGCTGTTTAAACTAACCCCATTGCATTCGCTTTAACGACTGAAGAAACCCCCACTATATGGCCAAAGCAAGAAGTAACAAATATAAATTAGTATTTGTTATTTTTATACTTCACAAATCATACTTCTCACTTCATTTTTCACTTCATTTCATTTTTTCATAATCTGTAACTAATTTTACTTATTGTTAAACGTAATTTGTATAAATGTAAATTAAGTAATTTTTGTTATTCTGTGTCTTTTAGGCAACCTTAATGTAAAGGCCGAGCTTTGTTTTAAGAATAAAGTTGTACTACTAAACAAAGCCACCCTATATGCATCACTTTTCTGTCTGTCCGTCTGGGTGTGTCACGTCTCACGTTAAAAACTGAACACGTCTTCCGCTCCAATTAGCATGCGTTTCTTATTAGTGATACGGAATGTTTTGGTGATTCTAGCAGACAAAGAAACGGGCTATCAATAGTCACCAGGAACATTGTATTTGTGTGTCCTCTTTCGACAATCTGAATTCGCTCCCTATTTCGAATATTCCCGTGACCATACTTGTTACTATACGTAAGAACTAACGTAATACGTAATTTTAGGCAAAACAACATGGCTGTGTCACCAGCTGACCAACAGAAATTCGCCACCTGTTTGGCATGCGTTTTGAGTTCTTGAACACTTTCTTACCATGTATAAGTACTTACTTCCAAACCGTTTCCAACTCCAACCCTTGTTAAAATCTGTAAACGACTCAATACGTATTCATGTGGTAATAATGAAAACGATCCCTCTCCATGGGCGTCTTTAAAGCTCTACTTCACATGAGTTGTAACGTTCCGCTGATTGGCTATTAAGTCGTTACAGCTAGCGAACGAAACGCACTCCTTACGACCAGAGGCAATATTTGAAATTTTTACTCCCCGTACCCAATAAGCCATCAACATTCAGGAGGCATAACGTTTCATTATTTTTTCCACTAACGACGAAAAATACTGAAATTGAACTGAGTCAGCGGAGTTTTTATTCGATCTTGCATTTCTTGGCTGGTAACATAGGTAATCTATGAAACGTGTGGCATTGACCAAGGCCTAACTAGGTATTTACTATCAGCGATTTGGGATGTTTGGAAGTATAACCTTAGGGATTTATTCAGGCACCAATCAATCTTGGCATTACCTCTTCCCATCATGTTTTCCACCCTCGTCGAGGGAATAAATCCCAAATTATCATTTCCTTTCGTCAGATATTTTATCTCTCCCATTTTTAAACCATCTATATTTACTCAATTATATGTTTGACATTTTTATTCCTTCGTCAGCTTGTTAGTCTAATATTTTTCCAATTTCCTTTCTTCAAAATTATGCCTCTAGAAGGCCAATTTCGTTCCGCATGTGCATCACATCGAACGCCATAATACTTATTTACATTTAACATCTCTTCGTCTTTATATAGAAATCCATATCAACTCCTGCCTCATTTAATTTTTAACAATCGAAATTAACATATACATTCTCAATATTGTTTATTTTAATTAAATGATAAATTTAAAGTAAATATTATATAATAATACTACAATAGTAAAAGTAAATAAATATAAAACGTTAATAAAATTGGCATGCACTTGAAATATATGCAAACGCGAATTTTAAATGCATTTTACGTGCATTCTAATGCTAAAACACATTTTTCGATTTTATATTTGGGCTTACTCTTTCGAAAAACACCTTTTTTATACAACTGGCGTCTATAAAAAAAAACAAGTTCGAAAGTTCAACTTGATTCAATTTTTTTACGTTGAAGAGTGAGGTAAATCGTAGAACCAGGTGATGGAAGTGAAGTTGTGGGCAGACAGGAAAGAGTGGGGTGGGATGTGGGATGCAGGATGAAGATGGAGAAACGCTGAGTCCGTCTACCTCGCCACAAAACAGTCTCGTGTCCATAATGTCAGTTCGCAGAACACCATTCAACCCGACATAGCTGGAAATGAGTAAATGATTATGTATTCGTATTATGTAAATCGTAGGCACGGGGTAGGGTGTTGGGGGTGAGGCAATCAAGGTTTTGACCAGACTAATTTCGATGCATAACCATGACATGAACTTCAGTCAATCGACATCCACTCAGTGTGTAATGTTCACATGCATTCATGCAAATTGTACGGACAAACCACTATGAAAAATCAATCATTTATAAAGGAAATTCGTTCCAAAATCAATGAATCCAAAATCAATGTTGGCCCTTTGTGCGCTTGTTTTGTTAACGGATAAAATAATAATTGGCTTTTGTCAACTTCTTCTTATCCAAGACATCTTTACAATTTTGTAATAATATTAGTCTCCCTAAAATTTTATTAAATTTTGCATCTTTTGATTGACGCTAATCCAATTAAGATAAGTTACTGGAATTCTCAAAACAAACAATTTGAAGTTTTCAAAGAGGGTCAACGAGTTGAATATAATTAGGTAAAATTGTTATTATTTGATAAGTCAACAAACTTTTGAAAATTAATTAAGTTGGCGACAAGTTGATATAACTTTAATAATGGAACAAAATCGTGGAATTTGATTAATAAATGGTTGTGAAAAAGTGAATTGCTGTACAACCAGCAGTCCATAGCTATAACACAATATTCAATGTGATATGGCGCATTTTTAATTGAGTAATAAAAGGTTAACGACCTAACAAATGAAATTGAACATAATAACCTGTTGACAACTTTTTTGCCACATTTTAACTATGAACTTTGTAACTTTTTAATAGAATATACGAAGTAGAAACACAATGTTTAATTTGTCAGTAGACGAAAATATGTATGGAAAACTTCAAGACTATTATGTAACGAAGAAAATGCTTCTTGTTAGAGTCATTCAAACCGAATTCAAATTACTAAAGACATAGGAGTTCCCATACATTTAATTTTACTAATGATACACAAGGTAGGTGTTGGCTACAAAAGAGACCAATTTATTTGCTGTGAATAATAATTTTATTTTGAGAGGCACGTTCATGTTTTCTAAAAAATACCATCCTGAAAGAGCAGAATGAGATTCAAATATGTAATATTTATTTTTACAATTTAGGGAACTATGGTGTACATTGTACACTTCTGCAGTACTGGTATGAAGTAGATAGTTGTGTTTTTCACCAGTTTTTTTTTGTTTAAGGTGTTTATTATATTGTCTATCATCTACGTATAGTTTTAAAAGGTAAAACTGCATACATAATATAGAAGCAACAAATTTAATTATTAAATTCAAATTTTACAAATGACTTTTATAGCATGAAAAACTATCCAGCATTTGTTCACATCCAACGACCTAATTAAAACGAATAAAGATTTGTAATAACTATTATTGATTTACCCGCAGCAAACAGTAATTTATGACCATAGAGGTCGGTATTTACAATATATCTCACGGACAAAGTGTTCTGATGAGAACAGAGAGAGATGACTGAAAGTTATAAAAACAAAAATAACTATGTTGCACAGTAATTTTGCGTTCGTGCGACGTATAACAGCTTTAGTATGACAATGGCAAGCCTTGAAAAGAACTGTCGCGTTATTACGGATCCATTTAACCCGTCATATCCAGTAATTGTTTTGTAAATGAGCATTCCACAGCACGAGAGCGAGACTGAAGGAATGTACGTCGGCGACTACGCTTGTAGTCATTACCGGAACAAGCATTTTTAATATGGAACATCATAGATGGGTCATAATTCAAGTTTATTATTTGCCATTATCAAAGGCAAAAATTTACTATTTCACTTCATCAAATAGTTATTGTTAGTTTACTGTAATGGGAGTCAAATTAATACACTGTTTGTGTATCGAGTGTCTGATACAACGATGTGTATTGGCACTTTGATAATCTAACAGAAATTTAAAATCTAAAACGATGATAGCTATAATCCAAGAGATCAACCAACCAAAAAAAAGAAAAAATATTAACAGGGTATCGATTGCAATCGTAATGTTCAATTTGAGAACATAATTGAAGTTTAACAGCAGTTTTTTTCTCAATTTCATTAGTAGGTGTAATTGATTTCCATAAAAAAATTAACAGATGCAGTAGTTTAAAATTGAAGGATATTGCGTTTCACTGCTGTGATTTTGTTTTATCGAAAGATTCGATTGTACTCGAGTATGGGTTTTAAGAATATAATCTTTTAGTCGTTTGTCAATACTAGGCCGCTTCACGAACGTCTTTTTCTAGTCGCGTTGATGGATGAGCTTTTTTGTAAGTTTTTAGTATGCGTAGGATTTCTTTACTTTTTCAAGTCCCATTGCAAAATTATTTTTTGTTAAAATGGTTTATACAAATCAATAGAATGTTGAATATCTGGAGGCCCGAAGACTTACTTTTTGTACGCATTGTAGGTAATTGTTGTCAAGTTTCTATAGTTACCTGTTAATTATTATGTACACCTCAAAAAATTTATATTAAAACCTTTATATTTATAAATTCTGGCTAACTTTTTCATCTTTTTCTTTAAAAAAGCAATACATCACTATTACCTTAATGTCCATGTAAAATATGAACGTTGTAGCCCCACCTGTTTGGTCAGAATCGGCCAAAATGTCACGAAAATATCGCATTAAAAAACGAAAAAAATCGTTAAAGTACGATATTCATGAGAAATATTTCTTCGAAAGTACTCAAAAACGTCGCAGGTCTAAGTTCAGAGATTTCAAAGGTCCTCTCTAATTTTTATCAAAACCGCATATGCCGTTTGACCGGTACAGAGCGAACAATCAGAAACAACAACAAACAAACAAAAAACATCAGTGCTAATTTTTTTTGTGTATGTGTGGGGGGAGGGGGTCAGTGAAATTGAAGTCTTAGCTTCGCTCATCCAATTATGTTTATATCTTTCGGTTAAGTAATGTTTGTTGGGAGTTACGTTTAAACACGAGTTGGATTATGTCCCAAATGTTAGGTTATATTGTATATTATTGCAAAGAGAGAAAAGTAAAACATAAAAATGACACTCTTAGAACTAAATGAGTTCAACAACTTAATAATTTGACTAGTAACCAATCAACAATAGATTTTAATAATATAAACAGAAGATTATATAAAAGAAGAGTGAATGTAAAAACATTGATACGTTTGTAACACTTTATATGTTTTGATATGATTTCATGATTATGGCAGAATTGTTAAGCATTTATTTTTGTTTTGTTAATAATATATACACCTTTGAGAGAATAAGATAATATTTTATTCTGTTGCAAATTAAACCTGAGAGTTTTTATTTCTGCAACATTGACATAAGGTGCATTTCAATATTCTATTGCATATGTCGTATTGAATCATTATTATGCTCAGCAAATTGACTTTTGTGACCCCATCCAGTAACAAACTATATATGTTATTTTATGGGTATTTGGTAACAAGTTTCCTGGTATGTTAGTATAAGACTCAAAACCAGCTTTACTTACGACTCATGAAACAATGGTAAACATTTTAAGTTATAATTTCCGTTAGCTGGTACTAAACCAAGAGATTGCGAATAATTAGCATTCAAGAAACTAAAAAAGAAGTAAATATTTAGCATTTATGCGCCGGTAAAACAAATTATTTGATTTAAAATTACACGAGTGTTTATGCAACATAAATTATTAAGCCAATTAAAACAACATTCTATAAATACTTCCTTTGCAAAACTAAGTTCTCTTAACTTCCATTAGTTTACAAATTAAATAATTATGTAATCTTCTTTAATTAATTAAATATTCAAACTTCATCCAACTTTATATGTCTTCAAAGAACTCAGACTTTCTCAAAAGAAGAACTGTAAAGACTGTCACCTGTTTCATTAAATTTAAGCTTCGTTAACTTAGCCCGTCTATATTTTATAATTGTTCGCTGCAGGGTAGCGCAACTTTGAGCATAATATAGTTTTTATAGTTGCTAGACGACTGGATACTTTTAACAGCATTGTGTCTGGACGAAGTTTAAATCTCTATCAAATTAGCATGTGAACCCTACGATTGAAGCCGAAAATATGCGTTCGTACTTCTTGAAGTACGCGTGTATTTTAACATCGTAACATAATTTGTCTGTGCATACTCAGAACGGTGATACAAACCTTCGTAAATGGCTTGTTTATATACTTATTTTGGATCCGTTTGGTAGCACACAATTTTTAAATATCAACCAAAAATTTAAATTTGTATGGACTTTGGAGGACTCGCCCCAAATAGTCTGTCACTTCAAAAGATAAAAAGAGATAATATGTACGAGAGTTATATGACGGAGGATGAAATCAGAACTTGTTTTTTAGTCTTTGTTGTGTGTGTTTTTTTAAATATCATCGTTTGATAAAGAGAACTGAATAGTTGTTTAAATATAACGGTTTTATAACTACAATTAAACAGCGGTTATTAATGTCTTATTATTTGTTTTTTCGAATGTAGATTTTCTTGCATGTAATCCGAAAAGTACGTGAGTTTAACGCACTAAAAACGCTGAGAATCTGCACCTAAATACAGAATAGTGTAATAAGCTAGTATAAAATAGGCTACTCAGAACGGTGATACAAACCTTCGTAAATGGCTTGTTTATATATTTATTTTGGATCCGTTTGGTTGCACACAATTTTTAAACATTGACCAAAAATTTAAATTCGTATGGGCTTTGAGGACTCGCCTCAAATAGTCTGTCACTTCAAAGGATAAAAAGAGATATATGTACGAGAATTATCTGACGGAGGATGAAATCAGAACTTGTTTTTTAGTCTTTGTTGTGTGTGTTTTTTTTAAAATGTCATCGTTTGATTAAGAGAACTGAATAGTTATTTAAATATTACGGTTTTATAACTCCAATTAAAAAGCGGTTATTTATGTCTAATTATTTGTTTTTTCGAATATAGATTTTCTTGCATGTAATCCGAAAAGTACCTAAATACAGAATAGTGTAATAAGCTAATATAAAATATATATAGCTTCGACCTAAAATGTCCGCTACCATAGTTTGCTATAGAGCAATAGGGAACTGTCCTTGGTTTCAAATATATCTTGCACGCTTCAAGTAATTTGTAATATTCAATTTAATAAACATCACAATTAAAATAAACTATAAAAAATAAAATCTGTGGATTCTATGCATGTTCAAAGTTCCTGGGTTTTGATTTCCCGCACAAAGACTTAAGTTCGCGCTCTCTTGGTTGTGACGTTATCGTGAGGTAAGGAGGGGAAGCTGATTGGCAGAACTGTCAATTCGCCGCCTCGGCAACCGCACGATGATTTGAGGTTATTAGTAGGAACATATTCAAATTTGGTAATCAAGGACAGTTCCCTATTAACCAATCGTTTCCCCTATCATTTGTAATTCAATCAAAACTAATTGAAACCAAATTAAATTTTAACTGTATTTGTTTTTAAAGACAAGCAGCGATGTTTAATTTTGGTACCGAGTCAATAAAAAATTACAGACACTAACTCGTTTTATTGAGTTGTGCATAGTGAAACATATAAAAGGTACGTCACGACTTATTTTAACGATATAATTAGATGACATTTTCGAAGCATACACTTTTTGAGCACACATCAAATTAAAGCATTTTCACCTTTATTGTGGTGAAAGAATATCCAAGGGCTGTTTATTTCTTTGCTTGTGGGGTGTGTTTAGTTTTCGAAATTTACCCCTTTTGAATTTGCATTTGTGCTATTTTACAAACCATTGTTTTATCCTAAACGACCCAGCAACTGAACTATCATAAAATGTAATCGGACAAATTGAATTCGTTGCCGTTTATTTATAAAAATACAGATAAACAACTTAAAACTAGTTATACATCATGGGGGCTACAAGAGCTAACTTCCGTAATTAAACTGTTAACAATTTGACGAAATTATTTTTGCATTTTTAAATTGTATTTCATGTTAAGCAAACATGCTGCATACATATTGTATGGAACCCGCATTTACGTGGCTTGTCTGTGGATCACAATACTTTGTTTATACGCTGTCAGATGCGGGCTGCGGGACACTTTGATATAAACAGTAAATGGGAAATAATTGCGTCATATTATATTTCCTTGCTTACTAGTGTTGCAATCAGGTCTTTAAAAAAAGATAACAATTACTATGTTCTGACATAATACCGGTTCAGTTTTTGGACAGCCCATATGGCTGTCGACAGTGTTTTGGAGGATGTTCAATCATCTTTGTCAAAGCGCTCAGCTGTCGCAGAAAAGTACATTTGTCTTGAATTACATCAGAGGGGAGAAAGAACCTAATTAGCATATTCACTTCGATATTTTTCTGAAGAACAAGCAATGATTTTGCTTGGTACTTCAAAATGCAGCTAGTTGTACATTTAGAAGCTTTGCGAATTTGTGCTTTTACACTTTGTGTTTGTTCCAGTCCATAATCACATTTGTATATATGTTTTTATTTAGAACCATCTTCACATACACATACTTCGAGCTTGCAAAACATAAACTTTTACACAAACTTAATTAACTTCTAAATCAGGAAGCTGTTCGTATCGGACATTTTCCTCGGTTGCCATTAAAAACCACTCAAACTCTGTGAACCAGTCTAAATTGGTTTGCT
Source organism: Sweltsa coloradensis (assembly GCA_024449915.1). Taxonomy (NCBI): domain Eukaryota; kingdom Metazoa; phylum Arthropoda; class Insecta; order Plecoptera; family Chloroperlidae; genus Sweltsa; species Sweltsa coloradensis. Next base: position 331,517 of record JAMZAV010000512.1, read on the forward strand.
TTAAAATCTCACTACTGAGAACATTTGAGAGGGTTGTGTTATTCAATAATTCTCCCAACATTCCTATATAACTTTTTGATAATGATTTGCCAGGAAAGCCATATGAAAATATACCGCGAGTTGGAGTATACAATCAAAAATTTTCATTTCATGAAATTTACGCTTTAAAAAGAAGCCAAAAATAAATAAAAACTTCCGAATGTACGAGAAGCCAATTATGTAAAATAATTTTATAACAACAAAACACATGCCCTAAATACACGGTTTAATTGAAAAGTTTATTTACATACTATCCTAGTTATTAAATAGTTTTGAAATATGCGAATTATGAATTTTTATGTCGAATGTTAATTAAAACATGGTAATATAAAATATGAAGAATTAAGCGAACACAATTCAAATTAATACTACCACATAGTTTAACTACGTTAACATTACGTTACGTTACGTTACAATAGGGCATAGAATTCAATGTTTACGGTTGGTTGAGTTCATAAATCAAAATAGTAAAATATTTATAGAATCTATGAATAAAATGTTTTCATAATTGTCTACTCAAAATCTCTCGTTTGGTGGACTTGTTATAAAACGTTAAATAAAAAGAATTATAAAGGGTAATAATGTAAAATTCTACATTTTTGCTTTGTCATACTAAATTTTAACTTGTAATTATTCAGGAACACAACCTTCAAATTGAATTCAACTTTCTTTAGAACAATATCAAGATAATTGTAATAATGATTTTATACCTAATAAAAAAGAAACGTTTGATGTTCTCACATTACAAGGTTTCAAATCTTCTTTGTAATTATAATGCTTTTGGTGCATATTTAAGAATTTGAACTTAAGTTTATTCACCTAAACGGTCAGAAATAAATAGAAACTATTCATTTGCCTAATGACAGAAGTAATAACCATTAGAAGCTAGTGCAAGTCGTTATTTTGTCTGTTTTGAATGAATTCGCACTCTCAAAGTTATTTTATTAAATCAAAATAAAATATTTTTAGCGGATCTATTTATGCTGAGATTGTGTATACACCGTTCAAAATTGGTTACAAGTAAAAATGTCATTTTCAAAATAATAATTAATAAGGTGTCTAGTTTAACGATGAATAACAGTAGATATTATCTATGTAATAACGACAATTACTTTTCGGCAACTATGCACTACTTTATAGGAAGTGAGATCCCATGTAAGCACAACTTTTCTATCAGTCCATCCGTCTGTGTGTTCACGTCTTACGATAAAAACCCTACACGATGTCCGGTTAACATGCGATTTTTGTTGGTACCCTTCAACAAGGGTGATACAGAATGTTCTTGATGACTCAGGAGGCAAGGTTGATTGATTGATTGATTGATTGATTGATTGATTGATTGATTGTCGTCTTTATTGATGGCGGATTAAGGCCTGTTAAGCCTTCTCTTCCATCCAACAAATTCCTAATTACAACACATCACAACATTACAGGATTACATAAAATATTGAAATATATTTAAAATACTATGATCACACAAGTTAAATGTGCAATTTAAGAGCTAAAAATAATGTAAACATCATACTATACTAGCTAAAAAAAACTAAATTATGTAATAAAATAATACATTAGGAGTAACATAATAGTAATAATATAATTGAATGAGCGAAGCGAGCGAAGCGAAGATTCCATTTCACTACACTGGAGAAAAAAATCCGGAATGTTTTGTTTTTTTTCTTTTCTTTTTTTTTGTATTTTTGTGTGTCTGTGAACACGATTCCGGGTAAACCAATACTCCAATTGTAATGAAATTTTATAGAGGTCTACGAAATCTCTGAACGAAGAACTGCACGGGGGGGAAAAATCGATCGAAAAATTATTTCTCATGAAAATCGCAATTTTAAGATTTTTTTCGATTTTTAAAAAAATTCTTCGACTTACAACATTTACATGCTTTATCCGATTATAATGTTTTTTTCACAGGACCTTAATTTTATGAATTAATATATTCGTGTGAAATTTGAGCGCAATCGAAAAATTATTTCTTATGAAAATCGCAATTTTACGATTTTTTAAATTTTTAAAACATTCTTCGACTTATAACACCTACATGCTTTATCCGATTGTAATGATATTTTCACAGAACCTTAATTTTATGAATTAATAAATTAGTGTGAAATTTCGCAAATCGCAATCGAAAAATAATTTCTCATGATAATCGCAATTTTACGATTTTTTTCAATTTTTAACATTTCTTCGACGAATAAAACCTACATGCTTTATCCGATTGTAATGATTTTTTCACAGAACTTTAATTTTATGAATTTATATATTCGTGTGAAATTTGAGCGTAATCAAAAAATTATCTTTTAAAAAAATCGCAATTTTACGCTTTTTTCGTTTAAAAAAAATTACGCTCATCCATCAACGCGGCGGGACTTAAGCGTTTTCCTAGTAATAATAGTAATAATAACATAAGGGGAGCAGGAGGAGGTGCTAGTCCCCCAAAATTAAAAATTTATATCTGTCACTCCCTAAATTTTGAATGCAAGAATAAGCTTCGAAACAATTTCAGGGACAACCCGGCACCTCCACCAAAAATATCGATTTTGTAATTTTTGTATTCTTTAGAGATCTGCACAGCGTTTCCCTAAGGTCCGCGTTAACGTTAAATATCAATTTGGCGTTAACTAACGATAACATTGCGAGTTTGTGATTCACTTACTAATTTTATCGTCAGATGGCGTTAAATGTGACGTTACATTTAACGCGATCCAAACCCCTGCCTTTAGCCCTGCGTTAAAAACAGATGGAGGATATTTTTTGGTCACTTTTAACGTCCGCTGACGATAAAATTCGTTGGTGAATTACAAACTTGCAATGTTATCAGTAATGAACGCCAAATTGGTATTTAACGTTAAGAGCGTTCACCACCCTTTTTTAGGCAATCTTCTGCTTGCTCGGCTGAAATGACATCACAGTTGTAAATTTTGAACATATCTCAAGAAGTGGAAATAAAGGTTCATAGACTTATTCCTAAAATTTGTTTTGAATAATTTATAAAAATAAATGATTTCACGAATTTCATTGTTTAAAAAGTCAATGACTATATTCGTGAATTTTTTCTGGCTGATCAAGTCAAAATTTTGAAAATTATGACTGTCGGAACGTCCATGTATGCATTATTGACAAGTTTGCAAATGTATATACGTAGGATGCTTTGGCGAGCAAACCGCTATTTACTAACTATCAAAAGGGTGGTGAACCCTCTTAACGTGGACCTAGAGAATCGCCGCGCAGGATGCTCAGGAACCTATGTGTACGGCCAAAACCCTTTAAAACCCTTGTTGCTACTAGTCTTGGATGAGCGCAATCACTCACATACTATACTGTCCTGAATGAGTTGCTTTATTTCTTCAATGCGTGTGTAGCGTAGGTTTGGCCTACGCACCTTGCGTGACTTCCATAAGTAAAAGACTGGACATCTAAACAATATGGCCGACACGCGTGAATACTCTTAATGACTTACTCCTAAGTAAAAGCTGGACATCTTAAACAAATATAGCCGACACTCGTGAATACTCTTAACTATCTCCTACATAAACTTTTTAACATTTTAGTTTTAAGGTTATGTAGCCATTGCGTGCGTCGTATCTCAATGCCATTCTGCTGATGCAGACTCATCATTTGAGATGTCACAATCTTAAGATGGTCTACCCTTTTACACTCATACGGGGTTTTCAGAAAATTTAGCATATACGTAAGATTTTATAAAGTTGGTTGTAACTTATTTCTATACTTATTTATCTTTGGGAACGGATATCCATCCACCCATAATAATTTTTATTTTCATTCATAAAATTCATAATAATCGTTAAATGCACGAAATAGTATTATCAAAATACATTGTGAATATTGTGGCGTTTGATTATTCATATTTATATACTTAGAATCTTCAACACGAAACGATAGTTTAACACATATTTATACTTGCAACATGTGCTACAATCACCACAAACACATCATGTTAGTTCTAGGGTAGCAGTTGGTGTTGGGCCATGTCTACACGCCGTGTGTAAGAACATTGCAACACACTGCAAGTGCACGCTGCACTGACCACACGACCACAAACACAGCGATAGATCGAATCAACACAGTCCGACTGTTATTACCATCACTCGCCAGATGTATAATTGACTGCGGCTGTTTATCGACCTTGTCTTAACCCAAATACTAGATGCTGAAATTAAAGGAGAACAGTGATTAAAGTCAAGAGTTCGTAGCTCCAAGGACGTCATGGAATATCCCACACTCGATGTTCGTCTATACTTGATCCGTCGATCCGTAGGAGCAGTTATTCAAAGCAATCACTATAAAAGTTGCAAAATTCAGAAAAAATATGATTTATTCATCAATGTTCGAATTTCATATGATTTGGTGGCATTAAAAACAATTTTTTGAAACTAATTAACGCCATAGATGTATTTGTACGATATAAACGCTTTTATTAGCGATCTATGTGTTTGTAACAAGATTAAGGCATTAAACTACAAAAAATATTTCATTTGTCATTCAAAACACGAACCTCTGTTTTGTTATGCGAAGAATCTATCAATTTTGCAAACTTGTTTGTCCACAATTTGTAAAAAAAAAAAAAAACTCAGCCACGGTTGCAGGGTTTTAAGCCTACCAAGTAGCTAACATTGACTTCCTTTCTAGACTTTTTATAGTATGTAAATGATGTATTCTGTGGATATTGAGTTTTTGCTACATAAATTCTATCTTAAAACATAAGTGCCACAAAATGCTATTTTAAATCTAACTTATTGGTTGCAGTACTAGCTAAGATTTCCGTTATTGGTGAGGTTGTTGCGTTCGGACAATACGGGGTTGATAACCGCATATATATTGTATTTTTGTTTACAATATGCAACTATTGTAATATAATGTTAATTGCCACTTTTCGGTTTGTAAATAAAAATGAACTAGATTTTCTACATTTATGAATATTATTGATATGACCATTATGTTTGATGTAGTTTGATCGTAGAACAGTGCCATGCGTGAATTGTGCATAAGCAATTGGTGAGGAACGCAATATTTTCTCGTTATTAGCTTTCATTCAACTAGTAATATTTTTCACTTCATTGATTTTGGGTAAGTAAAAATGATGATTGTTGCTCAATTCGTCACAAAAAAGTGAAATGCTAGTGGTCCAGTTGTTTAGTGTCTCCGCTTCTTACGCAGGATGTAGAATTGAAATGCAACTATACAAGCAGGATATTTCTAGCTTCTGTCGAGGACTGAAGTCATTCAATTCATAGATTGGGAATGTGTAAACGGTGACTTTGGATCCGTCCTCTCAATGAAGCATAACTATTTCATTGATTGTTCAGAAATAGCTTTGTTGATATTTCCTCTGACCGCGGGCTCAATCGTGTCCAGCTTGATTGGTTGGTGTTTCCTACTTAATACCTGTCTTAAATAGGCCATTTTTAGATCGTTGATGGCGTCGGTGCAGACAGAATATTTGTACTGTTTAAGATTAAAGTCCCCCACTGAAAACTTTAGTATACTCTAAATGCGTTTTTTTTTAAATTTATATGTATATGTTCCAATATTGAAAATAATCGAAATTGTGTTTTTAATAACTAAGAACTAATTATTAATTCATCACTTATTACTCATTCAAGTAAAGATCCCGTCTTTTATCCTTCGATTACTAAGACTTTTGTCAAAAATGTAATAATATTCTGGTGAACGTGAATCTAAAATAAGCTTTGCGAACTCTTAACGCATAACAAATACAAAATGGACGATCCTTCACCAAGTCGAACAATTAAATATTCCTTTCTAGTTTGCACAAAAAACTTCTAGTTATCCACCTGCCTATAATGAAACTTTGTGCGCTTGTCTGTCACCGGCTCTAAATCTAATGATACGTACACAACGGGAAAAGACTTCCATTCTACATTGTCTACTTGTCGTTGTGTTAGTAATTATCCTTAATGAGCAAGTGTTTGTTCGTCAAATTAGGTTACTCTTCCTTCCGTGTATTTTATGAATTTCATTTTCTGGCATCTGTTTTCTTAAGATAATTAATGTGCTGTAAATTTATCCCCACTAAATTCACTAAAGTTGCTTTGTTTTTTGTTTGTCAACGAGTAACAAAGTTTTTTCAAACAATTACTATGTTTCTTAAAAGTGGATAACTGGTTTACAAATTGCAAATTTAAGTAAATACTTTTACCTCTTAGGTCATGAGTAGCAAATGATTGTACCAAATTTGGTTTGGTTAATAGTTCTATATTCATCCACTAACATATTTTGTTTCTAGGATTTCCAAATCCATTTTATGGTAATAATTTATTATTATAAGTAATTCCTAATTATACAACATGTCCAACAATCCAAATCCAAATACCCACTGAAAATCAGATATATAACTGATTGGGTAGACTCTAAATACGAATTTATTTTTATATTTTTTATTTAATGACTTTTGCAAATGTATTTTGCAAATCGATTGCTGCATTATCTGTAAACAGTGTTCAATAATGATTGCTGTTCCCCCTGCTGAACTTAGAAATTATCTATCACTCCCAAGCATGATAGCTTATTAGTAGATAGTCTAATTAAATCAGTTTTTTTCTTTTCGTTTTTCTTTTTTAATGTTTTTTTCTCTTCTTTTTCTTTCTTCTTTTTTTCCTTTCATTTTTCTTTTTCTTTTATTTCTTTTTCTTTTCTTTTTCTTTTCTTTTCATTCCCCACCCCCTTTTTTTTATATATTATTCGATTCATTCATAATTGCATTTAATATCCTTTTTATTTGTTATCAAATTTGTTGATTATTTAATGCATTGTTGTAATATTACTATTTCAAAATTCATTGTTGTGTCCCATCTATCTAATTAGATTTATTTAGTTGTCCTCCTTTGTAAATCAGTTTTTATAACTGAATAGAATAGACGTTAAATAAATAAATAAAATAAAATAAAATAAAATTCGCTAAAATACAGATTAAAATTTTAAGTTTTTAACGTGGAAAATTTTTTCTTCAAAAGTTATATTACTTAATGTTACCAATTAACCCCAAATGTTTTTTTACCACATAATCTAAAGCATAATACTACACTCAAATGATAGTTTAAAAAATTATTTCTTTTAACTGTGATTTTACACGAATTTTTCAATATTTTTGATCAAGAAATTTGCGAAAATTTGCGTTTTGGGAAAATTCTTAATTTAAAATTGCTTCTTTTTTGTTCCACATATATACTAGAGCATCACACCAATCTAAAATGTCCCTTTATTACATCGTGCCTTGATAGTGTGCACATATATACACTCAAAACAAGCAAAAAATATACATTCCAAAATCACACTCCTTCTTGGTAATCAGCATATTTTGACCGAACCACTTGCCCCAATTACAAAACAAAACAAAGAAGATTTACAGAAAAGACTGTCGAGTACGTCAATAATGGACAGTATTTTTTCGGATCAATATCCTCCAAGGTCACGGGGCATAGATATCGTCCCCATGTTATTTCTTTTGGGAGATTTTTGATGGGACCAAGCTCGGAAAATACATAGTTCGACATTTTTTTTCGGGTCAAGGTGGACCCAATAATTTTTCCGTTGATTTCTAAATTCATAACTAGTTAGCCTGAATGAAATATATTTTTTTAGTATAGCGGGTGATTAAAGGGGTTAAGCAGTTTTAAACATTTATAAATCCAATTTTTTAAATTGATGTCATATTTGGACGTAACTGTATCACACAAGCTAATTTTATTTTAGTTACATATTTTACTTTTACTACTCTCAAAGAATAAAACATTACGCATTTTAGCTACATTAATTTTAATTAAGGGTTTACTTATTTACTTACTAACTAAATCAACATTTTCTATTAGATTTTGTTCGATTTGATGTAATGCAAGTAAAGTTCATACATCAAAATGTAAAACAGGATTATACAATTACATGTCTTTGTATGCAATATAATATGTATGTAAATACAATCCTAAATAAATATAAAAAAAGTAAACAAAATAGCAACTTAATCTTTCTCGTGAAGATTAAAACCAAGAACCAGAGTCCAAATCCTACATTTCAACAAGTAACATCATGAAGATATATGTAATCCCGCATTGTAGAATGTAGAATAGCCACCACGTTGAATGCATGACGATATTAAAAAATCTCAAGCGAAAAGTTAATTCGCGACATATCCAAACGTATTTTAAAAAAAAATAAATCTCTCTTAAACCCCTTGGAATATAAAACCAATGTAAAAATGAAATGCAAACAAAGCTTATACAGCTTCGATCTAAGCTGGTTTATACTAGAAGATGTATGTAGTAGATCGAGTCACGTTGGATTAGAGAGGTAACTGACTGGTGCATTGTGGTTTCGAGTTTTGTTCCCAGACAAAGACTCTTCTCCGTGTGATTCAAAACGCACCGACGAGAGCTGTTTCAATCCTCGGTTAGAAATAGAAATACACGTTAGGTAGTCTGGCTCAGGTTGAACGTAAATGTTATGTACATGTCATGTATATTCCCTTTGTTGTACTTGTGCCTCAAGTCCACACGTATATATAGGGTTTAATACACGCAACAGCGGATAAAGCGTTTTCATGACAAGTACACCGGAGACAAAAGTAAATCAAGGGTCGTGCTTGAAACTCATTGAACCCCGCATAAACTGTTTAAATTACAAGCCATATTATACAGAAGAGGAATGCGCGAAAATTATTTATGGTATTTAAAAAAAATGAATCCAACAGAACAGGTAAATATAGATAAATGATTAGTAGAGAAAAATGAATGACAATCTAAGGTGAACAGTTTTGAAATTTTGTGATATTAAAAAGCTATTTTCTACCTAAGAACAGTACAAAAGTATTGAATATTTTTGGTCGAGTTGATGGATAAGATGGGTCACGTTTTTCTATGATATTTTAAATTTTGTTTCGCAATAAAAAATAAAAAATTGTCCCTTAAAAATATAACGTGATTGTAAAAATCTGTGTGGAATTTGAATTTATCCCTTCCTGTATGCACGAGATAAACTTAGTGCCGAGATCGAAATAGTTCCAAACATGCTCCAGTTTCGATATCTAAACTGAAATAGCTACAAACTTCAATCGCTTCAGATAATATAGGAAATTTCTCGTTTTCAGTATTGCCTATAAACAACGCATTTGCAATAGGCAATGTTACGACTTTATATGCAGTGATCAAATGGTGCGAACTGCATCAAGCATGCAATTTCTATTTTCGATACACTAGCGCATAAACAATCTCTTTGATAAATCGAAATTATCGGTTTCTGTTAATTTACAAAACAAATATGCAATAAATAATAATTTTTGGCCTAATATATAAATTTTAATAAACGAACATAATTGTTTAAATTATTGGCTATTTTCCATTTAAGTAACTAATAAGGATACGTGTATTGGGACGATAACGGCTTTTATCAATTATTTATATAAACATAATTTGCGTTTTTTGGATTTACAATTTTACTGACATCCTTCACATTGTAATCATTACACATAAACGGCACACTGTAATTATTGTTTTCACATTATCATACAAGTGGAACAGTCAAGTTGTGAACTTGTGAGAGTTTCGTCAGAGGGAAATGTTAGTTCTTTGCTAAAACTTTAAGTAAAGTGTCAGAAAAGTTTACATATTACATCCTTAAAGTTGAGTTTGTATAATATTTTATATTATCTTGTGTGACTGGTGACTAGAATTGTGTTTTAAGAAAAATAAAACGAACATTATTTGTAAAGATTTTTATTATAGTTTCAAGTTAGCGACAGCTTGTTTGCCGATAAAGTGGTTTAAGATTTACATACTCAAGTATGTCATCTCCTGCGGCGTCTGGTTAAATAAAAAATGCCATTTATCTCAATCCTTTGAATAATTTAGTTTCCAATAACAAATCCCATTATAAAATACTGAACTTTCGTGGATTTAAAACATTGGAGTTTAATGGGTTTCAAATAAAACCAAAACTTTCTAACGCAATCGTATTATTTTTGTGAAATTTTCTATTGATAATTTTAGCTAAAAGGATAAAAAATAAGAACACAAAAACATTCTATATTATGCTTGGTCAACCCTAACAGATTCCACGTTAAATCACTGCTTTTTTATACCAACCCTGATGCTCCTAAAGCCAATATTTGACGAAAATGGAACACACCTCATCAATCCACTCAACCGTTGTGCTATCAGAGAGTGAGAGAGTGAGAGAGTGAGTGTGAGAGAGAGAGAGATAGAGAGAGAGATAGAGAGATGAGGATAGAGAGATAGAGAGTGAGAGAGTGAGTGTGAGAGAGATAGAGAGAGAAATACACGCAGGGACTGCGTTCAGCGCCAAGTTACGAAGGCAATGAAAAATACATGAGCATCAAACCTATAAAAAAAGTCTGATTCTAAAAAAACATAAAAAATCAAACGAAGACACTCAGCAATAATGGCAATCTGTGATTTTGGGCACACTTCGTGATGAATTTATTGACATGTATTTTTCGTCCTTCGTGTTTATAACGAGGAAATCACTCAAAATTTAACGACATTGTTACTGGAATTTTAACGTCATGAGTTTTTGCTATAGGTTTAGATAATGATGTTAAATTTGAAGCGATAGATTTAAATTTTTGGAACTTTTTTAAAGTTAGATTTTTTACGTGTATTCTTCCGTGTATTTTAAATAACATACTGAATGTTCTCACTTTTAATAGTTTGTTTGGTAAATCAATGTGTGGTAATTGTAATTTGATTCATTCTCAATACAATGTGTAAGCGTTGATCAATTCTTAACTTCTTGTACTTCAAATTTACTTAACGACTGTTTAGACGGTCGCATTTTAACCATTACATGGGGCACTCAACGGGTTTGCTTTCAAAGACGATGATAAACAAGTTACTCTTTTGAACCTTAGTTTGAATATAAATAATAATAATTTTATTTTTATTTATTTTTTCTCGTACCGTTCTCATACTTCCACCAAAATGTACTTGTATAATCATTATTTATCAACAACTTGCTACGGAGAATACAATATCTGTCGGAAACACGCTGATATAATTGAGAGTAGAGAAAGCTGTATGTTCGTTTACGTTGAATTTGTCTCACTTCCTTATTTTTAACTATAACTAACACGTGACAAAAAACCGCATTAGATATTAAAGTAAATGTGTGTTTAATACCAAATATAATTAGACAATTATTTTGTGGATGTGTTTGTGCGTTGTGTGTGACAGCTCATATTGTATCAGGTTTGAAACTCTTTCTAGATTTTAAAATGATTTAAAATACTCTAACCTTTTGATGAGTGTATACTATTTTAGCGATAAAACTATAGAAGGTGAGGGTATGTGATTTGCAGTTCGTTTTTAGTTTCTTTCAATGTTGGTATGTCAACACGCCAATAAACATGGGGGATATAGTTGATAAACCTTTGAAATTTTTAAATTGTCTTTTTCAGCATTTAAAAAGCAAAAGGGTATTGTCAAGAAATAATTATACAACGTGCTGTAAAATGATGATTTACCAGGCTAAAATCATAACCCGGTAAAACGCATAAAACAAAACAATTAACTTTCCTGCACAGAAAACATCTTCAAACTATTCTTAGAATGCAGGTCACCCATTATGTTATTCTGCACCGACTGTACTTAAACAAAGAAACACACGACGTCATTACCATTACCATTACGAGCAGTACTTGTCATAACACCATGCTAAGATCGTGTCACTCGTTTGAGCGTAATAGCCTCATTAGAGGAGGTTGCTAGCTAAGAAGTTCCGATGCTCCACCCCTCTACAACCCGTACCTGACTTCAGACTCTTTGGAGCTTTAGAGGTAAAAGGGTTGTACTTTATTTTTAAATAAAGAGTAGCTTTGACTGTGCTATTTTATAGTACTCTCCACTTCAACGGTGGTGTCTTAGAAAGAACTTAATTTTATGTTGGAGGAAAACATAAAAAACAAATAATATTTTTTATTTTAGTCACTAATAGGCCCTTGACAGAGACTGACGCTTGTTCTTTGGCATCAAGCTTAAGCTTGGACAATTTGCGGGACGCTCGACGCCGAGGAAGCATCCTTTATTAAATCCACCAAAAAGGTTATTCCCCATTACCGACACATTGTCAAATGAAGCGATGAAGCGCACAAATGTCAATGCTGTCGTTCAAAGAAGTGAAGTCTGGTTGAATGCTCTCTCTATCCTGATTGAAGCATGCAAGCTTCAACCCAATCTCAGAGAAACGAAGATTGTCGAATTCGTACTTTTCGTTTATGGATGTGGGGTGTTCGGTTACTTTTATTTGTAAAGCTTTGTTGTCCAGATGATGTTAAATAAAGTTTGTGTTAGAAAATGAGTTCGTGTGTGAAGCAAAAGAATATACTCTTGAGAAAAATGAGAATTTCATACTCATGTCTAAATGGTAGCTGCGTAGAAGATGTTTTAAACATGTTTTTATGTGGTTACAGTTTTGAATTCAACTGTTCAGAAATATGACATGAATGGTTTGATACATCTCGATTGTACATCCACGCGTTTCCTGAATTCTAAAGCGTCGTTCAATAGGTTTCAAATCTAAAACATCAATGTCAATATAAAACATTTTCATTGAATTTACGATGAAAATAATAAAACAATTTTCCGTAAAGCTCCATGGCTAAAATAACGACTTTTGTGAAAATATCATCTGTTAGAAATAATATGTTGATGTGGATAAAATACAATGGCCATTACAAGGAAATACAACCTAAAAACCCTGTTATTTGCTGTACGCTTTGAAATACTGCGTTTTACGAAATACGCTTTTAAATACTGATATTGATGCCTCTGCCCTCTTTTCCTTTCAGACGTCTTGATTTCATTGTAATAAAAAAATATGGGGTAACAAATTTCGTAATTTTTTTTTATTCAATTGTAGACAAATGATACTACAAACATTTTCACAATATGCTACGCAACGAATTGAAATTCCGTCAAAAAATATCAGAATGATCAATCAGAATATACATGTGGGTGGTTTAAGGGTGTCGAGTGAAAGGTTTTTATTGTGTATAGTACCCCCCACCCCCTTCCCTCCCACCCTTATATAAATTATACGAAAAACGCTTGTGACTTAAAGCTTTGCATTTATAATCATACCCATCAATGAATCAAAGCACGCATATGCATATTATTATGTGGTTTGCGAAAAAGTAGTACCCTACAAAACAGTACTTCATATTGCAAATTGTGATAAAAATGAAATTTCTTCCAATGGAAATATCATTATTTGTTTGCGTCGTCAACTGCTTATTAAATGTGATTTCTCGGAACAGTAATTTCTTACCTGGAAGTCAAAGATCAAAGACTTCAAAATTCCAGGAGGAAGATTAAATCAACGAACTCCCTTACCTGGAAAACACAAAAAAAACAATTTCATTAATTTCAACGATTGAAAAAGAAACATATCATAAACAATTAGATAACAATTTACAACATATAATACAACAAATTAATAGGTAAATGCTTCATGTATGCAATAAAATCTTACGCGCCTGCCTTGATTTTCCTTTTACAAATCAAATCTATGAACCAATATGTTTAATACATAGATGAGAAACAACATTGATCGGCAGAAAACCAATTGGTTAATCTTTACAAGTTCAAGGGCTTAGGAAGCTATTGCCTGAACTTTGTTTTAAATTATGTTGGTTGCAGGTGACAACAATATGCGATGATTAAAACAGATTAAGTGAAGTGTAGAAAAACAAATAATTAATGAGTAAATTATAATATAGGGCACACATTATTGTCATCATCTTTACTCATATACATTAGTTTGCGGAACACGTTACCGCCAAGAATCAAGGCTGGAATATTTATTCAAGTTGAACCAAAATGAAAAAACTTAAAACTATTTTAATAAACGTAAAATAAATTAAAACGCTTACAATAATAAATAAATAAATTGTATTTAGAGTCTATCCACTCAGTTATATAACTGATTTTCACCCTGGACCTTCTGCATTGGAAGCAGATACGCTAACAACAACAAGACCAATGAGCCACACAGAAGACCAACGAGCCACACATAAAATATTAAAAAATAATAAAAAATCTTGAATATTCACGTTGAACAAACATAATATTATTACTGTCCTGTGGAAACGGAATACCCAGATATTTACTGGATAAACTTATCAAAGCAGGAAAAAAAATTTCAAACAAAATGAAAACAGATGAAAAGAACTGAAAGGCATATCAACCCGACTTCAGTTTGTGAAAGATCAACATCCAAGATCGAAAAAACATTTCAACAAATATCGGTCTTTTTTTATTAACCCATCACAAAGAATAATAGGGTTTTGAGGATTGAGTCACAACATGATGACTTGCTTTAACGTCCAACGGGTGACACGGCTGAAGAATTGCGAAAGAGAAAGAAGAATTCGTCTGAAAGTCAAGCAATAAAACGCAACGTACTAAAGCTACACAGGGGAGTATTTTAATTTTAAGCATTTTGAGCCGCCTTTTGAAATAGTACAAGTTATTGTGTCAGATTTGTGATATTCAATTTTATAAAACATTTATTGTTCTTCCTAAAAATTTGTTATCAACTCAAGTGTGTACACAAGTTTGCGTAATAATATTTTTTATTTTTATTTTTAAATTTTAATTTTCGTATTTAAATGTAAAGTGTACAAATTTATAAGAATTAAAGAGGGGCAATAAACAAATAAACAATATTTGATTGGATACAATTTGTAAATTTGTATCGGAATTGTAAAATATTATGTGATTAGTTTAAAAAAAATGCTTTTTCTTTGATGGTAACTTGATACGGAATAAAATTGCTTGTATTTAAAAAAATGGGTAATGATTAGTTGTGTTTTACACGTTCGTTGTTTTATGTAAAATTTTGAATGTTTGGTAAAGTGAAATTCATGTCATAAAAAAATACCTTGCGACCTGTGAAACAGGGCTAGTCTCAACAAAAGGTGAATTTACAAATACTCGGCACCTCCACCAATGATATTTAAATGCTGCCATACACTTTGTATAATAACAGTTTATTTATTTATTATTTATTATTTATTTATTATTTATTTAACGTCTATCCTATTCAGTTATAAAAACTAATTTACAAAGGAGGACAACTAAATAAATCTAATTACATAGATGCAGAAACAACAATAAACTACATTTTCGTAAATATTTGAAATAGTAGCATTACAACAACAATGCATTAAACACAACAATTTTGGTAACAAATAAAAAAAATATTATATGCATTTAATGAATGAATCAAATATAAAAAAGGGTGGAGAATGAAAAGAAAAGAAAAGAAAAGAAAGGAAAAAAAACAAAAGGAAAAAAGAAAGAAAAAGACAAAGGCTTAATTTTTTTAAAAATTTTTTTCAATTCAATTCAATTCAATTCAATTCAATTCAATTCAATTCAATTCAATTCAATTCAATTCAATTCAATTCAATTCAATTCAATTCAATTCAATTCAATTCAATTCAATTCAATTTAATTCAATGAAGTGTGCTTCATTGCTTAGGTTCTCCCGCACCCTGTAAGTTTAACTTAGCTTCTTAGAACTATGCAATGCACGAACATGTGTTCTTTCTTACATATACAATACCGGGTCTGAAACCCTCAAATGTAGGATGATTGTATAACCAGGGGAGAAAAAACGCGTTTTGCCATGTTGGCACAGTGGGTTGTGGAGCATTGAGAATGTAGAGATAATAGACATTCTGTCGTGATATAAGTACAATGCACTACAGTCAAGTACATGAAATGAGATTTGTGTGCATGATTTACAGCTCGGCTCGGGCCCCTTAATTGTGACTATTTATCTTGAAACGTTGAAATAACGCGTAATTAAAGAAAACTTATTTCTGTTAACATGACATCTGTCTACTGTTTCCAACATTAAAATCAGGATAACAAAAACAAAGTTTGCTACTGTTTCACTGTAATTAAACTCTATCCATTCCCTTGTCAGGGGTGTAACCATGTTTATGACTCTTACAGCTTTTCGCTGCGAGTTTAGCAGCTGACTTATGCTAAAACCCAGCTATGATTAGTTTTCTTGGCAAGACATAATTAAAGTTATGCTAGAATTATTTTGGGAAGTTCTGAATCTTTGTGTATACACTTCTCTTCAAAAAACAATCTAGGAACATTTAAACTAAAAAACGTTCTTTCTGTTGTCGGGACAAAAAAGCCAATTATTATCTTATTCCTTTATATATTATCTTTACCATAATAATAATTTTGAATAAAATACATAAAAATTAACTTTACAAGAAATTTTAATGTGTGAATATACAAATATGTATAAGTAAACGAACCCCCCTTTTCGTCTGGCCAAAGAAAGACCAGAAACAGATAATTATAATATGTTGCTCGTTGGTCTTGTGGTTAGCCTACCTGCTTCCAATGAAGAAGGTTCAGTGTTCGATTTCCGTTAAAGTAAGAAATTTTTTAACTTCTGATTTGGACTTAAGTCCATCAGTTTTTGAGTTAGGAATGTGTAAACGGTGACATTTGAGCCGTCCTAGCAACGAGGCACATAATAAATTTAAAGTTGTTCTGAATCGGCCTTATTGATTCTGGCGTTGATCCGCGGGTGTTCGCACAGTCTATACCACTGATTGCTATATTTCCTTTTAAAAAATATCGATCTTTGGTTGGTTATCGCTCACTCATCGATTGCGTCGGGGCCTACATGTTTGGCTTGGTCGCTTTGGTTTACTGTCCCCCCTGAAAATCAGTTATGTGACTGAGTGGGTAGACTCTTAATAATGATTTATTTATTTATTTATCATAATTAATATGTTATCATAGTTATAATTCGATTTGAACTTTATTCTTTCGCTTAGGGCGATATCTTTGTCCCTCATCAAAGGATATACAGTTTCTAATTTGGGAGACTTTCCCAAATATAGTGTATCATTAAAATGACAAAAGAAGTGTCGGGGAGAGGATGCAATTCAGAACTTAAAGTCCATCCGCTGTAGGGGATGACTGCAAACCCGCAGGATAAAAACCTTTGGAACTTTGTGAATTTAAATACATGCTTAGATAAACTCTACTGGTGACGACTTCCTCCATTTTCAGGGAATATTCATCCCTAAGGCACGGAATTAAGTATGGGATACGAAGAACTATATCAAACTTTTCTTTTTAATAATCGTTTCTCCAGCAAGCATTTATTGCAATTTACGCGATTTAACTTTGTATGGCATATTTTCCTAAAGAACTGACATATCGTTGGTCTAGTTATTTAATGGGCAACGTCAGAGCTGAGATTCTCTCTGGTATTAATTACGGTCCAGGCTATCATTCTGTGCTCGCTTCTCAGTAGCGTATACCGTGATTAATTCGGGCTCGACCGACCTCACAACCCCCCCCCCCTCCCATCCCCCATCCTACCAAACCTTCCCTTACCCTATCAACCAACCCCTTGATGTGGCGCGGTCGACTCGAGGCTCGGCTTCTCATACAGAAAGTCCCGAGTTCGAATCCTGCTTAAGGCACAAGGATTGTAACCTCAGATGTGGACTCAAGTCCATTATGAATTGGCCTCGGAATATGTCAACGGTGACTGTGGAACAGTCCTAGCAACGATGCACATAATAAATTCCAAAGTTGTTCCGATTATGTCTTGATTATTCTGGCACAGCCTCCGCGTAGAATCGTGTCCAGCTTGTTTGGTCGGTGTTTTTGGATGAGCGTAGCGAGCGAAGCGAAGATTCCATTTCACTACACTGGAGAAAAAAATCCGGAATGTTTTTTTTTTCTTTCTGTATTTTTGTCTGTCTGTTAACACGATTCCGGCTAAACCGATACTCCGATTGCAATGAAATTTTATGGAGGCCTTCAAAATCTCTGAACTAAGAACTGCCACGTTTTTGAGCGCAATCAAAAAATTATTTCTCATGAAAATCGCAATTTTACGATTTTTTTTCGATTTTTTAAAATTTCTTCGACTTATAACACCTACAAGCTTTATCCGATTGTAATGATTTTTTCACAGAACCTTAATTTTATGAATTCATATATTCGTGTTAAATTTGTACGCAATCGAATAATTATTTCTGATGAAAATTTCAATATTACGATTTTTTCCTTTGTTTAAATTACGATTAATTAAAAAAAATTAAGTAAATTTTTAATTTTATTTAATTTAATTAAAAAAAATCTTTAACAAAGTAATTATTATTTCACCGAACAACAGAAAATCCGCATAACACATGGCAGCTCAATGCACCAATTACGCTCATCCAACAACGCGACGGGACTTAAGCGTTTTCCTAGTCTATTTAAAATACCGGTAATTGTTCGCTCGTCGATGGTGTCGGCACCTACAGGGTTGGCTTGGTCTGGTTTAAATTTAATGTCCCACACTCTCAGGCCCAGTTTTTCAATCATGGAATAAATAAGTGATTTACTAACCATTAATCAAGTGAATTTTTTTTTCGAATTTATATATATTTATGACAAATGTACAAAGTATTCACAGGACCTTGCCCAAAACTATCAAACAGTCACTCCAAACAACCATATTACTGTTGCGTTTGTTTTTATGGACAGCTGTTTTATTTTGATTTTGATCATGTAGGCCTACATTTATTTTGATATGTTTTGATACCCTGGTTTATTTCTCGATGTTATCGCTTTCAACACTTAAATTAAAGTTTTTCAGTCGAATGTTAACTGGGTTTAAAAAGATGACCTCCAGCTCTGACATCCATAGTCACCCTCAAGAGGTCCTTGGTTTCCTTGGCAACGCATTTTAAAGTTACGCTAGAATTATTTTTTGAAGTTTAGAATAAATAAATAAATAAATAAATAAATAAATAAATAAATAAATAAATAAATAAATAAATAAATAAATAAATAAATAAATAAATAAATAAATAAATAAATAAATAAATAAATAAATAAATAAATAAATAAATAAATAAATAAAATAAATTGTATTTAGAGTCTATCCACTCAGTTATATAACTGATTTTCAATCAAACCGACCAAGCCAACCCTGTGGGCCCCGACGCAATCGACGAGTGAGCGATAACCAACCAAAGATCGATATTTTTAATAGGAAATGTAGCAATCAGTGGTATGGACAGTGCGAACACCCGCGAATCAATGCCAGAATCAACAAGGCCGATTCAGAACAACTCTGTGTATTTATAATACTCTTCAAGAAACAATTTAGGGACATTTATACTAAAAATGTTATTTCTGTTGTCGGGACTTTAAATCGATTATCTTATTAGTTTATGTATTATCTTATATATTATCTTTATCTCTTTCTATTAAATAAATTAAAATTAACTTTATAAGAAATTTTAATGGCTGAATATACAAACAAATATTTGTAAATGAACCACCCCTAGCAGCAGACCAAAGCCATACAAGAAACAGCTAAGTATCATAATTAATGCGGTATGGTAGTTATAAATATGATTTGAAAATTTTACCTTGACTAGGACGCTATGTCGTCCCTCATAGGAAACACAGTTCCGTATTTGAGGGACCTGCCCTAATCTGGTGTATCATTAACACGACTTGACATAAATGTCGAGAAGAGAACGCAATTCTAGACTTCAATTCCATCGGATTACAGCACACCCATGAATAAAATCCCCCTTTGGAACTTAGTGAATGAATGCATGATTAGATAAACTCTACTGGTGTAGACTTCCACCCCTTTCAGGGGATATTCATCCCCAAGGCAAGAAATTAACAATGGGATACAGGCAACTATCCCAAACTTTCCTTTTTTCCACAATTCGTTCTCCAACAAACATAATCAATTTACGCGATTTAAGTTTGAGTGGCATATTTTTCTAAAGAACTGACAACTCGTTGGTCTAGTTATTTAATGGGCGAAATAAATCCAGCTTTAATTAAGCAATGTCACAATTGTGATTCTCTCTGGTATTATTTATAGTTGAGGCCATCATTCTATGGTCGCTCCTCAGCAGCGTAATGTGATTAATTCAGGCTCGTCCGATTTCACAACCCCCCGACAACCCCATCCCAACCACCCATTTCGTTCTCCTTGGTGAGGCTTAGTTGTCCAATTGTTAGAAAAATTGATTGACTTCTGTTGCTTAACGTCTCATATTAATGTACTAAATCTTTTCGAGGCGATGACGATGAAAGACGATTTTAAAAAAACATGTCTTATGAGGGATTTGAACCCACGTCCTCGTAGAGCCATACGCTTCGGACTAGGGCCCTTACAGTATGTGCCACCGCGGATATCCTATGGTAAGAGTCTCTGATTCCAATGCAGAAGGTCCCGAGTTCGAATCCCTAGGCATATGATTATAAACTTCTGAAACCCACCAATTCTTGTCTTAGGAATGTGTAAACTGTAACTTTAGGGCCGTCCTAGCAATACTTCCGGTTGTTCCGAATAAACCTTTTTGATTCTGGCGCCGTTCCAAGTAGAATCGAGCCCATCTTGTTCGGGTGGGTGTTTTTATTGATGAGCGTAGCGAGCGAAGCGAAGATTCCATTCCACTACACCGGTGAAAAAATCTGTAATGTGTTTCTTTTTTTCTTTTTTTTCTTTCTGTTTGAATTTTTGTGTGTTTGTCTTAAAACGGCTAAATCGATACTCCAATTGCAATGAAATTTTCTGGAGGCCATCGAAATCTCTGAACTTAGAACTGCCACGTTTTTGAGCGCAATCGAAAAATTATTTCTCATAAAAATTGCAATTTTACGATTTTGTTTCGATTTTTAAAAATTTTCTTCGACTTATACACCTACATGCTTTATTCGATTGTAATGTAGTGTGTAAGTAATGTGCGCCCCTGATCCTCATGTCGTCGTCTTAAAAAATAAAACAATATTACCAAGCGTGTCTCGCAGGCCATATCAATGGGAAAAACGAAATCAATTTAAATACCATCTGCATAACACATGGCAGCTCAATGCACCAATTACGCTCATCCAACAACGCGACTGAAAAAGCGTTTGCGAAGCTTCCTAGTTTATCACAAGAATGTGCAAGTATTCACAGGACCTTGCCCAAAAGCATCGAACTTGCTCCTTACAAATGCATTTCATTGTCGCGTTTGTTTTTATTGACAGATTTTGATTTTGTTCCTCTGGTTGGAGGTTATACTAGTATCTGTGCTCTGGTTTATTTCTTTATATTTACAGCCGGATGTAAACTGGGTTTAAGATTATGACCTCCAGCTCTAGCATCCATAGTCTCCCTCAAGAGGTTCTCCTAGAAGTGTTTTCATATCTCAGCCCCACGTTTCTGTGCGAGACAGTAGCTAAGGTATGTATGCGTTGGGAAGATCTGTGTAATGACCCGTTGCTCTATAAGACGCTCGAGTTCAGAGGAGGCGAGGTCAGCACTGATACTGTGATCAAGCTCCTCAGGCGGGCGCCGTTGCTCAAGGAACTCAGACTAGTCAACCAGAAAGATGTGAACAGAATCTTGGAGCAGGTCGGGCAATACAATCACCAGATTCGTGTGTTTGATAGTTCAAACTATCTAGGCCTACGCCTAACTACCCGCATAAAGTTGTCTATTTTGAAGGACGTAACACAAAATTGTAGCAATCTACACACTTTCAAATTTAAAAGGCTTTTTTGAGTGTGAAGAAGCAGACCTATTTTATAAAACCCTTTTCAGTCTTTCTCGCCTGAAAACTGTGCATTTCATAAACGTCAGACCGCAGAGCTGCTACGAGGCAGTGTCGCACCTTGTCAACAGTTGCCTTGATCTCGAGGACCTTCAGATGTACGAAGTCGAAACGTATTATTTGGATAAGAATGTTATTCTATCCGACAATGAGATCAGAGCTTTGTGCGAGCGGTTCTCTAAGACCCTGCGCTGCCTGGCCCTACAACATGGCGCCTGGTCTCTAGATGCTTTCAACGCGCTGCAGAAGTGTGACCACCTAGAAGAGTTGTCCATCTACGACCCGACGAGTGTCTCTTGTGAGGGTTTGCTCGTCATCGGATCAATGCCTAACCTGAGCAGTCTGCTTCTCAGAGACCGAAACGATAAGGTTACTGCGAACACCTGGATCCAGTTGTTTGCATCTGGCACCTGGACGAATCTCGTGTCTCTCAACTTGACTTACTGCAACGTCTCAGGCGCGGTAGCAGAGGCAATCGTCTTGCACCTCAAGAACCTGCAGATTATTTCGATATCTGCATGGTCGCATGGAATTTTCTTTAAGGGGCTGGAAATCATAATTAAGGGATGCCCGCAACTCCAAGAGTTACGTCTAATCGACCCGTTTCAGAAAAGTCGTAAGGCAATTCTTCTGATCCCAGAATATCTTCCTCGTCTTAAGAAATTGATGATCGTCCAACGTTACCCGTTTTGTCCCTGTCCTTGGGAGTCTATATCCCAAATAAAGCCACTTATGCCTAAACTAGAGATAGAATACATAGATAGTAAATTGTTTGGCTCTTAGACAGAAGTTGGTTCACAAATAACAAGTTGACGCATATGCCACTGAACGAATTAGTAACTTGATGACAGCAACAAATGAACAAGTCGCATTATTATGGCAGGTGACTGAATTTTGTATAGGCCTTATCATTTTCTTCATTTAAATTTCATTAAGAGTGTGTAATTACATTGTAGGCTACAGGCCCAACAAATAAAGTTTTGAACAAGTTCTAGATTGTTTGTGAACACAATTCTGTTTTTTATTTGTTTAATCTGGCTAAAAGCATCATTGTCCTATAATAAGACTAATAAGGTGAAGAAAACATCTATTTTTCAGTTTTCCTTCCTTCTTGAAAATAATAAATGTGAAAACTTTGTTGCTATTTGCGGTGATGCTGGCAGACATAGTAACTACCAAGGTCTACTAGATCTCCGCCTAGCGGAGGATCGTCTAGTGGCCACGCGAGCGAGTTAGACGAGCCTCCGCCAGGCGGCAGAGATGTAGCACACATGTAACTGCAACAGTCCTCTGTTTGATTCCTAGATCACAGTGAACTTGAAAAATAGCTAATAAAGTATATTTTGTTTAGTTTTAAAATACCATCACGAGTGTACTATTTCACTATTAGGCTTTTAAAAAATATATCAGACCCCTATTCCAACATGCGTCGGGTCAGAGATTTTCTCTGGCTTCGGCTTATTTGTTGACATTGTCCTTCAACAAAGATGATGCAGAATGTTATGGTGACCTTTGTAGTCAAGAGGCGTGGCTAAAATTTTAAAGGGACTATTTTTGTACTCGACTCCTCCACCAAGGATTTTAATGAACGATAATATTTTACTTGTGTGCTACACTCCGTATTTTTGGTACTCCTGTAGCTGTAATCTACAATAATTAATTATGGGCATCCAGTGTTGAAAAGATACATGATTCTTGAAGTTAAAAATGTATTGGCAACAAGTCCACAAATAAATTTAATTAACAATAGTATACCATTGCACGGGGGTGTAGACTTCATAATGGATATAGTAGACTTGGGTTTAGATTTCAATGTTGACACTGACTGTCTGTTTCCCAAGGATATTTACCCTAAACTCTTTGTCAAACTAGCTCATTTTGTTGACACACAAACTTCAGACACGGGAATATTCAATTATCAAACATCAAACAAGAAATCTGTAGTTAAATAATTAAAGTTTCCTATTGTTTTTTAATTTAATTTCTTTTTATGGAAAATTATAAATAATATTACATACACAATATTTTCTTTCCGTTAAATATTTGTCTTCAATTTTGATATTTGGAATAAAATAATGTGCAAAATTTTAAGTAACAGGTTATCATGTGTGTAGTGCACACAAGCAGCTTTTATTTGTTACTCTATTTCTAATTTATTTATTAATTTAAAATTTTATTTAAATATCAATGATAACGAAAAGTGATCAAAAGAAATCCAATACAAAAATGAACGGGTACGGAAGTAGCAAAAATAAAGAGCAAATAATGCTGTTAAATATTTAGATGCAACTTTTACCTCCAACATTTAATTATAACTGTTGAAAGTGTCGAGTACAATAAAATTTCCACTTTTGTTGAGGCAATTGTCCTGCCCCCTGATCTTAAGGGTCGCCAAAAACATTATGTATCTTGCCAACAGAAACTCATATAAAACGAAGGTTATATTAGTTTTGATCGTGAGACGTGACACATGCACTAATGGACGAACAGAAAGGTGATGCATGAGGGTTGCTGTTTTCTCCCTAAAATTTAAAAAATAAAATATAAATCATAATAATGATTTATTTTTTTGATTTTATTTATGCAGATACCTTTAAAAGAAATGTATTTAGAGTCTACCCACTCGGTTATATAACTGACTTTCAGTGGGGGACAGTAAATCACCCCCCCCCCCTGACGCAATCAAGGAGTGAGCGATAACCAACCAAAGATCGATATTTTTAATAGGAAATATAGCAATCAGTGGTATGGACAGTGCGAACACCCGCGGATCAACGCCAAAATCAACAAGGCCGATTCAGAACAACTCCTAAGACAATTACTGATGGACTTAAGTCCAAATCAGAAGATAAAAAACTTCTGACTTTGACAGGAATCGAACCCTGGACCTTCTGCATTGGAAGCAGGTACTCTAACCACAAGACCTAAAATTCCCCTTAATGGATATATTTAAATTGTGTTCATATTCAATTCCTAATAAAGAAACGAGCAAATAGAATGTTTTTTCATTTCAGGGAAATGTGTGATATGCTAGAGTAAACGGTGGCGGGGGGAGGGGGGGGGGAGATATTGGGTTTTATTGATAGAAAGGAAATACGAATCTGCTTTTATAATACAATTCCCTGGTGATTTATCAAACCACCATGATAAAATAAATAACATTCAATCAAATAGCTAACCCAACAGCATTTCCTCAATTAGAAAAGTTATTAATATGCCAGTACGTAAAGCCATAACCCACCGGACACCGGATACATTCTATTCACGATAGGGAGTTGTGATTTGTGATTCACCGTCAGAAGCTCGTGATACACATTAGTTAACTGGATCGAGTGGGTTCAGGTGGAGAAATTAATCATGAGTTTTAATTATCTCGGAAAGTTCAGACGTCGTTTTATACATGCATGCAGTGGGTAAATAATTAAAGTGTGGATGTGTGATAGAGAGAAGTGATTTAATAATGTGTGGTACTTGGTTTTCAGAATAGCGGATGAATATAAACGATAGTAGCTGAGAATTTATTAAGGAATTTTCTTAATTGCTCAAACAACATGGTGAAAATATAACGTCTCTCGTGTAATAATAGTTTAATTAAAATTTAGTGTTAAACAAATACAGTGAGAACATAGTTTTATATTGTCAAAATATATAATTTATATATTTTTTAATAAAATCAGGGAACGAAACAAAAGCGAGATTCAATTAAACCATGTTTTTTTCATTCCAATTTTTGTTTTAATTAATTACTTATTTTCAAAATTAGGAACTATGAATACAAAAATATATGGAAATTATTGATCGAAAATGTTCTTTACATGTAATAAAAATCGTTCAAAATATATCTTTAATTTCAAGAAAATATCAATCGTTGTGGAAATAACATAGTATCGTTAGCAATGTTAAACGTTTCTAAAAAAAATAAAAAATAAAAAATACCAAACATATTTTTCAACTTTATCAACTAGCAAGTAGCAGCTGTGCCTGATTTCTTCCAGGACTTTTCCGTTAATTTTGATACCTGTTCTGAAGGCATCGGCTATTATTTTGGAAAAACATTTATATAACAACTCTATTTAGTTTATAATATTTGAAATGCATTTTTTGTTAATTTATTAAGCTGGATCCTTGTCACCCAACAATAGTCGGTCAGAAGTCAATAGATTTGTGTTCTCTCTCTAAAAATACCGTAGGTTCACTCATGTTTTGCATTCGTTGCACAAGAAGACCTTGCCCATTGAAACATTACAAAGTTATTACAACCTTGTCAGTTTTCCTCAGATAATGTATGACATACAGCCAATAACCCGGGAAATCTAGGCCATAAACCCCCACACACGAAGCCGTGTTCTAACTATAAGCTAGCTTATTGTGTAAAGACCTGAATCCCTCCATTGATAAACCACGCGGTGAATACGCCTCACATTGGTGTAACGTTGTGCAGACTTAATTAAATAATATAACAGCTACTCTGTGTCTCCTCTTACGCAGATGGTGGCTTGATGATTAGAAATTAAATTAACTCTTGACGTCGTTGAGTGTAATGAATCTACTGACGTCAATCAATTTACTTCCTTACTGCATCTGACGCTTGCTAAGTACGTGTGAAGATGAAGGGCTGCAGTCTTTGATTTAATTTAACTGTTCAAAGTCAATTATAAAATTACGTACGTTTACTTTTTGCCATACGACACTTTGTCGCTTACATCAGATGTGATATTATTAATAATCCGAACGGTTATTAGCTTCATGGGTGAGAAAATTATTTAAATTAATATTAATTTGATGAGTTGAACGACTAAAGTAAAAATAAAAACATGTGAAATCGGTGCACTTTCCGTAATATTGAGAGGGCAATGTTCTGAACGGCATTTATAGTGTACATAAATTACGTTCGAGGAAGATAAATATTTATATGCTTTGATGTACTGATATTTTCAATTTAATTTTTCTTTACCTTACAGTTTGTTTATTTGTCGTGTCCGAGACTGGTTAAGAATAGAACGGAACACAGCGGAAACGAGGCCTAGTACAGGCAGTTATGGATTTAGAACGGATAAAAACATGTGTTCTGACATTCAGAGGTAAACGCCAATCTGCAAAATGGACGGTTTGAGATATCACTTAATTTAAATTGAAAACTATATTTAACATAAAAGCGAAATTTGCGTACGATTGCACTATGGTTCAATTACCAAATATTTTTAAGTACATTTAAGGTATACATTTCAACCAACAAACTTTCTCCATAACTTATATTTTCATCCATGGTAATTTTAATTTTCGCCGTACATTCCACTCTGTTTTATCCACTCCTCCTTTCCCGTCAGAACTGTTCGAACATGCTCGGTCTGTGCTAGAACAAGTGTCTGGAGAGAGATGAACACCACGCGAACACTTGTTTGTTTTTGTTTTGTTTTGTTTACGGTTGAACGACCTTTCTAATGTTCAGACAGTTCCAAACAGTTCCGGACGGACAAATAAACAAACCTTTATAGTTGTACATTATTATTCATCATTATAGTGCGAAATTTAATAATATTAATAGGTATGGTTATTTTGATGGGATTACAAATCTGAAGAAAATATCTTACGTCAAGAATTTGCATCTATATGGTGAGTATGTCCTTGAAATTGTCACGCGATACAAAATACAAACGTAGACAATTAACAATGGTCGGCACACCAGTTGGTCGGGAACGAAAATATCGAATATGCAACAGTAAAAAAATTAGCTTATGCCGAAATGTTCCTTTAATAACCAATAGCGACTAAAAAAACTATCTATATGAACGATTATTAATTAAGATTCAGTTCTAGCGGAAACAGCTTGCCTATGAGCTTAAACTGGCACTTCTGGCACTTCTGGCACTGGCACTAATTTGTAACTTTAATGGTTACTTAGTAACTGTTCACTTTTAATTTTTTATTTAATTTTTAGTAATTTAAAATATTTTATTGAATCCTACTTTTACCTCAGCGTTATTTAAGTTATTTAAAACTTTAAAGCAATTGACTCTTAAAGACTATAGCAGACGAGCTGCAATTGACGAGTTTTTACCAGTGATTGTAGGCCTAGCTGACAGTCAATTTGATCTTTGAGTTTAAGGGCACCCGGATGTGGCTACCAGCCATGTTGAATAAATCAACTTTGATGTACCTTTTCTCAAAAAAGCTATAGCTAGTGAAATATTTTTTTTAGAGGTAACTTATACAACCTTCCTATGCAAATTGAGCGTAAAATATTTTGAGTTAAAAAAAGATGAACCCCAAAAAATCATGGAATGATAACATAAATTTATCCACATTTTTACATGCTTCATAATTAATATTAAGTATTGAAAAAAATATTTGAAATATGGTCCATTCAAATGCTGTTCTATACCTGTTCCAACATGCCCTGAAATTTTCAAAACTTTCGATCAAGTCAATCTTGAGATTGAATAGAGAAATCATAAGTTCTGAAATACCGCAGTTGAAGTTTTGGGTTGAAAATATAGCAAATATGGGCCTAGGCATAGAGATGGGAATTTTCATGAAAACGTTTTTTATGAGAAATTTCCGGGATTTTTTTTTCTCGAAAATTTATAAAATTGTTTATTCTTTGTTTTGTTAAATACTAAGAAGGCTGCTAAAGGCTAGTATGGCAAAATGATTTCCACGTGCCCCCCTACCCCTACCCCTAACATAAAATTAATTTCTTTCTACAAATTAGATAGCACCTATATTTGCAAAGAAATACTTTTATAAATAAGTACTGAATCGATTTTAAAACAAATTACACTCACATAATCTTGAAACTTCAAGGAACTCACTCAACCATTCGAATGAAAAAGTCAGATTTAGCCACAATTATTATCACATCCGGGTGCCCTTAAGGTAAAACATATTTTATGTATTATATATCAAATCACTAAAACATATGCTTTGAAATGCATAGCCCGAAGCTTGGAACACAAACCATCAATCATGGAAAGTTTATCCAGCCAAATACACATGTGGGTAATAGCCCTAACCATTAGCTAACTATGCAAGTGACGGGATGGGGTTGGGAGAAGAGAGCTAATCATTTGTGCTCCATCAGTGAATGACGCACAAGCCTCAGGCATCAGCACCATTCGATATGCGTTTAACTAATGTAGAACAAGCTGTAGTCAATCAGAATACAGATTGATTGCATACATATGGACGTCATGATATGCGTTTATTACCCCATAAATAGATTGAGTAGTTAAATATTGACCACCGTCTAAAGTATTAATAACCATAAATGTCACGGAGGCAATATAATAATATATCTACCTCGTATCAAAACGTGCGGTTATCTATACCCTAGACCAGAAGTAAATCAATGGCTAAGTATAGAAGATTCAACTAGACCCCTTGATTTACTTATGGTCGATGATGTATCTAAGTAATTGGATGAGCGAAACGAAGACTTCAATTTCACTGACCCCCCCAAAATATTTGCTCGGGTGATTTTTTTGGTCTGTTTTTCGCGCTCTACCGGGCAAACGGTATACACGATCTTGATGAAAATTTGAGGAGACCTTCGAAATCTCTTAACTTTACTTGCCAAGTTTTTGGGTACAGTCGATCAAATATTTCTTATGATTATCATACTTTATCGATTATTTTCCATTTTTAATAAGATACTTTAGTGATATTTGGCAAAAGGGTACTCCGATCTTGATGAAACTTTATAGGAACGTTTAAAATCACTAAAATTATATAAGTCATGATTTAAGAGACATTTAAAGAAATATTTCTCACAGAAATCGTACTTTTACGATTTCCCCCCAGTATTAATTACGATATTTTCGTGACATTTGGGCCGATTCTGACCAAACGGGTGCGGCTACAACGTTCATATTTTATATTGACCTAAAGATTATGGTGATGTAGTGCCTTTTGAAAGAAAAAGTTGAAAAAGTTTATCAAAATTCATATAAATAAAGGTTTAAGTATAAGCCTTTTATAATTAACAAGTAACATCAAGTAACTATAGAAAAATAAATTTGATCCCACTTAAAAACGTAGTCATTGGACAGAAATATTCAAATAAAAGCTCATCCATCAACGCGACTAGAAAAAACGCCGCGAAGCGGCCTAGTGTATACATGGGTGTTCTTTATTTTGTCGTACAATGCACATAAAGTGGATTAAACCCGATAACAAAAGCATTGTTGTTTTCAATCAGAGGCCTTTATATAAAAATATACATTCTAAAATAATGTTTTCATGCACTAAAATTACAATTATTTTAATAATGTCTAATAACAATGAAAATTAAAACAAATAATAAATAATTGTCATAAATATCATGATCAAATAATTGACAGTTGGCGTTTCTCTTTGAGGTTGGACCTCAACATCATGCCGTCATCTGTTATAAGACACTGACAAAATTTCGTCACATTTTATTCAATACATAATAACCAACATTCGTCATCGAAGTTTCAAAGTTAGACCCTCTACGCCCACATATTGTGAAAGCAAATTATTTCGTTCTATTCTCCGCGAAACTATATCTTTTGTAACCTCTAGATTATTGAAATTTCCTATTGTATTGGAGAAAACAACTTTAACTTAAGGTCGGGATTGTTAAAAATATTTTGGGATGATCTACTGTCTACGCATCAACACAAAAATACACCAGTATTTCATTATATTATCTTTGTAATGAGTTAATATGAGAATTGTATACGAACAGCAGTCGTCTTTTCTCGTTTGTTTTTTTTTGCTAAAAAAAAAACAATACACGGCGCACCTTGAAAGCGATGGCGTTGGTATTCAGAAAGAAGGCTTCGCTTCGTTCTCAGTACCTTCTCTGAATACCCCAACCATAATCACGGTATATAAGTTATCTGCTTTGAATGAAAATTCCGAGAACAAGGCAGAACAAGACGAGCTTTGTTTAATGGAGCATTGTTTTCGGTTGGGCGATTGTGTTGAAAACATCTCAAGCTTCGTAATAATTTATATTTCCGCACAACTGAATAATGACAGCACTTCAGCCAGAAACAATTTCATAATAAAGTAGAGACATAAATAGAATGTATTTTGAAATATATATATATTCACTGTCTGAAATGTAAATTGAGTTACCACAAGATACTTTCATTCAAAATTTTATATGATAATTCTGCGGTGGAGTTTTTAATCAATCATATAAACATAATTATTCTGACACTTATTTAAGATGGTTTAAAATCTAAGAAGAAATCTACAAATATCCGAATTTATTTTTATTTATTTAACGTCTATCCTATTCAGTTAAAAAACTGATTTTCAAAGGAGGACAACTAAATAAATTTAATTACATAGATGCAGACACAACAATGAACTACAGTTTGGTAAATATTTGAAATAGTAATATAACAACAACAATGCATTGAAACACAACAATTTTGGTAAGTAATTCTAAAAGAATATTAAATGCAATTAATTAATGAGTCAAATAAAAAAAGGGATGAAAAAAGATTTATCAGACGATCCCACTCAAACGAATATTAGGTTTGACAAAAATCCGGAACAGCAAATCATAAATAAATAATAACATTAATAAATAATTTCAACCACACACATATCCTAGGTGTGGTTTCTTGTTTTTATCGTTTGATTACTTCATACAGTATGAGTATGATTCATTGTATTTTAGGATTCGTCACACACTTTTTATTTATTTTATTAGTTTATATATTTTATTGATTATCCTTATTATTACATTCAACAACAAGAAAGGGCGTCGACGCTAGCAAATATTTTGCTAAAACACTTAAAATATATGAAGAAATCTCGTGCCGCAAAGAGTCTAGCTGCAAGCACAAAAGTAACACGGCACATTCTTTACAAATCGCTCTGTTACAATATTAATGGCACAGAATTATTAGTTCTTATGACATGCGCCCATAAAGGATTAAGGGTTGTGAGCGTTCTTTAAATCCAGCCAAATATATTTTCACAAAACTTAAACGAATCTGGACTCAAAGAATTTCACAAAGTTTACGTCGAGAGATGGTTTCTTTTTTTGAAACGAATATTGAAACTTTAGAGGATTATAACAAAAGTTTTTATACTGGTTTTGATGTTCGAAAAACGCGAATAAACTGCACTAACAATGTCAAAGTTTGTGAGACTGCAAAAACTGTTCATTCCAACTTTATTTTAGAAATTGTTGAAGGTACGTTCAAGAATTAAAATTTTCAGAAAATTGTAAAAGTATTTTAAAAATATATCCACAGTTTGAGCAAATAAAATTACGTTGGTTCTTGCAAGTGATTTGACTCTTACCGCATCAAAATATAAAATAATTGTAACATATAATACCGGTAAGAGAATATAATGTTCACAAAAAATTTGAAATTTTTTGAGGGTTTTTAGGAAAATAAACAACAAAATATTCCACATTTCAAATCAATCTTTACTTCATAAGCTTAGGAAAATATCAACACAGTTTCTATTTTATGGCATATTTACTGTCAATAATTAAAATTACAAAATTAGAGGTTACAATGTTCAAACACTCAAAATGGTATTGACAAGCTAAATGCAAATTATTGTGGTTTTGGTGGAGGTGCCGGGTTGACTGGCCATTCCACCAAAAGTCATAGTTTTGTCTTTTTACCTCACTGAATCAATCTTTTAAATTAGTTTTAAGATAGGAGTATAAATTTATTTAGTGAAAATGTTTGCATAAAATGGCAGAATGGCTCTAAGGTGTCTGCCACCCTCTACACAATACATTGTGAGGATAAATACATTCTAAGACAATTTAAAAATAATAACCAAAATATTAAAAAAATCAATGAAGTTTAATAGTAAATTATTAGCGAGCGATTACACTATTACCTTTGAAGCCTGATCTGCCGTTTTCAAATTTTTCGTGAAAAACCAGTCCGGGCTGCAATGCATGCCCCTCTTCAGTTGTCCAACTAGGTATATCGGAATAAGAACAATGTGATGGGGTGTCCGATTTTTTTAAAGAACTCAATTCCTTGCATTCGCATAATAGACTGATAATAACCTCGGAAGAAAACTTCAGTCTGGATTGCTGGCCTCGACGGTTTCGAATCCGGAACATCTAGAATCGAGTCTCGCGTTTTACGCTTCAGCCAAAACTGTCGGTTGTTCTTTCGTTGATTGGTTCTTTAAATACATATTGTGCGATATTAAGGTATTTTTATTTTATTTATTGATTGATTTATTTATTTAACATCCTATGCAGATAAAAAACTGATTTGCAAAAAAGGACAACTAAATAAATCTAACTCCATAGATGCACCCAACACATATTACAACAACAATGCATTAAAACACAACAATTTTGGTAACAAATTCGAAAAGGATATTGAATGCAATTAATTAATGAATCAAATATAAAAAGTGGTGGGATAAAAACAGTAAAAGAAAAGAAAGAAAGAAAAGAAAAATTAGAAAAAAATCATTAAAAAGAAAAACGAAAAGATAAAACTGATTTATTAGACGATCCCACTCAATCGAATATGAGGTTTGCCAAAAATCAGGAACAGCAAATCAGGGAGTAATCAAACTTTCGCGGAAGAAACCACCGAACGCAAATCTTCATTCTTGTGTTCAAAATCTTGATAACAATTTAGTACAAAGAGATCTTGATTCTAATATATAATTATATCAGACATACAATTATTTGAAATTATTCAAGTCAAAAACTGATTACTGCAATGAACTCAAGTTGCAAGATAAGTGTGTTTTAAAGCCGAGGTAATCGAGAAGTCAGACGGATGTCTAGAAAGTACACAAGACAGTGTCACAGCCTAGTGAACCCTCACGCGAGGTAGCCTCCAGGAGGCCGTGATAAATGGTGTGTGGGTTCACCCTGCGTGTACCGTGTCATCCGTGATGCACAGAGGACCGCTTTGTTGGCGATATTTATTGCACCCTGAGCCTCATGTTTAAAACAACGAGGACAATCAACTAGGAATACATGAATAATGATTGTGACAAGGACAAAATGTGAGGTATGGTTGTGACGTGTGTCTTTAGGTCGGAAAAGAACAAAGGCAAATTATCTTTTAAGGGAAAAGTGTAGGGAAAAGTGTTGTCTTGTAAATCATTAGTACAACTTTACCAATACTAAAAATATATGTTATTTCTTAATCAATGTAAATTATTTTTGAAAGTGACATAATGGAATGGTGATGAATAATAAACACATACTAACACAATACATGAGATAATAAGTAAATATATAATGAAGGAAACATTTACCACAATAAATACGTTTGTCGAACCAAACATATGGACAAAGAGGTCATTGCGGTAGCATTCATTTTTAGAAGTACTGGTATTTAGTTGTATTTATTTCTGGGAAAACGCATTTATGTGTCAAAAATTAAATCTGGTAAAATTTGTCAGAAACATTTCTTTAAAAGTAGATGTATGAAAACGTATGTACTTTGTACAAACCTGCAACCAATGATGCACCATTTTAACATTCTGTTGACAATTAAATTGTTCCCGTTTGATGCGCTTTGCAATGGAAATTTCACAACATACAAATTTCAAACGATATTTACAATATGAGGAATTAAAAAAATAGTCAATTATCTATACGCCTTTAATTTGGGATATTATTACAGTATATAAAAGTAGCTACTTTTACGTTTTCATTTTCATCATGAAATTGCTTTAATTCTGCCAAACCATAATAAAATTTTTTTTTTTTCTTCAAATTTTTCACATTCAAATTTTTTATTAGGACGTTTGTAGATTTTAATTTACATTAACACAATTACAGTATACGTGTCAGATTTATTAGCTTATTCAAATTAAGGTTTGCTAATACCTCGATTAGATATTGTCGTTATTTAGAAGCACATAATATGTAATAAATTAATTGTGTTAATTATTTACCGGGCCGCGAAAGCCTTAAATTTGTAATAAATTGTAAATAATCATTTGAGGAAAGTGATAATGTTCATTAACAGGCAATCAATAATATTGAGTAATAAGAGCAAATTTCTGTGAAAGTATCTGTGAGGTAATCATTAAAACAATAGTTGTAAATGTTGTTATTTAGAAACACATACTATGTAATAAATTGTAAATAATCATTAAAGAAAAGTGATAAGGTTCATTACGGGTTTAGTTCTTCCCACTATAGATCATAATATTTATAAACGCTTCTCTATTTTGTCAACATTATCATTGGCTTTATACAAAGCGTTTAACAAGGTATCTATACGTTATGATTTTCAAAAGATCGTCTCAATTTTAACTCCATTTGACAGCGTGATATTCCTTTCACCCTTGAGCAAAAAGTATTAAAAATCTGCGCAGAGAAACTTTGAAGATTATTGCGTTAGAAAAAGGCGAAGACGCTCTGTCTGGATCTATTAATATGTAAACTCAGCCACTTTAAAGACGCAAAATTCGAATTTAGAGGTTAAATAAATCATCTCACACTTTTCGACCTTTGTACGGCTCACAGTCATGTGAAGGCATGCATAGATTTTAGAGAAACAGTAAACTTTTGCGTAAAATGTTCAATATTTGCTCTTTTGAAATGGAATTGTGATTCGGTAAAATATGAATATGTAATTAGTAATTACACTTGCTTAATCCGTGGTATTAGCAACCGAACGTTTCGGCAAACATTATTTTGTGGCATAAAATGAATACAAATTTCAATGAATAACTTTATATACAAAATTGTCCACCCATAACTTTAAATTACCAGATTTTGACTTAATACATACGCACCAAAATGGATGAAAACTGTAAATTTACATATTGCGCTATTCAGTTTTGTAGACCTACATGATACATATTGACATTCACTAATATTCATTCAGGAATAGTTTGATAAATAATAAAGTGAGCTTTTCCTATGATTTTTTTTCAATTTCTAATAATAGTGTAATAGTGTAGTGTATAATAGTGTGTGTGTAGTGTATAATAGTGTAAGTAAACAAAAAAGTTAATAAAATAAAAACCAATAAAAAATATCGTCTCTGTGTTTTTATTATTTCATATTTAAACTAAATAATCAAAATTATTACTAAATAATGTGTACAACGTCCATCAAACTTAAAATAATATATTGAAAAACATTCAAATTTATTTTCCGAATGCCAGTTATTCCTCCTTTCAAGTGAACCGAAGCAAACAATATATCGGACATTTTTTTCACGTTCGCATTTCTAGATAAAAATGACTTTGACAATTTACGTCAAATTATTCACGCACAGCGAAACGTTTTCATAAAGGCGTATTTCGCTAACTGTAAAAACTGAAATTCTGCGACCTCAGTCAGGAGCAATAAACTTCACTCACCGTTTTCGACACGGACCAGCACTAAACCTTATAAACGAGGACATTCGAAAAAAAATCTTGGAAACCTCGATTATCACATTAAATTTTTATTCGTGTCTACCTCAAAGAAATCTCTTCGTACGGTTTTAGTGCTGATACTTCGCAGATTGTCGCGCTAGTGGGCGTGTCAATGTTTGGACAGGGTACACACAGTCAACGTGGGTTACAAACACAATCACGTTACAACTTCAGTTTCGTTAGTGAGTTTCCAATCGACGGGAAAATAGGGTTCAAACAAAGTGCGTGTCTGTTTTCTATGGATCTATCCCTTGTGCTTGTTGCTTTATTGCCGCTCATTTAAAACTCTACCTAAAAGATTAACGACAATTTAAAAGACCACAAATGCGAACGAAACAGTGTTTATCGACTACTAATCTGATTGAAAAACTGTCGTACAAACGTGGCTTATTACACTGTAAATTGTATAAGGAAAGAGATCGCTGTCCTTATGCTATTCAACCTCCAGCACATTTGAATTCAACAAAAAAACGTTTTACACATGTTTGTATTTGGCCATATTTAACAAATTTCGAAATAATTTTTTATTAATAAACTATAAGTGAATTATTTTTAAAGAAGACAAATTGGCAACGATAATATATCAGTCCACGACCCCAAAGTTTGACGCATAACCTATAATCTCCTTTAGGGTCCTAATATTTTTTGCGTTAATAGGAGAAAACCTCAGATTACACATTAATTTTATGTTTGACCACAATTTTTTTATTCCTCAGCATTTTAATGTATTTTATTCTTGTAGAAGATAAGTTGACCATGCACTTCTATCAACACTGTGAGTAAAACTGATCATATTAACTGGTGTTAAAACCCTGCATCTCCACCAAAAGTAAGAAATATATCACTATGTGAACTGATGTTGAGACAACTATATGTTGATAGCAAAAATGAAACAATATAACAGGTTTAATATTTAAATATACAAATCATTGAACCATTCACTGTTTACACACATTTTTATATAATAAAGAGTGATATTTCGACAATATAACAATTACAAAATACAACAGAGAATAGTCAAATGATTTACTCAAATAATCAAATAGTCAAATACTTAGTAATGTGATTCTAACAACGAGCCATGTAATTTTTGCGTTAATAGGAGAAAACTTCAGATAACACATTAACTGTCTGTTTGACCACAATTTTTTTATTCCTCAACATTTTAATGTATTTTATTCTTGTAGAAGATATTTACTGGATACGAGCATGAAAGAAAAATATCGTTTGGAAGTTGATACCCTGAAAGACTTAGGTTAAAATAAAAATCCATATTTTGTAGAAAAATACTCAATTTTTTTAAACGCGCACTTCCTTGATTATTCATTAGCCAGAAAACAGTTTGAAATAAAGAGATATCGAAACAACCAACCAAAAAATAGTATTTGATTCCTAAGCGTTAAATCCTTGTTAACAGAGGGTTAAAAAAAGTACCTTTGAGCAATGTACAGCTACCAGGCTCCTCATGTAATTATAACAAATTAATAACATACTGGTAATAATATAAGAAAGGTAATCGTCTGTTGTTTTGCGTATTGCGTACGTACACTTTTACAACTGATTAAATAAGACGTTCATACCATGTTACAAAACGGACACAACATAAAAAAAAAATAACAATATAACCAGAGCAGTTGAAAATTTAAATTGCTGGGTTTGGTAGTTAGATTATACTCCCAACAGTAAATCTTGAAGCTATGCTTATAACTGAATTTATTTCTAATCATCTTTTAGCTGAAAAAAATTGTAAATATGTCTCTTGTTATTATGTGAAAGTAGAAATCATCTTTCCACCTTGTATTATGGTTTGTATTTTTCTGTATAGTATACTTCTTACAGGTTTTCCTCGCCATAAATGAAGACTCCAACATGGATACTTGGAAATGCTAGCATTTTACTGAATCAAAATAGTTGCGCGTATAGCAGTATAATAGTTCCAATCCAATCAGATTAAGTATAATGCGCCAACAAATCCAAATTATATTAACTTAGCTTAGAAATTAAAGGGCTCGAGCGGCAAACGGGAGCCGGGTTCTTTGTATATCTGAAAGATTTGTTAATTTTTTTATTAATTTTAATATAATCAAGTACAATACTAACACCATGATAAATATGTTTATATGTATTTATATTTTTAAATTTTCACCGTGAAAGTTAAGCTGTATAGGAAAATGTTAACCCACATACTATACGTGTTTTCCTAATATATATATATATATATATATATCACTCACTACACTTTGTTCCAACATCGTTTAGTTGGGTAAAGGGGTGTTTCCACCATTTAAATCTTGGTTATCACCGAATCAGCACCAGCAACAAGCAATAACAAGCATTATCCTACAAAATGTTTGGTGATCTGAATCACTTAAATAGTACTAAATCATATTTAGAATTGTGTTTTATTTACACCTGGGCAAAACATGCCAGAGCTTTCTCATTTTGGGTCGGCGAATCTTCCCATAGAGATGACAGCACCAGATATTTTACATCGCACAATAAACACAAAGGGATGATCCGCCAGGAAAATCGATGTTCCAAATGTTGTCACATCAGTGACTTCTGTACTTTCGTCACTGACATCAATGAAGGCCATGTGCAATTCTTCGGTGACAGAAGAACCAGATTGAGACACGGGAGAGAAATCTGCGTTGGGTTTAGGCACATAGGTAATTCCGATGGCCTTCAGATACTTAGTGAGCCGTAAACTTTGTTCAAGCTTAAACTTTGGAAGGATAACTTCGACCTTCGACTCTTTGGTACACTCTTAAAGAATCGAAGATTGTTGTAAGGATATCACGGTCACTTCTGAGCCTGTTCTCCAACTCCGACAATCCTTCTACATCAAACGGAAGCAAGATAACAAGACTCGTGGAGTTACCTGTTGGTTACAATTTTAATTACAACAAAAACAAAATCAATGGATTGTAAACTCTGTTAATTTTTGTTTATGAGTTTAAGTGTGCTAATGATGGATGCATTAACAATTTGTTTTGAAATATGTATATAGGTTTGGATGTTAATATTTGGATTTGAATGAAGTTGTAAAAAAGTAAGTTTGTTAAATATTTTTAAGTTTAGGAATTGCATGTAGGCCTACTACTAACTAACACTTATAGCAAAAACAAAATCAATGGATTGTAAACTCTGTGAATTTTTGTTTATGAGTTTAAGTGTGTACATGATGGATGAATTATAATTTTTTTAAAGTGAAATATGTATATAGGTTTAAATGTTAATATTTGGATTTGAATGATGTAAGTTGTAAATGTAAGTTTGTTTAATATTTTAAAGTTTAAGAATTGCATGTATATTAGTTTTTATTTTCTCAGATGTAGTGTAAAATATGTGTAAACAGAATATATTAAAGAAATTGAATGTTCATGATATTTGTTTTGTTTAAAAAAATGCATTCTTATTGAGATTTGATTGAAGCATATAAATTAAATGTTTTATTATTACCTTTGTAATCCAATTCCAAGATGTATGCACCAATGTCGTTGTTTTTCACAAGTGCACAATGTGCTGATGTATACATCATCTCAATGTTTTTAGTCTTGTTGGAGGTGACTTGAAACGGATAAGTTCTAGTATTCTTTTTATCACTAGGAAAACGCTTAAGTCCCGCCGCGTTGTTGGATGAGCGTAATTGGTGCATTGACCTGCCATGTGTTATGCAGATTTTCTGTTGTTTTGTGAAAAAATTATTACTAAGTCGATTTTTTTAAATTAAATTAAATTAAATAAAAAATTAACTTTATTCTTTTATTTTTTCTTAATCGTAATTTAAAAAAAAAAAAAAAATCGTAAAATTGCTATTTTCATAACAAATAATTATTCGATTGCGCTCAAATTTTACACGAATATAATAATTCATAAAATTAAGGTTCTGTAAAAAAATCATTACAATAGGATAAAGCATGTAGGTGTTATAAGTGAAAGAATTGTTAAAAAAAAGAAAAAACCCGTAAAATTTCGATTTTCATGAGAAATAATTTTTCGATTGTTCTCAAATTTCACACGAATATCTTAATTCATAAAATTAAGGTTCTGTAAAAAAAATCATTAAAATCGGATTAAGCATGTAGATGTTATAAGTCGAAGAAATTTTTTAAAAATCGAAAAAAATCGTAAATTTGCGATTTTCATTAGAAATAATTTTTCGATTGCGCTCAAAAACGTGGCAGTTCTAAGTTCAGAGATTTCGAAGGTCTCCATAAAATTTCATCGCAATCGGAGTATCGGTTTAGCCGGAATCGTGTGGACAAACAGACAAAAATACAGAAAAAAAAAACATTCCGGATTTTTTTCTCCAGTGTAGTGAAATGGAATCTTCGCTTCGCTCGCTTCGCTCATCCAAAAAACATTCTTCAATCTTACCTTAAAGTTCACTGCATTGACGAGTACTAACTTAGTTAGAGGATCTAAACTGTCTGCACTTATGATGTCCTTTATCTTGTCATGGGTCTTGTTCTCCACCCACTCGTTTATAACCCTCGCAGATTCTGCTCCCAAACTAAAGTCAACATTTTGAACTACAGAAAATAAATTTTCCGTTTCTGCTTTGTTGAGCTCATTTTTGAAAATAGAATCCTTCGCCAAATAGATCTTGTTTACCATTTCTAATGCCACACTGTCCGTATCATTGTTAACCTTGTAGTAATTGTTGAATGTCTTTATCGATAACATCAACGAAGTCCGGAATTCGCAGGTTGGCAGCTTTCTTTTGAGCAGTTGGCCACCCAGATAAGACATAAGCTAGAGCTAAGATGATTTGGATGCTCAGAGGAGAGAAGAAGATGTTACTAGAGTTGTCTTCTTTAGCCACCTCAGAGTATAAAGCGGAGGTGAAGCGTCGGTTGCCTCTACCGAGTCTATTCACTGAATTGTCATTGTCAATTCCTTCCACTAGACCAGCAGTGAGATATTAAAACACATCACACGCAATACACTGAACTGTTAGCGGCATCTTTGCTCGACGAAGTCTTACCAACGACTGAAGACAGTCTTCTTACAGAGGTTTTATATACATTGCCTACAAACTACTCCAATAATACAGCAATGGTGTTTTCCATTGGCATAAAGTAGGTAAGTGCAGGGGTGTTTCTTTGTCCTTCACTTAAAAATTATAAAATTGAACGAATTAAAATACAAGTGGCGATCCGATGCGCAATGGGTTCTGATTGCGCAAATAGAGGACGTAATCACACACTTTTACACAATATGTTACATAATGTTCTTCTAGAACGTCATGCAGAGGAAGACACTTGCTACCGATGTTAGCACTTGTCTCATATATTGTTATTTTACCAGATAGATTACAAGGTTATAAAAGGTTATAGACTTAAAGTTTGCCTCGGCTGCAGTCAGACAGAAGAGCTCGAGTTGCAGGATT
This sequence comes from Sweltsa coloradensis, assembly GCA_024449915.1. Lineage (NCBI taxonomy): Eukaryota > Metazoa > Arthropoda > Insecta > Plecoptera > Chloroperlidae > Sweltsa > Sweltsa coloradensis. The sequence continues at coordinate 372,991 of JAMZAV010000512.1, forward strand.
AGTTGAGTTAATTAATTTGCAAGGAAAATATTAAGTACATTGATAATAGGTTCAAAATACACAATTTAAATTATACATATTGAAATGCACACAAATTTCAAGCTTTAAAATCAAGGAAAAGAAACGACATGTCTGTTAGAAAATATAATACAATCACACAGAGAAATACACAAAATAAAAATATATTATATACGATACTTGTAGCATTGTTGTATAAAAGTGTTAAAATCTGTTGTTAAAAGTTGAATATTTAATATTATATTAATTTTTTTGCCGGTAAGCTCTCAAAAACAAATAGTTTTCAAAGTGTTAGTGCCCATTGGTTTTGTTCATTTAAGCGATAACGTAAGGATTTTCGTGGTAATACACATGCGTAGTTAGACGTCTGGCGTAATAATTAAAGGTTACATTACCATCAGTTGCTTATATTTGATTGTACAATATTTTCGTAGAATGGTGTTTAAATAAATAAATTTGCAATAAAGTCTACCCACTCAGTCATATAACTGATTTTCAGTGAGTGACATTATTGTAGGGGAAGTACTATCAAAAGGCTGTTTGTTAGGAGGCTGGTTTAAAGTAGGCCTATAGTTCTCAGCTCCTATTCCTCGCTCGTTCCTACGTTTTTGAGAAGTTTCTTTCAGCAAGCAGAGTTGGGGTGATTTCGAGGTGTTACCCAGCCGTTAGAAACGTGATGTGAATTTGAAAACTATCAAAATTGGGGAGATACCTGATGACAACACACGACAAATTTGATTGGGACACAAGCATTCCTTCTGGGTGAAAAAGTTTGTTGAAACACAATCAAAATCTCTTCAAGGGTGTTAGTTATTATATTATACTAACTACTACTGTGTCATTAGTCAGTTTCAATTGGCCAGCGATTCTGACCAAACGGGTGGCGCTACATGGATCATATTTTACATGGACATTAAGGTAACCATTTTAAAAGAAAAAATTGGATAAGTACCTGGAAGCCATCGAAATAAGGTTTTACAAGCATGCAATAAATAAGTTACTATAGAAACTTAATAATACAATCACCTTATGCGTACAAAAAGCAAATCTAGGGGCCACGACATAATATTTACATCCTATTGTTAATTGGTATAACCATATAGCAATAAACACTACTTAATAAAAATTGTTCTATTTTGACAAATAAATTGAAATAGAACTTGGAAAAGTATTGAGATCCTACGCATACAAACGCTTAAAAAAATACAGTCAAACTTTTCACTCAAAAGTAATGAGATCTAAAAGAAGGGCCAGGCTCATGTACCAATTCTACATTTGCGCATTCTTAATTCATAAACGTACACTGCCTTGTAGCTACATCCTGAAAAGCTTGGAAAAACAGAATTTGCATAAACTATTAGGCCCTACGTTTAAATTTTTGTCAAGATAGAATAAGTATGAACTATATTATGCTGAAATTAATATTTACGGGACAGTTTACGTTTATGAATTAATAATGCGCAAATGTAGAAGGGTACATGAATCTGGCGATGGTTAGATGTCATTAAACTTCTGAGTGTGTTTGGTTTTTCTGTATTTTAACAAGATGTTTGTATGCAAGGATATACTATACTTCTATCTTTTGGGTTTAAATCAATGAACTAGGAAAACCCCAGTCTTTTCTTTGACAAGAGTGTGAGCCATTGTTGATTTTCCCGGTAACATTCCCTTTCTTTCCCCTACCTGAGACCTCCTAGCCTATCTTAGGCTAGAGTGGCGCATTATGGCCTTACAGTTGACGCGCCCTTAACCAACTAAATTTAAAAAAACCCCTTATTATCGTCAAAATTAGCATTTTGTTGCTCAAAAACCTAAAACGCTAAAAAAACTTATCTCTACTTATTATATTTATACCAATATAATTATCAAAACTTAAATGCAAATGTTCCCCGGGTACTCAACACATGACTCGCTCACGTCGTTTTACATCGACTGAGTGGGTAGACTCTAAATACGAATTTATTTAGTTATTTTTATTTATTATTAATATTACATCTATATTAGCAACAGGATCAAGATCCCACAATGTGCAATACAATAATTGTACCACATATAATTTATAACACATATCTGTGATTGTACAATGCAAAAATAAAACATATTTCATAATCAATGGAAATGAAATCCGGGAAGCCAATGCACGATCCCATTCACATTCTTATTTTTTATTGGTAATCATTAACAAGCAGAAGTCTAGATAAGTTTTGTTATCTTAATAACTAAATGATATAAGTGAATCGTTAAAAGAATAGGTTTTTATTTCCAGCCTCGCGGCTCATGTTCGTCCAGGCTTTCTGGCTGAGGGTCTACGAATCTTCCCATGAAGATGATAGCGCCAGATATTTTACAACGCAGAACAAACACGAATGGATGATCCACATAGAAATTAGTATAATTCCATCCACTCATTACAAACGTCCAACCGTCTGCCACAGCATCACCTTGTGTATTCTCTTCATTGACATCTATAAACGCCTTGTGCAATACTTCACTGACGTAAGGACCAGAGTCGGACATGACGGAGAAATCTGCGCTGTTTTCAAACATATTGGTCATTCCCAGGGTCTTCAGATACTTGTTGAGTCGTAAAGTTTGTTCTATCTTAAACTTTGGAAGGTTAATTTGTATTTTTCCCCATAGACTTTTAAAAGAATCGAAATTGTTGTGAGGTTGGTAGCGCTGAGCCTGTTTCCAATTCTGACAATCCAATCGACTCAAACGGTAGAATGATAACAAGACTCAGGGTGTCACCTGTTGGAAAATTTTTAAAATCAGGAATACTAAAATATGCATTGCCTTCGACTGATAAAAAAAATTATACTGTGAACAAAGTTTATTTTGTATTATTATGTTTTAAAGAGTGTAAATGAAGCACACGTCAATGTCGAAAAGCAAAATAGATTAGAAAATTTTTTTATTGGTCGGTTGTTTTGTAGGGGTGAAAATTCAACGATTGATGACATAATTTTTTGTGGGCGTTTCAAAGACCATGTTGCCCTTCTTCTTTAGGAATTAAATATGATGTGAAGATTATGAATTAACGCTTGCTTCTTGTTCTTTTTTTTCATAGGGGAAGAAAAAAAAACATGTTTCTTTGAAACGTCGACAAAAATATCATCAATCGTTGTAACCCATTCACCGATACAAAACGACAATATTAATCATCATCAATAAAAATGTCATCAACAAGTAAAGAGACATTTTTAAGTTTTAAAATTAGATAACGTTTAAAAACGTGTATAAATTAATTGGTGTTAAAATTTGAAGTTGCATCGGATGGTAAATCTGTGTTAAAGGTTGAAAGTTATGATATTAAATGTTTACAGTCCTCGATGGACACAATATTTTAATGAATTTTTAATATGTTATGAACAATTATTTATTTTTGAGTACCAAAAGTCAAATGGAAATAATAATTAATAAATGCATTGTTATTGATAATTAATAGTAGATAATTAATAATATCTTTTATTGTTACCTCTGAAATCCAATTCCACGATGTCTGCGCCGATATCGAGGTTTTTCACAACGGCGAACTCATCTCTTGTATACATCATCTTAACGTTCTTCGTCTTGTTGGAGGTGACTCGAAACTGCAAAGTTCGGGTATTATATTTACCAAAAGAATGTTTCCATATTCCTTTATGGTTTACTGCATTGACGAGTACTACCGTGGTTAGATAATCTAAACTGTCTGCACTTATGATGTCTTTTATCTTGTCATGGGTCTTTCTCTCCACCCACTCGTTTATAATCTTCGCAGTTTCTGCTCCCAAAATAAAGTCGACTTTTTGAACTTCAGAAAAGAAATTCTCTGTTGCTGTTTTGTTGAAGTCATCCTTGACACATGAATGTTTCGTCACGTAGATCTTGTTTGCTATGTCTAATGCCTCACTGTTCGTAAATTGTTCATACCTTGTAGTAGTTTTTTTGAAAGCCTGTCTTGACCACATCAAAGTCGTCCGGAAGTCGCAGCCCGGGCCGCCATCTCTTGAGCAGTTTGCCCCCCAGCTCCGACATAAGCCAGAGCTTAAAATGGCGTTGATGCTCAGAGGCGAGAAGAAATGTTACTAGAGTTGTCTTCTTTAGCCAGCTCAGAGTATAAAGCGGTGGCGAAGTCTTGGTTGCTTCTACTGACTGAATACACTGAACTGTCACTGTCAGTGGCTTCCACTACACCAGCAGTGAGATGCACTAACACTGCACACGCAATACACTGGGCGGCGAGCGGCATCTTTACTCGGCAGAATCTTAACATTCACTGAAGTTTGTCTTATTAGAGAAGCTACATATACAGTGCCTACTAACTACATCCAATCAAACAGAAATTGTGTTTTCCATTGGTATTAAGTATTTAAGTGCAGGCGTGTCATTTTCTTTGCCCTTCACTTGAAATCATTAGAAAATTGAAGGATTTAGAAGACAAGCAGAGATTCTATGCACAATGGATAACGTAATTCCACAATTACATGACATAATGCTACATAATGGTCTTACCTTATCATAAACGAAGACACTTACTAGCGGTAGGCGTTTGCGTTACAACAGTAACAAACTGCAACAAGTGGTACAGCTGTGTCGAATTATTTGATACTTTATCATCAATAACAAACTAGGAAGTTATTCGCTGGCCAATGCTTCGTAACGACTTTAGCATCTTTTTCTTAAGTAATGTTATCTAATTTATTATCTAGGTCTATTTTTCTTGACGATGTCTACGAAAAGGAAAATATAATGGAGCTACCTGTTTGTATACCAGTAAACATAATTTTTTAAAGGATTTTAAGATCCTGGAGGAGAATAATGCTATGTTGTAACATTTGTTGTGTTTGACTAAGTTGCTATGGCAACCAATGGAACCACTGTGCTAAGCTTGACGTCGGCTTGAGGCCCCATCATTAGGTGAGTTGGAATTTCACAGTTTTAACAGTTTTGTAAATTTAGGAGTTTGAAATACCATTTATTTATAATACAATCTCAATGTTTGAAAATTATTGGGTTTTGCTTAAGTCCACTACACATTAAACGCTAAATCATTAAGTTGATTTGAATTTTACTGTCATTTATTGAGATTTAACACAAATATGAAAAAATGTCATTTTAAAGGAAAACCATTTTGAATTATTTTGTTTAATAACGAACTGAAAGAAATTAAGACGAGAACAAATATCAATCGAAATCAAGATGCAATGTGGGAAAGTTTAAGATTACTTCCGTCCGTACGTACAAAACTCGTAAAAAAGCTCGATTTCACGAAGAAAACATGTTTACACAAAATTAAAATTAAATATGTACTTACAGTCCCTCCCTAATAGAAAGTAATGTTAACCCTCGATGATTAAAACCAATGCGTCTGAATGTATCTACTATATCCAGAATTTTATTTACTCCTGGTCTAGGGTTTGCATGGATGGGCTGAAACCAACAGGCACTCTAGACGCTTTCGGCTGTGCGCGTGTTGAGGAAATAATTAAAAGTTGAGAATCTGAGAGTTAACACTACGCCCTCCTAGAAACGTTGCCTGTGTTATTACTCCTCGGAAAACGCTAAAGTTCCGTCGCGTTGTTGAGCGAGCACCGGTACGTGCAACACGACCCGAGTACGACATTCCCATAATGTTACATATCAATAAGTCTTTAAGGTTTTGACAGATTTAGCTGAAAATTTGTAAAATAGGAGAAAATGTTGTACTTATTAACCCTGCAAAATTTCATAACGATCGAAACATTTTTATTTTTTTATTTTTTATAACCAACGATCGGATTTTGTTCAAAAACTATACAGCAACCCGCATAGGTGGTATGTACATGTGTGCCAAATTTCAGGTCGATCAGAGAAACGGTGCGACCTGTACCGAAGCTGTAACAGAAAAAAACCCAGACATTCGAGCCATAAGAGTCAAGTGGAGACGCTCGCTACGCTCGCTCAATTATTGTGTGGCTCGTTGGTCCTGTGGTTAGCTTCTCTGTTTTAAATGCTGAAGGTCCAGGGTTTGACTTCTGATTTAGACTTTAGTCCATCAGTTCTTAGGAATTTGTAAACAGTGACTTTGGAGCCGTCCTAACAACGAGGCACATGATAAATTCAAAGTGGTTCTGAATCGGCCCTGTTGACTCTGGCGTTGATCCGCTGGTGTTCGCACTGTCCATACCACTGATTGCTATATTTCCTATTAGAAAATATCGATCTTTGACTAATTATCGTTCACTCGTCGATTGCGTCGGGGCCTACAGGGTTGGCTTGATCGCTTTGGTTTACTGTCCCCCACTGAAAATCAGTTATATAACTGAGTGGGCAGACTCTTAATACGAATTTATTTAATTTATGTAAAACTCTTTTTCAACACTCTGATCACAGAAGTTTTTCTATTTACTGGCCACCCGAAACAAAAAGGTTAACTTTGTTTTCTATACTCAGTTGTTTTAGAGTTTTGTAAACCCAAGTTGCACAAATGTTTTCAATCGAAAATTTACAGTTTTAATTAGTCATTTTAAATTCTTTATACTATGAATTTGTAAGAACTGACTCCATGTTGAATTTCGGGTAGTTGTTGAACCTTCTACAGCCGTTATCAATAGTCAAGGTAAATAGAAAATATCCTTTAATATTTGTCAGGACACCTTGGATTTATATCATATGTTTAATGTTTTTGTTGAAAAGACGGGTACAGACTTCTAACCCGGCACCTCCACCAAACATCATTATATTTTCGTACGTCACTCGATGTGACAATTGCGATGTTTTCGAGAACGTTACAATAATAAGACTTTACTAAACTATACAGTCTATATCATTTTGACATCACGAGGAAAGCTACTTAAACCAAACGAAATAAATAATAGGAGTAGATAATTATGAAATCTCGGATAGTGGGAAATGTTAAGTATATAATACTAGGAAAACGCTTCAGTCCCGCCGCGTTGTTGGCCATGAGCGTAATTGGTGCATTGAGCTGCCATGTGTTATGCGGATTACCTGTTGTTCTGTGAAACTAAGTACTAAGTACTTAGTTGAAGATTTTTTAAAAATTAAATTAAATTAATTTAAAAATTAACTAAAATTATAATTCTTTTTTAATTAATCGTAATTTTAAAAAAAGGAAAAAATCGTAATATTAAAATTTTCATAAGAAATAATTATTCGATTGCGCTCAAATTTCACACGAGTATATAAATTTATGAAATTTAGGTTCTGTGAAAAAATCATTACAATCGGACAAAGCATGTAGGTGTTGTAAGTCGAAGAAATTAAAAAAAAATCGAAAAAAATCGTAAAATTGTGATTTTTATGAGAAATAATTTTTCGATTGGGCTCAAAAACGTGGCAGTTTTAAGTTTAGAGATTTCGAATACCTCCATAAAATTTCATCGCAATCGGAGTATCGGTTTAGCCGGAATCGTGTTAACAGACAAAAATACAAAAAAAAGAAAGAAAAAAAAACATTCCAGATTTTTTTCTCCAGTGTAGTGAAATGGAATCTTCGCTTCGCTCGCTACGCTCATCCAATAAACGTGTAAAAAATATAATTCTGGTATTTTCTTAGCAATTAAAAATAAATATTTGTATTGTGAATACATATTTATCTTGGTTTGTAACAGAAGTAGTAGTAGTAGTTGGTAGTAGTAGTCTTCATCGCATTGAATAACATTTCCCATGCGAGGTTATACCCAATACTGAGCGTTAGCTCATAGACCAGCATTTGAGATATTAAACACATCACACCGCAAACACTAAAACTTTTTAGGGGCATCTTTGCTCGCGAAGTCTTTCCCAACGCTAAAGACATTTCTTACAGGGGTTTTTTATATACATTCCCCTACAACTTTCCATAATACGAATGGTGTTTTCCTTTGGGCCCTTTTAAATTAGGTAGGGGGCGGGGGGGTTTCTTTGTCCTTAAATTTAAAAATTATAAAATTGAACAAATTTAAAAATACAAGTGGCGATCCGTGCGCAAGGGGTTTTCGGGATTGCGCAATAGAGGCCGTAATCACCATTTTTTACAAAATATGTTACAAAATGTTTTTCTAGAACGTCATGCAGGGGAAGACATTTTGCTTACCGATGTTGCATTTTTCTCATATTTTGTTTTTTTACCAAAATAGTTTTACAAGGTTAAAAAAGGGGTTAAATAGACTTAAAGTTTCCCTGGGCTGCGTCGAAAAGAAAGCTCTTTTTGGGCAGGATTATTTGATTTAAATTAAATTTGCAAGGAAAATTTTTAAGTAAATTGAAATGGGTTTAAAAATCCCAAAAATTTAAATTATACATATTAAAATCCCACACAATTTAAAGTTTTTAAAACGGAAAAAAAACGACATTCTTTTTAAAAAATAAAATACCCTTTCACACAGAGAAATAACCCAAAAAAAAAAAAATATTTTACGATACTTGTGAAATTTTTGAAACAAAAGTGTTAAAATCTTTGTTAAAAGTTGAATTTTAATATTATATTAATTTTTTTCCCGGGGTAAGCTCTAAAAAACCAAATTTTTTTCATAGTTTTTGTGCCCAAGGGTTTTGTTCATTTAAGCGTTTAACGAAAGGATTTTCGGTGGTAATACACATGCGTTTAGACGTCTGGCGTAAAAATTTAAAAGGGTTCATTCCCATCAGTTGCTTATTTTGATTGTCAATTTTTTTCGTAAATGGTGTTTAAAAAAATAAATTTGCAAAAAGTCTACCCACTCAGCCCTTATAATTTGTTTTTTTCAGTGAGTACATTTTTGAAAGGGGAAGTACTATCAAAAGGCGGTTTTTTTAGGAGGCGGGTTTTAAAGTAGGCCTATATTTCCCTCAGCTCCTATTCCCCCGCTCGTTCCTACTTTTTTGAGAAGTTTCTTTCAGCAACCCAAGTTGGGGTTTTTTCCGGAGGTTTTCCCCCGGGGCCGTTAGAAACGGGTTTGAATTTAAAAACATAAAATTGGGGAGATCCTGATGACCCACCCCGAAAATTTGTTGGGACAAAAAGCTTTCCCTTCGGGTGAAAAAGTTTGTTGAAACAAAATAAAAATCTCTTCGGGGTGTTATTTATTTTTATTTTCTAACTATACTGTGCCCATTCGTCAGTTTCAATTGGCCAGCAAATTCTGCCCAAAACGGGTGGCGCTACTGGACCCTTTTTTTACTGGACTTAAAGGAAACCATTTTAAAAAAAAAAATTGGGGATAATTTACCGGGGAACCCTTTCGAAAAAAAGGTTTTAAAAGCAGCAATAAAAAAGTTACTATGAAACTTAAAAAACCCAATCACCTTTCGAAACAAAAAGAAAATCTATGGCCACAAACCTAATATTTACACCCCTTTTTTTTTAAATTGGGGAATAACCCTATAGAAATAAACCTACTTAATAAAAATTTGGGTTCTTTTTAAACAAAAAAATTAAAATAGAATTTGGGGAAAAGTATTGAATCCAAACGCATAAAAAACCTTTTAAAAAAATCCCGTAAAATTTTACCTAAAAAAAGTAATAAAGACTAAAAAAAGGGGCCCCCAGGCTCATGTCCCCTTCTACTTTGCCCCATTTTTAAAATTCATAAACGAAACCCCTCCCTTTTGTAGCAAACATCCGGGAAAAGTTTGGGAAAAAACAAATTTGCTAAACTATTAGGCCCTACTTTTAAAAATTTTTGTCAAATAGAAAAAGGGTATGAACTATATTAGGGCTGTTTTTAAATATTTACGGGACGTTTACTTTTAATGAATTAATAATGCGCAAATGTAGAAGGGTACAAAACTGGCGATTTTTTAGTTTGTCTTTAAACTTCGAGTGTGTTTTTTTTTCTGTATTTTAACAAGATGTTTGTATGAAAGGATATACAATCCCTTCTATTTTTTGGGTTACCCCTAAACTGGGAAAAACCCCAGTCTTTTCTTTGAAAAGAGTGTGGCCATTGTTGATTTTCCCGGTAACATTCCCCTTTTTTTTCCCCAAAACCTGAGACCCCCCTTTAGCCTATCTTAGGCAGAGTGGCGCATTAGGGCCCTTACGTTGAGCGCCCTTAACCAACAAAATTTAAAAAAACCCCTTTTATTTATCTAAAAATTTAACTTTTTTTGCTAAAAAACCAAAAACGCTAAAAAAACTTATCTCACTTATTATATTTATACCAAAAAATTATAAAAAATTTAAAATCCCAAATTTTCCCCCGGGTATCAACACATGCTCGCTCACTCGTTTTACTCACTGAGTGGGTAACTCAAAAATAACGAATTTATTTAGTTATTTTTTTTTATTATTATTTTAAACATCTATTTAGAAACGGATCAAAAATCCCACAATGTGCAATAAAATCATTGTACCACATATTTTTATAACACATATCTGTGTTGTACAATGAAAAAATAAAACTATTTCTAATAAAGGGAAAATGAAACCCCGGGAAGACAAGGCACGATCCCATTCACATTCTTATTTTTTTTTGGAAATCTTTAACAAAAAGAAGTTTTGATAATTTTTTGTTATCTAAATAACAAAATGATAAAATTGAATCTTTAAAAAGAATAGTTTTTTTTTCCCGCCTCGGGGCTCATGTTCTTTCCAAAGTTTTTTTCCTGGCTGAGGGCCCTAGAACTTCCCATAAAGATAAAGGCCAGATATTTTAAAAACGCGAAAAAACACAAGGGGATGATCCACATAAAAATTAGTAAAATTCCATCCCCCTCTTTTAAAAACGCCCAAACCCGTCTCCCAAACGCATCCCCTTTGTGAAATTCTCTTAATTGACATCTATAAACGCCTTGTGCAATCTTCACTCGTAAGCCCCGAGTCGGAAAATGAGGGAAAAAATTTTGCGCTTTTTTTAAACATATTGGTCATTCCCAGGGTTTCAGATCCTTGTTGGTCTTAAGTTTGTTCTATAAAAATTTTGGGAAGGTTAATTTGTTTTTTTTCCGATAGATTTTTTAAAAGAACGAAATTGTTGGGGGTTTGGGGGTAGGGGGGGGGGCCTTTTTCCCAAATTCTGCCAACCCAAATCGACATAAAACGGTAGAATGTAACAAGACTCAGGGTGTAAACCTTTTGGGGAAAAATTTTTTAAATCAGGAATACTAAAATAATGCATTGCCTTGGGACTGATAAAAAAAAAATTTATCCCGGGAAACTAGTTTTTTTGTTTTTATTATGTTTTAAAGAGTGTAAATGAAGCACACGCCCAATTTTCAAAAAGGGCAAAATAAAAATTGGGATATTTTTTTTTTGGGGTCTGGTTGTTTTGTAGGGGTGAAAATTAAACGTTGATGACTCTTTCTGTGGGCGTTTAAAAGACCCATGTTGTCTTTTTCTTTGGGAAATTAAATATGATGTAAGATTATGAATTAACGTTTGCTTCTTGTTCTTTTTTTTTCATAGGGGAGAAAAAAAAAACCCATGTTTCTTTAAAAGTCGCAAAAATACCCTAAATCTTTTGAAACCCCATTTCCCGATAAAAAACGAAAATATTAATCATCATCAAAAAAAATTCATCAAAAATTAAAGAGCTTTTTTTAAGTTTTAAAATTAGTTTAACTTTTTAAAAACGTGTAAAAATTTAAAATTGGTTTTAAAAATTTGAATTTGCATCGGATGGTAAATCGTTTTAAAAGGTTAAAAATTTAGGATTTTAAAATTTTTTAACAGTCCTCGTTTGGACCAATTTTTTTAATGAATTTTTAATAGGTTTAAACAATTTTTTATTTTTTTTTCCCAAAAAGTAAAATTAAATAATAATTAAAAAATCATTGTTTTTGAAAATTTAAATGTAGAAAATTCAATAAAAATTTTTTAAATTGGGGTTACCTCGGAAATCCCTTTCCCCCGTGTCTGCGCCGATATCGAATTTTTTCACAAGGGCGAACTCATCTCTTGTTACTCATCTTAACGTTTTTTCGTCTTTTGGGGGTTGCCTCGAACCCTGCAAATTCGGGTATTATTTTTACCAAAAAAATGTTTTCCAAATTTTCCCTTTATGGTTTACGGATTGACGGGGACTCCCGGGGTTTAAAAAAAATTTAAATCTAAACTGCTGCCTTATGATGTTTTTTTAATCTTGTCAGGGTTTCTTTCTCTCCACCCCTCTTTTAAAAATCTTGGGCATTTTCTGCTCCCAAAAAAAAGTCACTTTTTAAACTTCAGAAAAGAAATTCTCTGTTGCTGTTTTTTTTGAATCTCCTTGACCTGAAGTTTCGTCACGTAATTTTTGTTTGCTTTTCAAATCCCTCATGTTCGAAATTTTTTCAAAACCTTGTATTTTTTGTTAAAAGCCTTTCTTGACCACTAAACGTCTTTCCGGAAGTGCAGCCCGGCCCCCCCATTTTTGACCCTTTTGGGCCCCCCAGCGGGGGCCAAAAGGGCCAGAGCAAAATGGCTTTATGTTTCAAGGCGAGAAGAAAATTTTACTAAGTTGTTTTCTTTAAGCCGCTCAAGTAAAAAGCGGGGCAAATCGGGGTTTTGCTTCTACTGCTAAATACACTAACTGTCATTGTCAGTGGTTTCCCCACTACACCAGCAGTAAATATCCCCAACATGCACACGCTATACCCGGGGTTTTGGGAGCGGAAATCTTTACTCGGCGAATCTTAACATTCACTAAAGGTTTGTCTTATTAGAGAAAGCTACATATACAGTGCCTACAAACCCCTACACCCAAATAAAAACGAAATTGTGTTTTCCCATTGGTTTTTAAAGTTTTTTTTTAAAAAAGGGTTGGGGGCAGGCGTGCCCTTTTCTTTCCCCCTTCATTTAAAAAATAAATTAGAACTTGAAGGTTTTTAGAAGAAAAAGAAAGAACCCGATGCCCAATGGAAAACGTAATTCCACAATTACATGACAAAATGCTACATAATGGCCCTTACACTTAATCATAAAGGGAAGACACTTACTAGCGGTAGGCTTTTTTTGCTTTTCAACAGTAACAAACTGCAAAAAGTGGTAGTGGTGGTCAAATTATTTGATACTTTATCATCAAAAAAAAAGGGGAATTTATTCGCGGGCCATTATGTTTCGAAACGATTTTTGGATCTTTTTCTTTAGAAATTTTATCTAATTTTTTATCAGGTCTATTTTTTGACGATGTCTACAAAAAGGAAAATATAATGGACTACCTTTTTTTGTAAACCAAAAACCCAAAATTTTTTTTAAAGGATTTTAAGATCCTCCCTGAAAATATGCATGTTGTAACTTTGTTGTGTTTGACTAAGTTGCAAATTAAACCAAAGGGAAACCCACTGTGCTAAGCTTGAGTGGGCTTGAGGCCCCATCATTAGGTAGTTTTGGGAAATTTTACAGTTTTTTTTAGTTTTTTAAATTTAGGGCTTTAAAATAAACCCTTTATTTATAATACTCTCAATGTTTTTAAATTATTGTTTTTTTCTTTCCCTCCACTACACATTAAACGCTAAATTTATTAAGTTATTTTGAATTTTAAATGTCATTTTTTTGAATTTACACCCAAAAATGGAAAAAAAGACTTTTTAAAAGGAAAAACCCTTTTTTAATCATTTTTTTTAATAAAGAACTGAAAGAAAATTAAAACGAGAACAAATTCAAACGGGAAAAAAAATGCATTTTGGGAAATTTTAAAATTCTTCCGTCCGTAGTACAAAACTCGTAAAAAAGCTCCCATTTCACGAAAAAAACATGTGTACCCAAAAATTTAAAATTAAAAGTGTACTTTTTGTCCCTCCCTAATAGAAAATTTAAAGTTAAACCCCCGGGGATAAAACCCCAAAGCGTCTGAAAGTATCTTTCCTATCCGAATTTTTTTTTACTCCTGGTCTAGGTTTTTTCAGGATGGCGGGAAAACCAAAAGGGACTCTAGAAAAGCTTTTTGGCTGTGCGCGTGTTGAGGAAAAAATTTAAAAATTTTAAACTGAGAGTTTTAAAACTACCCCTCCTTTTAAAAATTCCTTTTTTATTACTCCTCCCCAAAAAGCTAAAGTTTTCCGGCCCCGTTGTTGACGAGCACCGGTACGTGCAACACGACCCGATACGGGCATTCCCATAAAGTTACATTCAAAAAGTCTTTAAAGGTTTTTGAAACCCATTTGCTTTAAAATTTTAAAAAAGGAAAATGTTGTACTTTTAACCTGCAAAATTTTTTTAACGATCGAAACATTTTTTTTTTTTTTTATTTTTTATAACCAACGATCGATTTTTTCAAAAAATTAAAGCAAAACCCCTAGGGGTATGTACATTTTGTGCCAAATTTTTGGTCGATCAGAGAAACGGTGCGACCTGTAAACCCAAACTGTTAAAAAAAAAAACAGACATTCGGCCATAAGAGGGCAAGTGGAACCCCTCCCCTACCTCGCTCAATTATTTTGTGGCTCGTTGGTCCTGTGGTTTGCTTCTCTGTTTTAAAAAAATGAAGGTCCGGGGGGACTTCGATTTTGACTTAAGTTTTTCCCCAGTTCTTGGAATTTTTAAACAGTGAATTTGGAGCCGTCCTAACAACGAGGCACTAATAAAATTTAAAGTGGGTTTTGAAACGGCCCCCGTTGACTCTGGCGTTGTCCCCCTTTGGGGTTTTGCACTGTCCATACCACTGGGTTCTATAATTTTCCCATTTAGAAAAATCGATCTTTGATTTAATTTTCGTTTTCCCCCTTTTGTCGGGTTGCGTCGGGGGCCCCAGGGGTTTGGGTTGATCGTTTGGTTTACTGTCTCCCCCTAAAAACGTTTTAAAACTGAGTGGGCAGCCCCTTAAAAACGGAAATTTTTTTAATTTATGTAAAACTCTTTTTTTAAAACTCTATCACGAAGTTTTTTCCCATTTTACCCGGCCAAACCCAAACAAAAAGGTTAAATTTGTTTTTTATACTCTTGTTTTTGAGTTTTTTTAAACCCCAAATTGCACAAATGTTTTCAAACCCAAAAATTTAAAATTTTTAAATTTTCTTTTTAAAAATTTTTTATACTAGAATTTGTAAGAACTGACTCCCATGTTGAAATTTTGGGTAGTTGTTTAACCTTCTACCGCCGTTTTAATAGGCAAGGTAAATAGAAAATAAACCTTTTTAAAATTTGCCAGGACACCTTGGGTTTATATCATAGGGTTTTTAAAGTTTTTTTTTGAAAAGACGGGGGACAGACTTCTAAAAACCCCGGGCCCTCCACCAAAAAATCATTATATTTTGTACGTCACTCGTGTGACAATTGCGATGTTTTTTTGGGGGAACGTTCAATAAAAAGCTTTTCTAAACTATACAGTCTATATCATTTTGACATCCGAGGAAGGTTACTTAAACCAAAAGAAAGAAAAAAAGGAGTAAATAATTAAAGAAAACTCCCGGGTAGTGGGAAAAAATTAAATATATAATACTAGGAAAAAAGCTTCAGTCCCCCGCGTTTTTGGCCATGAGCCCTAAAATTTGGGGCATTGGCTGCCCTGTGTTATGCGGAAATTTTTTTTTTGTTCTTGAAACTAAAATACAAGTCTTAGTTGAAGATTTTTTAAAAAAAATTAAAATTTAAAATTTAAATTTAAAATTAACTAAATTTAAAATTTTTTTTTTTAATTAATCCCTAATTTTAAAAAAAAAAAAAAATCGTAATATTGAAATTTTCATAAGAAAATTTTTTCGATTTTCGCTCAAATTTTTACACGATATATAAATTTTTGAAATTTTTGGTTCCGTGAAAAAAACTTTCAATCGGGCCAAAACATGTAGGTGTTGTAAATCCCAAGAAATTAAAAAAAAAACGAAAAAAAACGTAAAAAATTTTATTTTCATGAGAAATATTTTTTCGATGGTGCTCAAAAACGTGGGGAGTTTTTTTAATTTTTTGAGATTTTTGAAAAAACCTCCATAAAAATTTTTTCGCAAACGGGGGGGGGGGGGTATCGTTTGGGCCGGGAAACGTGGGTTAAAAAAAAACCAAAAAAAACAAAAAAAAAAAGAAAAAAAAACATTCCCGGTTTTTTTCCCCCATTTTGTGAAATGGAATCTTCGCTTCGCTCGGGTAACCCCTCATCCAATAAACGTGTAAAAAAAAATAATTCTGGTATTTTTTTTTAGCAAATTAAAAATAAAAATTTTTATTTTGAAAAATTTTTATCTTGGGTTTTTAAAATAAGTGTAGTAGTAGTTGGAGTATATCTTCAAAAGCATTGAATAACATTTCCCTTTCGAGGTTTTTACCCAAAATGAGCGTTTGCTCATAAGGGGGGCCCTTTTTAAGGCACACATTTTGGGGAACCTCGTATTGCCCCATTATAAGCTGGGTTTAATCATAAGATAAAGATTTAGTTCGGGAGCTGGGCTTTTTGTCGCCGGAAATGTTTACTACTAGGGGTTTGGAAAAAACACAAAAATTTTCTTTTTTTGATGATTGAAATTAAAGCCAAGGGGGTGGGGTTTTGAGCACTTTCAGAAACATTTTCACAATTGGGGCCCCCAAATTTGAGACCAGTCGTTTTCCCTCTGGCCCCTCCCCTTCTTTGGGGATAAAAAAAGTCTCGACGTCTTTTAAATTTTTATTTGGGGGGCTTCACGGGTTTGGGGGAGTGGGCATTTCGGGGGGCAGTGAAATAGAAGGTTTTGGGGGTCGGAAAGTGATCCACAGGTTTTTTATATTTCGTTGGGGGCGTACTTGAGAACGGATGCGCGATTTGAAATTGGCAGAATTGACAATTTTACGAGGGCAGCAGTGTCCCGTCCTCGACCGGCTTGTCCTGGTTTGTCGGTCACTGCGAAAGATTGTGTAACCAGGCAAGCAGTTGAGTCTCGTTGACGAGCGGTTTTCTATATAAAAATGCTATTTTCGAACAAATTTCGCAGAGAATTTACAACTGACACATCAAAGTGGCAGGTTCCAATTCTCTTCCCTTTTCCATTTCCGTATATAGAGCTACACATCAAACGTGTTTGTTGTATGATCGTCGGGATTGGGTGAAGGGGGCGGAAGTATCTTAAAATTGCTTTGAGTGCAAGTGACAAGTCAAAAACGGCAAATCAACATTGTAGAATTGTATCGAAGAAAAAACGAGATGGAAAAAAATTCATAACAAAATAAAATTTTGAAAATAATATAGGAAGTTCGACGAGGTAGGGTGATCTCGAATTTTTACATTTTTCATATCTTATGTACTTTGTAGCTCTTTCATAGAAAACAGAAGAAAAACAAAGGAAACAAAAACTTATAGTTCTCAATACAAACTTTTCTAGTAAACGAAGCAAAATTGTGTTTCTCTATTGGAAATTCTAACAAAAGCTTCCAACATCCAACAACTTTTTTGTAAAAATAAAAATAAAAATGTAAAAAAATGCGGGAGGGTTTGTAAAATTTTTTCGTTTAAAGGTATGCTAATAAATATTCATTGCGCGTGGTGTATGGGTAAAAATGCACGGTCCATTTGTATCTGACAACCGTTTACGCCCCTATTTTCTGAAAAAAAAGGGAGGTTTACTTTTTTTTTTTACATTAAAAAAAATGTTTTGGGTAAACATTTATCTTCTTACGTATACTCCAAACAAAATAATGTCACGAATCTAAACCTTTATAATTTGTTAGACAACGTTTACTTACAGGAAGATTTATTGGAAAAATTTTCTTTTTTTAACGAAAAAATATTTAAAAAAATATTTTTTAAACCGTATGTCCCCTTAAATTTATTAAAAATTTAATAAACAAACATATCTTGATAGACTAGGTACACGTTACATAGACATCTGATCAATATTTTGATGTTGTATTCTATTAGCGCTTAGCGACGCCATATAAAGTCGCGTTGAAGGTTGATTTGATTTAGTTTTTATTTAATCTCTATTCGCATTGTTACAGCAGAATTTTCCCTTTTCAATCGAAAGGATGTCTTTTAAAACCCAACCAATTTTTTTATTTCTTTGAAAAATATCTTTCCTTTTTTCTTTGGGGAAAAAAAAATGTGTTTTTGTGAACGTTGAGTTTTGAGCAATTTTAAAAAGAAGAACCCGCTTTAAAACGGTTTTTTGGCAGATTCGGTATCCTACAAATTTTTAACCTGTATCTTCTATTTTGGGTTTGTTTTCGGGTTTTTCCTCTTGTTTTGTTTTTTTTTACAAACCACCGAATTGGGCATTTTTCATTTCACCCTATTTTGGCACGACGTCCAAAACCTTGGCAAAAAGATTCTTTTCCTACATAATATTTGTTGAAGTCGTTTCAAATTTATTCAAATCCGCTCGGAAAGGATAAAGATAGTTCTCGGTATATAATCTTGTCGTCTCAACTACTGGGAAGGCGTTGAGTGTTGATATTTTATTCGCAACACCTGTCTAGGACTTCGTAGAAAGCGAATATCATTGACGCGTTCTCGTCAACACTCGTACACAAAACCCACTTACGATTTAAAAGTGAAATGTATAAAACTCAACATCAAATATTAAACTTCTGAATATAAAATGCGTTAGTTTCTCCGAAAAGTTTCTATCCGAACGAATTTATTTGTGTGAAATTAACATAATTATTTTTATCGCAATAAACCGGTTTTTTGGGGTGTAATGTATGTAATGTTGTAGATTGGGTAATTGTGAAATGATTTACGAGGGCTGTACCTCTCGAATCAGAGTCTCGCTTTTAACTCTTGAGCCATCTCTATTGGTAATACCGTTTAGGTTAAAAAAATACTACTACCAATATTAAAACCACGCAAAACTACAGTTATTTTCATGATAACCCGAGAATAGTAAAAAAATTTCAAAACTGATTGCGGGCAGTTATGTGATTTTCTTATGACGATGTATGCAAGAAAAAGTATTCAAGAATAATAATCGGTGCGAATTGTATTTTAAATATGCATTTAATTAATTTCATATCAAATATAATACTTAATTACGATACCATCATTATAACGATATTTTTTGGTGCAGACTATAGTCCTTGCAAAACCACTTAGCTGTCTGCAAACAGTTTTGGGGGGAAATTTTACGCGTTTTTCGATATATTTACTTAAAAAGTAATTTTCCCCGTGGTTTTTAAAAAATTGGTGGTTTGTGGTAGTATAAGTTTTTAAACTAGGAAAACGCTCAAGCTTCGCCGCGTTGATGGATGAGCTTTTTTGGACGTTTTTAGTTTGCGTAGGGCCCCCTTTTTTTTTGGGAAATGCTTTTTTTAATGCTTGTATTGATTGTTTTTCAATTTTCTATTGGGGTTTTTCTTAAATTTTTATTAAACCCAAAAAAAATCATATAAAAAACCCTTTTTTCTATGGTTCTTGCGTGTATAAGCATGTGTACGGCATGAACATGGTGCGTATAAGGCTATGGATGTTAGGCACGCAAACAAATTCAAACAGTTGCTATATGAAAAAGGGAAACTTTTAATTAAAGATGTTTATTTGATTCCCAAGAGAAATAGAATTTCCATTTCTAGCAATTAGTTGTAACATTCTGAATTTTGCCAAACAAATAATAGGGTAAGTATTAGTTATATAGTTTTGTGCGCATGTCTCGCTTGGGTTCAATTAAGTGAAAATTCTGTTCCATGATAGAAAACTTCACAAATGGGATTTAAATGAGGGTTTTTATATAAGTTAAGTCAATTTGTGATGTTTGTTAAAAACGAAAAAGTAAACTTATTCATTATTTATTTCGTAGTGCGATATCGGAAAATTCTCAAATTCAACCCTTAGCGATGATATATAACTCAAGAATTGTAGGACAGTCAGCTAAGCTTAATTATACTTGGATCTTTTGACAATATACGCAATAGCTTTGACCATATAAACGTAGAGTAGGAAATATTTTAGTTTTAAAAACAAAACTCAACAACTCAAGTTTTCAATATCATTTCAATTTCAACACTTAATTATTTATTTTTTCCTCCTTATCTCAAATATATTTTTGCTACTACGTGTTATTAAAATAATATTCATTAAAGTTTAATTTTAAATTTGCAATTTAATTTTGTGATCTAATTGGATTGGATTCAAATATCCTATTCAATTTATTATTCTCATAATTAAATATTTTATTCTATATGTGATTTGATTTATGTAGAAATTTTAACCCGATTTTTTTAATTCATTAATTAATTTCAAATGATGTTCATATTTTTTTGTGCAATTGTATATAAATAATTCGATACATTGTCCTCTTTTAAAACTTAGCTTTCATAATTGGATGAGATGAAGTAAAATAAAGAAATAAAAATATTAGATGAGGAAAGTAAAATAAAACAAAATGTTTCTCGCGAACCTCTATTCTTCAACAGCTCTTAAAATAGAATAAGAACGTAATGTATTATGTACTTTGCTTTCCATTCATATGAAATCTCCTTAGTTGTACTTGAGAGTAATAATGAAGACAGCTCAGACCACTTGAGTGAGTTGCACCACTTTCAGGGAGAGTGATACTTCAGTAAACATCGAAGATTTCATTTTGCTAACTTGTTTTGAGAGGGCTTGACATCATTCGTAGCTCTTCTCATAACTGCTAATATTTGTCTTCAAAATACACTAACGGATAGAGAGATGTAAAACGAGAGTTTAATTCAGTTGCTTTCAATGGTTCTTGTATATCTCGTTGTTTAAGATTTGGTTGCACTTCGTACAAATTATTTTATACTTCAGAGTAAAAGTAAGATACCATATCAAGCACGATTCTTAATACTTGACTGTCATTATTGTCTTCTACTCTCTAGTTAATTAATGACAACTTGATAATATCAAAAATATTTATGTACATGTTTTTGAGTAGATTTTTATTCATTAAACTTTTGTGCCAAATTTGTCTTATTATTTTGGCGGGAAAAACAGAGTGTGACGAGTAATGGAGGTGTTGTTGATCAGTCAATCACAGGTTGATTTAGAATATAACAGTGTTTATCTGTTGTTTTAGGTACAAATTAGGTTTCGGTTTTATGCTAAAAATACCAAATGTGTGTGAGTAGATGTCAGTAGGTCATAAAAACAAAATAATATTCTTAATCCTGCAACTCTAAATCATCTTTACTTCATAATTTCCCAATCCTCCCATTCAAATATAAAAACAAATTAAATCTTCCTATATGGCTGTAAGACCATGCTAAAGCTTGCATGCTTTCTGCTCATTGAACGAACACTCCTAAAAACGCAGGCTATTATCTCTATACACGCACAATAGAAAACGCATTAAACCGCTTAAAACGAGACGTAGCATGATAACATCACGTGCGGGCCAAGCAATACAACGATTGTTTCATCCGCTTTTACTTTAGAGCCATCCTAGTAACGAGACACGTAACAAATTTAAAGTTGTTCTGAATCGGCCTTGTTGATTCTGGTGTTGATCCGCGGGTGTTCGCACTGTCCATACCACTGATTGCTATATTTCCTATTACAAATATCGATATTTGGTTGGTTATCGCCTGACTCGTCGATTGCGTCGGGCCTACAGGGTTGGCTTGGTCGCTTTGGTTTACTGTCTCCCGCTGAAAATCAGTTATGTGACTGATAGTGAGCAGACTTTAAATACGAATTTATTTTTTATTTAAGCAATATTTGTATTTATATTGATTTGATTTGATTTTGCTTAACGTTTTATATTATGCACTTTGGCTATTCGAGACGATGAGTGGTGATAGATGAGGATGAAATATAAATAGAAGGGAGGAGGGGAAATCCGGTACAGGCACGTAGCCTACTTCTTTCGAAAAGTACCAATGGGACCAACGGCTTCATGTCCCATCCGAAAGGACGGTGTAACTTTGACAGTCATATAGGTTCCTCCACTTACCCGGACTGCCGAGCAGACGTCGAGGAGAACGAAGCCGTTACAATAGCTCTAGAACCCTCCATCTGCTCAAACCAGCGGTATACGTGTGTCTTAGGCCAGAGCGTTCACCCACTCTACTACCCGTGACCACGCCCGAAGATCGCATTACTACGGTGTTCGAGTGGAAACTGACTACACGACCTCGGCTAAACCGTTTTATTCGTATGAGTTTTTAAATTTATGTGTTTGTGTGTACATTCGTGTATATAAGAGGGCGAACGATTTATTTATTTATTTATTTATTTATTTATTTATTTATTTATTTATTTATTTATTTATTTATTTATTTTTATTTATTTTTATTTATTTATTTATTTATTTATTCGTTTATTTATTTATTTATTTATTATTTATTTATTTATTATTATTTATTTATTAGTACATACATTTTAATAAAGTTACATGTTATGATACACTCCTACTTGATGCCCTTATATTAAATTAAGATAATCTATTTAAATTGAATATAACAATAATTATTTCTTACTTAGTATTAAACTATTGGTTGCCATCTTTTTTTTATAAAATAATTATATATTCTGTAAGGCAATAAGGAATAGTTAGTAACGCCTAATATATTATTTCATAGAGAACATACAATTTTAACAATTCATCCAATAAACGATAATACGAATCTATATCTAATATAAATCTATTGCCAAGTTAGTAATATGATTTTATATACATTTTATCTTTGTACCCATACTTCTGATCATAAGGTTACAATACTAAACCAATAGAAGTGTGCTATCTGATTTGCATCGGGTTTCCTAAAAGAACGTTTTAAATTCACAAATAATATTTTTTAGACGAGTGAGCGCAGCGAACGTAGTCTTTCCTAACACTATACTCGATTGGGCCTTGGCCGTGACCAATGTCTGTATGTTAAATGTCTGTCTGTTTGTCCGGGCTCATACGGCCGAACGGCCAAATAGATTGAGCTGAAATTTTAAACAGACATCCGTGACCAGGTAACTTAGAACTGCTAACAAAATGAGAAATATCCGTTGCGATTTAAGCTCACAAGAAATAAAAATGTGACAAATTTGAACTTAGATTGCAAATGTTTAAAATACCCATTAGTAAAATAGAACACAGCCTGTGAAAGTTTGCGATCAGATCATAGCTACTAGTTGAACCAAGTCGATGTGTATTACTTTGTTTTTGTCATGCATGGCTTAATCTGTCATTCTGTAAATGGATACTATTATTATACTCTTCGTTTGGGCTGGTGATGATCTACAAGAAACAGTGCAATAATGTCAATCTTGAAGTAATATGACGTATATAATTTTGTTCATAATTCTAAACTTTGTTAGGAAGTCTCGGAGTACGCTTCCGTTTGCCTAAGCTGTGCATATTAGCTCTGTTTACTTATCGTTAAAGGCGAGGAAAGAGACGTATTTTATCTCGCAAACATCAGCTGGTAAGTGGGGAAGTATATTCCTTTCCAAAACTAGAATTCGAGCTCTGGCAGTCGTTGTCGGGGACCCCCCATATTCTCTGACGACCTTCCCAACGACGACGACCAGGACAAAACGAACGATGACAAAGACGATGACGACCACGACGCGAGAACCCTCCCTTTTCTTTCACCTTTACCCGTGGCTATTTCTGACCAGCACCAGCATGGGATTTTCCTCCCTATATCCTCTAGGCAAGAGTGGTGATTTTTGACCTAGCGGTTGTCGCACCCCTTATCCAAACTAAAACTAAATTGGGACGTATGGGACCAGCCATTTTTCATAATTAGACGACGACAAACGGTTGACGCACCCTGAAACCAACAAACTATAAACCACTTTCTCTGTTCGCCTAGGCCTAAATATTTTATATTTTTGGGTTTATTTGGATTAAGGACGCGTCAACCGTTAGGTCATAATGCACGACTCTAGCCTAGAAGATGGGGAGGAGGGGCCCATGCTGGTCAGAACCAGCCATGGGTAAGGGGAGGAAGGGGGATTTCTCACGTCGTGGTCATTGTCTTCGTCATCGTTCGTTGTGTCATTGTCACCGTCGAAGGGGAGGTCGTCAAGGGAAGGGGGAGGTGTCCCCGACGACGATTGCCAGAGCTCGCCTCTAGTTTTGGGGAGTATAATATACTTCCCTCTTATTAACTGATGTTTTGCGAGGTGGACCTTTTCTCTTGAATCGCCTTTTACGATTAGCAGAGCCATGCTCTGGGCCAATTCTACCCCGAGCCCAGACGGAATCGTCTTTAATTTTTCATACATTGACGCTGGAGGAAGTACCTGTTCTAAGGGTCATACACCGGCCGTTCCATTTAGCCTGGAATGTAGCCTATCTGGTCAACAAGGGTCTGTGACCACAAATGTTTGTGTAAAGATTATACTAGGGAAACGCCAAAGTCGTTGTTAGACGAGTGAGTGAGCCATGTGTTGAGTACCCGCTAACATTACTTTTCTTCCCTCTAACTTAGACCTCCCTAGCCTATCATTGGCTAAAGTGGCGCATTATGGCCGTACAGTTGACGTGCCCTTAAACTTAAAAACTTAAAAAACCTTTTATTTATACCACAATATAATTACCTAACTTAAATCGAATTAATGTTCACGGGTACTCAACACGTGGCTCTCTCACTCGTCTAACAACGACTTTGGCGTTTCCCTAGTAGTATTCTAACCTATATATTTGAAACACACTTAATGAAAATTCACCGCTACATGTGCTACACTTTAAAAAAATACCAAAACAATAATACCTTCTCCCCGTAATATAAATAATAATATCAAGGACCCGGCACCTCCACCAACAATGTTATTCTTATGGAGCTAAAACTTTTCTCGCTCTACCCGGCACCTCCACCAACAATGCTATTCTTATGGAGGAAGTTAAAAATGTTTAGGGCTACCTGGCACCTCTACCAATATTCGAATCATTAGTTTATTAGATAGTATGGTGAATTGGACATCATTATAAAACTAGGAAAACGCCAAAGTCGTTGTTAGACGAGTGAGCGAATCATGTGTTGAGTACCAGGGAACATTTGCATTTAAATTGATTGATATACCTAAAGGTATCATACTAAAATTTGTAATACGTATTTGAATTTTATTAAACACGTGAACTGAACGGAAAAGGGAGCGTTATCTGTAGCGAACCGAAGGCTATGGCACTAAGCTATTTTGCTAAGGAGGAAGAACATCATGCTGCTTGATGCACTAGTAGCTTTTAGGCAAAGCAAAAACATACATAAGATGACTATTGAGCAGTTTAGTTTAAGCTTTGGGAAAGGATCAAAAAGCGCGTAATCCCAAATAGGATGAAAACATGAGAAAAAGGAGAGTTTCATATTAAGCAGTTTGGTAACAGGAATTTATAGAATCATTGAATGCGCGTTCTTTGCAAAGATTAAACAGAAAATGAAAAAACTGTTTTATACTAATAATACATTATCGAATATAATATATCATATTATAATATTATAATATATCATTGGAATCAGGCGACTGATGTTTTGTTCCAAAGATTTTTTAATACTAAAAATGGAAAATAGTATATATCCACATTTATATAATATATATTATTATATTATTATTATTTATTATTATTATTTATTTATTTATTTATTTATATTTGTATATATTGCTACGATTAGGCGCCTTTATTATGATATGATTATTGTGTGGCTCGTTAGTCTTTTGAGTGGCTCGTTGGTCTTGTGGTTAGCGTATCTGCTTCCACTGCAGAAGTCCCAGGGTTCGATTCACGCCAAAGTCAGAAGTTTTTTAACTTCTGATTTGGACTTAAGTCCGTCAGTTCTTGTCTTAGGAGTTTGTAAACGGTGACTTTGGAGCCGTCCTAGCAACGAAGCACATAATAAATTCAAAGTTGTTCCTGAATCGGCCTTGTTGATTCTGGCGTTGATCCGCGGGTGTTCGCACTGTCCACACCACTGATTGCTATACTTCGTATTAAAAATATCGATCTTTGGATGGTTATTGCTCACTCGTTGATTTCGTCGGGGCCTACAGGATTGGCTTGGTCGCTTTGATTTACTGTACCACACTGAAAATCAGTTAAATAACTGAGTGGGTAGACTCTAAATACAATTTATTTATTTTTATTTGTTTATAAGATCATACAAATACCTAAATAAATTCTTTGATATTTTTAAAGCTGTTAAAATGAGCAATTCTGATTCTTCATGTCACATAATAATGCAGTGTACAAGGTGAACTTAAGGCTGTGTGTTCACCAAAAATCAAAATCCGAAATATGCATAAAGAAGTAGTTATAGAGTATGATCATTAATCACAGTCTTTTGAAAAGATAAAAATATATTTTCTGGATTTTTTTGGTCGATGCATTTTTCCTCTATTGCTACTTTTTTGAACGATTTTTGGTGCTAAGTTTTTCCCAAAGTATACCATTTGGATCGCAGATATTTTTATTGTAGCTTACACTCATCTTTGACTATAGAATGCGTTATTTTTAAATGAGTATCTTCAATACCTTACATTTTACAGTGTATTATATTTTCCGGTACTTTTGGGTATTTATACCGTAAAAAGAAAAAAAAGGAAGATCTTAAGATACGAAAGCTATACATTTCAAAATACTACATTCTATAGTTAAAGATGAGTGTAAGCTTCAAGGAAAATATCAGCCATCCAAATGGTATACTTTTGGAAAAACTTAGCACCAAAAATCGTTAAAAAAAGTAGCAATAGAGGAAAAATGCATCGACCAAAAAAATCCAAAAATATTTTTTTGATCTTTTCAAAAGGCTGTGATTAATGCTCATACTCTATAACTACGGTTTTATGTTACTTTTGGATTTTGGTTTTTGGTGAACACACAGCCTTAAATCCAACTTGAAAAGCACAACATTGCCGGCAGAATCCATTTGAATACAGGATATAGTCAGTCTGTTGTTTAAGAACGTAGAAATCATTCTAGCCACTTTCTATTTAACAAACACAAAAAGCAAAATTAATATTCTCTCAGAGAACCAAGGACCTAGCACTCCATAGCATATTGCTTATTGAACACGGGAACGGCGACCATTGTGTTTGAACAGTCAGCTGTCAGCCAACCTAGTTCACAGAGGTGCAAGATGTAGGCCTAGTGTTTTGTGTGAAAATGCTTGTTAAAAGTAAGTTATAAGTGTTATAAGTAACGAATTATATATGCAACTTGAAACAACCATGATTACAAAATACCATTGAAAGCATGTCATTAGATTTGAGTTTGAATTCCCACACAATGGCCGCCGGGCGCCGAACAATTAGCAATAGGTACAGCAGCACTCATGGGTCATCTAGACCTACTAAATAGAATTCCAACATCTTCGCAGAGAACAGTTATCTGGCAATTCTATCTCTGTTAATGTTTACGTGTTTAAATTACCCTATTGTTAATTGAGATTGAATTTGTGATGTAACGCGAGATTCTCGGAAATCTATGAAACATAGTCTCTTCAAAGGAATAGGAGTTTGTTCATCAGAGTGAAGTTAATGCGTTTGTATTGTGAGTGATAATAATATATCGTATGTGGCATGGCATCATCTAATTTAGAGTGTAGGTACTATTAATACAAGTTCAAAATTATATTATGCTATGGAGATGTTTAAGCTAATGAAAGAGATAGTGGCAAATACTTGTGTGGCTTCTAACTATTATATTTAATCAATAAGGAAGAGTCTCTATAATAAGAATAATAAGAATAATAAGAATAAGTCTCTATGGTTTTAAATGTTAGTGCGAAAATAGTA
This sequence comes from Sweltsa coloradensis, assembly GCA_024449915.1. Taxonomy (NCBI): domain Eukaryota; kingdom Metazoa; phylum Arthropoda; class Insecta; order Plecoptera; family Chloroperlidae; genus Sweltsa; species Sweltsa coloradensis. The sequence goes on from JAMZAV010000512.1 coordinate 400,461, forward strand.
AAATTAGATTTCTTGGTAAAAAAAAAAGAAAACGTAAATTACAAGTTTAAAGATTGACCATTGAGATGTTAACTCCAGTGTTTTATACGTTTGCTTATTCCCGCTATTTATTGCAAAAGTAAATAATTACGTTATAATAAGGTGAACATTGTTTTTTATGAATTATTATACTAAATATTTACTTTTAGAGGAAAATGTTCGGCTGGACCGTTACCGATTCCTACAAAAACAATGGCAGATTGTTGAAGATTTCTTCTAAAATAGAGGTTTCGAACAATGTATTTTCCACAATTATATGTAAATGTCTTATTTTGATATATTATTTCTAACGAATTAATGTTTTTGAAAAGAAAGAAAGATGAGTGTTGGGATGAAGTAGAAGAAGAACGACTATTGGAGGGCATAAGAAGAAGCAAGAAAGAAGAGGACGAGATTGAAGAATAAGAAGAAATATTGGAAGACGAAGAAATTGAAGGAGAAGAAGACGTGACACGCCCTGCAAGCCGATGTGATGATGATTGTGAATGATGATGTGTTAAATAAAATATGTGTGCTTGATAAAATCTGATAGTTAGCCACCCACTGACCCGACTTTTTGGAAAAAAGAGAAAGAAATATGTAACACAAAAAAATGCTAAAAGTTGCAAAAAAAAACGGCTTAACAAATATAATGGTTGGAGGTTGGCTTTGTAAGTAAAAATAATCAAAATCTTTTAAATGAAAACATGCAGGTAGAGATGTGTGAAAGTGATGTAAAGTAACATAATATTAAAATGCTGTCTACTACGCACGACTGGTGAAAACGATGTCGTCTCCAGCATTTATAATCCCGCTCCAGACTCCACCCCCCCCACAGGGATATCGTCTTGTTTTATACAGGGCTGTTACACACATCACAGGTTTCGAATAAGTGTTTGCCCTGCGTTAATGTCAACGCAAGCCATTCTGTCTGCCTCATGAAAAGAGCTCTTCCCCTCCGCCGAATGTAACAAACAGCTAATTTGTTAGACAATTTAACCTCTCTCTTTGTAGTCTAAGCAGTATTTGTTTTTACCGTCGTATTCGGGCCTGGCAATTAGATTTGTCCTAGAGCTCCCGTTTGCAGTTGCCGACAAGCTTAATTGAACTTTAATGACATCACAAGCAGGCGGCAGTGGAGCTATGAGTGGCTGGCTGTGACTGTGAGTTAGCATAAAGGGCTTGTTTTGATAGTATTTTATTTATTTTATTTTTATTTATTCATCGTCTATCCGATACAGTTAAAAACTGATTTATAAAAGAGGACAACTAAATAAATCTCATCATTACATAGATGCAGACACAACAAGGAACTACAGTTAAGTAAATATTTTAAATTATCTTTCAACAACAATGTATTGAAACACAATAATTTTGGTAACAATTTCGGAAAGGATATTAAATGCAATTAATAAACCAAATATAAACAGAGGGTGGGGGATAAGAGAGAGAAAAAAATAAAAAAATAAAAACCTTGCATTGGGATAGGCCATTATGATGATAAGTACCTTTCACCTGGGATAGGAGATTTATATCATATTGAAAATAAATAGGGAGAGAAGATCTTTTGTACGCATCACTTTTATGTACGTCTTTCTGTCCGTCTCACAATAAAAAGCCCAACACGACATCCGATCGACATGCGTTTTTTTATGTTTGAACTTCAGCGAGGAGAAACATAATGTTTATGCTAACCTTGGGGTCAGTTGGCGAACTTTTGTTTAAATAAATTATTTTTTTATTTCCTCGGCACCATTAACAAGAGATTTAAAAGCAGAGAAAGATTGTATCTGTGTGTTGTTTTGACAATCTGTTGTCATCAGTAGCTTTGCTTCCTATTTGGGAACTCCTATACCCGTGTTTGAATATAATTCTGTCAACCAAGTGGACATAAAAGGGTTACATAACCAGCCACTGATGAGGTTGATCAACAATAATACTAACAACGCCGTCATACTGTAATAAACGGATTGTGTTATAATTGACCATGAGGGATTTAATGCCATACCTGACATAACAAGGCCACAAAAACTTCAAACGGTTCATATTAAAGTTTTCTGGATTGGTAAACTTACTTACGATTCTTCCAATACTGACAAGTTTTTATGCAAGCTCACACAATGTTGCACATCAGCAGAATTTACTTCGGAGCCCCCCCCCCCCCTCCCCCAACCAACATGAATCGAATTCAAAAATCCTCTGACTAGATTCATCGTAAATCATTCTATTCTTAACCACTGGACCAATAGTCGCACAAATATGGCTATCTGAATAGAGGCGAATGACAGTAATTTCGTTTCAAACGAAACATGAATATTACTAATTTTGCTCGTTCTTGACGAAACTACTTAAGGCATTTGAGAAATCCGTGAAAGACATTATTATCCAAATGGATAAACCTTTACCATGGATGAAACTTATGGACAACAGATTTTCCTCTGCAAATCCTATTGTACTAAACGAGTAAGAAGAAACAATGGATCCCTTAATCTTTCACGAAGAAACCCAGCCAAGTTTCTAACTTAACATTTGATAGGATTCCCACTCTTTCCCTTTCATCATAATCACCAAGCATTACACAGAGATAACCTTTTTCGGAGTTCATATGGCTTATCCTTAACCACAAAGGTACAGAGTCCTTTGAGTTAAAAGCATCATGAATGAATCTTTAATGATCAAACAATAAAACTTTACCGAGCTTTGAAACGCAAAGAAGAGTCAAAGTCATCAAGTTCCACCAAGCAAAGAAAGAATAACTACTTGAAATATAAACAAAGAAACGACCATACTTTGTGTTAAATGTGGGCATCATTAGTGTTATATAAAAACACAAGCTTAACAAGTAAACGGTACTACGCATCAACACACAAAGAACAAAATTAAATTAAAAGCGGGCGTTCAAAGACAAAGAGAACAAAACCACATGTAGAGAGATTTCCCTAGGCTACACATTCCATCATAGGCATAGATCTGACTTGAATCTAGTGTTTGTAAAGCAAATATGACAGAACATCTACTCAGTAATTGACAATTATAAATGTAAAAACAACACCCCTTAAGGGAATTTCCGTGTGATTGAAAATAACCACATTGAATAGCTCGACAAATTGGTAATTTCAATAACATAATAAACAGGTTCCACAGCGCTGATGTGGGTTCGTACTAGAGGTAGAAACATGAAAGGGTGTTAACGAACAACGGTTTCATGTGGGCGTGATTGAGATCTTCAACACCAAGCTCCTCGTTTACTATTCAGCATTCCAGGCGTTTGGAGAGCTGCGCCCTTTAACTTTACTGTGCGTGTTTAATGGGAGCCGTCCCACAGTGCCGCTTCCCGTAAAGCCATCAACCTTTTTTCCTCCCATTGCCATCATTACTACCTGTCGATAAAGACCATGTTACACTAGTTGACCTTATGAAAATTTATTTATTCCCCTAAGGCCAACAGCTTATATGTGTTAATTAGGTAAGGAGCGGGGCGTTGTTGGCCTTGAGGGAATTGATTTAATCTCCTGTGGCCAATAGCGTATATGAATCATTTAAAGTAAGGGGCAGTCCGTTGTTGGTCTTGGGGGATAAGTAAATTTCCATAAGGCCAACAAACCTTGTTTGTATATTCAATAATGAAATGCAGTGTGTTGGCCTTTGGGGAATAATTAAATTCCCCTTAGGCCGGCAACGCTTTCTGTAACATGGTTTTCATGGACAGATAGAAATGATGGCATTGGGGGGAAAAAGTTGATGGCCTTACGGGAAGCGGCAGTGTAGGAAGAGACTGTTTAATGTACTTCGTTTCTTGCATAACGTCAAAAACGATGTTTACAATTAATCAATTTTCTCCACCGGTTTTTAAAGTGGGTTTAACTTAAGAAGAATGACTACTGCCAATATTAGGCACTATTTGGCTCTATTACGCAACTATTTGGATTTACCTGACTTAAGGGAATATCTCACGAAATTTTACGCAAAATTGATAAATAATCTTTCAGATCCAAACTGCAGGAATTACGAGCAATGAAAAACCTAACCTCAAAACAAGAGTTAACTACCGTCAAATCAACATTTAAAAATAACGTGCGTTTGCATTGTGGGGGAGTTTTGAGGGCGTTCCATGCTAGAAATATAGACATGAACCAAGTCGAGATGCTGAAATGTATTCTTCAAAGCTGGATCGTGATTGGTCGATGCCCCTAGCGCTTGTAAAGCTTCGTCTTAAAGGGGAATTCACCCGCTAAACTAAAAAAATATTCTTCAAACAGGCTAACTAGTTATGAATTTAGCAATTGACAGAAAAATTATGGGTCCACCATGACCCGAAAAAAAGTGTCAAACTTAATATTTTTCGAGCTAGGTCCCATCGGCAAAAATCTCTGCTAAAAAATAACATTGGGACGATCTTTATGTCCCGTGACCGTGGAAGATTTTGATCCAAAAAAATACTGGCTATTATTTCCGTACTCTACAGTGTTTTCTGTAAATTCTCTTTATTTTGTTTTGTAATTTAGGCAAGTGGTTCGGTCAAAATATGCTGATTACCAAGAAGGGTGTGATTTTGGAATGCATATTTTTACGTTTTTGAGTGAATATTTGTGCCGAGTTTCAAGACATGATGATATAAAGGGTCATTTAAGATTGGTACGATGCTCTTGTATCTATGTGGAACAAAAAAATCCGAAAATCCGGTTAAGGCCGATTAACGAAATTTCCCAAAACAGCAATTTTCGCAAATTTCTTGATCAAAAAATTGGAAAAATCGTGTGAAATAACAATCACAAGATATCATTTTTTAAATTGTCATTTTATTGAGTGTAGTATTGTGGTATAGATTATGTGGTAAAAATATTATTTTGAGGTAAAAGCCCCTTTAAAATCTGAACAGTGAACTTACCATTAGGTGTCCACGTGTTGTTCTCACTTTATTCATGAAAATCAGAATGCTGTGTCGACGCACAGTTATAAGAAAATACTTAGAGAAAATTCCGTTCATCTGCGGACTTATATTTTCCTGCGGGTTTATTTACTAATGTGACAACAGTTGATCAACAGCGACAAATGACAATAGTTTATTAAAAGTGACAACAGTCGATCAAAAGTGACAACTTTAGTGAGAAGAGCGAGGGAGCTGCCTCCTCGAATTTTCATCATGACAAATAAAATAGTAATATTACTTATTTTTCTATATGTTGTTGTTTATCAAGTCAAAGAAATATTGTCAGACGGTTTTAAAAGTGTAAAATATGTCATTTCTGCCACTAGAAAGCTTTGTACGCTTGGCTCAACGCTGCACGCATATGACTGCAGCTATACAAGCTTATAAGCTGTGTATTGGCAACAATAACACATTTAACATTTTTAATGCCATCTGTCAATGTTTCTTTGACTAAATAAACAACTACACATACAGAAAATGTGTATTACTATTTTATTTCGTGTGATGAAAATTCGATGTGGCAGTTCTTACTTGCTCTTCTAGAGTTGTCGCATGCGATCGACTGTTGTCACTTTTCGCTGTCTCTGTTACTTACTAAATAAACCCCCAGATGTTCAATTTATTTAATTATTTAAACAGTCTCCCCATTTGAAAACAACTGCAACATTTTATAGTTGGATGAGCGAAGCGAAGACTTCAATTTCACTGACCCCCCAAAAAATTTAGCTCAGGTATTAATTAATATATATATTTTTTTTTGTCTGTTCGCTCTCTACCGGTCAAAACGGCATATGCGATCTTGATGAAAATTTGATGGGAGCTTCGAAATCTCTGAACTTAGACTTGCCACGTTTTTGGGTACAATCTAAGAAATATTTCTCATGAATATCGTACTTGTACGATTTTTTCGATTTTTAGTGCGATATTTTTGTGACATTTGGGCCGATTCTGACCAAACAGGTGGGGCTACAACATTCAAATTTTACATAGACATTAAGGTTATGGTGATGTAGTACCTTTTGAAAGAAAAAGTTGAAAAAGTCAGCCAGAATCCAAGAAATAAAGGTTTTAATTTAAGTTTTTACGGTATATAATAACAATTAAAAAGTTACAATAGAAACTTGACAACAATCACCTACAATGCGTTCATAAAGCACTTGCAAAAGAAGAGTGATCCCACGCAAACTAAAAACTAAAAAAAGCTCATCCATCAACGCGAAAAAAAAAGTGTTTGCGAAGCTTCCTATTTTAAATATTCAGCTGAACCTTTCATTATAATGCTCTCCTTCAACCCATGTTATTAGAGTTAATATAAAACGAACAAGTACGGGTACACAAGTAACCAAAATAGCGAGCGAAGCGTATCGTTGTAAACGTTCAGAATCAGTTATGTTTTTGGTGGAGGTGCCGGGTTGGCAGAATTTCTCCTTCTGATCTCCCGGGTCACACAAATGTTCTGTATCATCGTTGTATGGACAATACAATCATGTAGGCCTACATGGAAGTAGACAACATTTTAGCTAACTCTCTTCTCTAATCAATTGACATATTCAATACATATGTAATAGTTTTGAACTGCTATTCTGAATTTTGTTGCAGATTCTTCATGCAAAAATTCGTGTTTTGTAAAGTAAGATAACTATTTATTATTTTAAAGTTTACTGCTATAGTTTACAACTGTTCTGAAAATGTGATTTATAATGCTTGGTTTAATACATGATATCAGAAAATAGGAAAAGGTAATTTTTATGTATTGTGGGAAAAAAATAAATACGCTGAAACATGGTGTGGTTTTCACAATCATAAAAACTGAAGAAGATTTTCTTTAAATGGAGTCTGGTATACTCGGACAACGTACGAACTTACGATGAAAAAAAATAAAATATATTGATAGACTGTGTTCTTCGCGAAACAAAATCAGAATTTTGATGAATTACAAAGTAGATGTCTCAAATTCATTTTCATTTCTGCGCTTTAAAAGGCAAAGTAACAACAAGAAATCTAAATTTAAAATGCATAATTCAAAACAATGACGCAGTTTTCTTCGTTCATAAGTCACTCCTGTCCGTCTGTTTTTCAACTCTTCATAATTGAGTCTTAATTTATTCATGTTAATTTCACCTCTTTCCATTAGGGTGTATTAACTTGTTTTTAATACTATTAGAACTGAGCTAGTAATCAATGGCTTGAACCCGAGAAGCGAGCCATGACGTTTCTGTCTTGAATCATTCTCCACACTCTAGGGTCAATACATTAGGTTGATTACCACCTGGATTCCAATTAGTCTTAGAACCATTTCCGTGCATCCTAGATTAAGCGTAACCGCAACTGAAGGGTTGTCAAAGGTGCATTAAGAAATTAGAATTTTAGTTAAAAAAAACAGCTTGAGTTTAAAAGATGGTAGGTCTATATTGGTTTTGTTTCATGTTTGGGATATCTAACAAGTTTCATTTATTATAAAGTTGTCAAACATTTCTCAAGAACATTAAAGTACACGTTACTAATTTAAATTATAATGATTTTTAAAGAATAAAACAAATGAATACAAAATAAAATCAGTGGTTATTTAATTGGAAAGAATCTTCACTCTGTGAATAACTTTTCCGTCCGTCTGTTTGCGTTTTCCGTCTCAAGATTCAACCGAACATAACCTAAAATTTGGATGCGATTTTTGTTGATTCTTATTTCAAGATATAAAACATTAGTTTTGGCGAATTTACAGGTCAAGAAGCGTGACAATAGCCCCTATCTTAAGGGGCAAATCGACCCGGCACCTTCACCAACCTTGATAATATAGCGGAAAGCTTTGCAGTACGCCTGCATCCATGCGTGCCGATCATATTCTAGTGCGTGTGGCGTTGTACAAGCTTGTACCAGGCGCTACACTGGCCGTCACCGTGTATTGGATGTAGGTCCCATAGGGAATCTCCAGCAGCAATGTGTGACAACTTTGAACCACCCTCGACTCCCGTGTGGTCGTCGAAGGCGGGCGACGTTAATGGAAGAGAGGAGGTGAAGGTGGAAGTTGCCCGTAGCCTACGGACACTGAACTTGTTGAACTTGAAACATCTTGTTGTTTGCTCTAGCCGGGTTCGCCCGCTACATTTGCATAATTAATAAATACGTATAATAAGTACTTTGCAAACTCGTCTATAGTATAGACCATATTCCTCCCACATTGTTGCAAAACACGAACCTACTGTTGTTTTTATGTTTAATTATCTCCGAATGCACCTTTTTTTTGGACAGAATCTACCCAATACGCACCACTTTAAGATTGTTTTTTTTTTAACGTCTATCCTATTCAGTTACAAACTGATTCACAAAGGAGGATGTCCTTACAATAATAGCAGGACGTTTATGACTATTGCCATGCTTTTTTATGAAATTTCCTGCAACGAGGATAATGAAAAAGGTTTTTGGCGTCTACTATTAACTCAAACGACATGCTGTCGATCGGAGCCACATTCTCGAAACTTTTGCTTGCCAATGAAGTAAATGCTAGTTATGGGGTTATTTCATAAGTTGTCATCAACCGACCAATGTCATACGAGTTAGTAAACAGACCCCCTGGGATCAGACTGAGCGAAGGATTAATAACTGATCTCGAACACATGGAGTGCGCATGCTGTACTGTTACCTTGAAGCGACTAGGGTCAAAGATTAGGGTCTCATGTGAATGACTTTGGGTATTTCAAATGGAGCGGCCATATAAGAGATGCTTACTTGCATATTGACGGCAAACATGCCACGTTGCGTTTAAGTGCACAAAACGACTTCGCAATACGGGAAATGTTTTCAGAGATAAGCAATCGTGTTGTTTATTTTGTTTTACAATAAGAAAACCCGCCAAGTTAGTCCGTCTTCACTTCTCAACATCTGGCAGGTATGCATCCGCTATCCACGCGAAACGAATTAAGACATCAGTGGGCAGAACTCAATTAGAAAGGGGAAAATCTCTGGACCCGGCACCTCCACCAAAATCGAGATATTTGTTTTCATCTTCGACAGTCTGCTGATTAGGGGGTATTCACCAGCGAAACTCAAAAAATATATTTTGCTCGGGATAACTAGATATGAATTTAGAAAGGAACAGAAAAATTATTGGGTGGACCATGACCCGATTTTTTTGTCAAACTCGGTTATTTTCGAGCTAGGTTCCATCGGCAAAAATCTCCCATAATAAATAACATGGGGACTATCTTTGTGCCCCGTGACATTGGGAGGATTTTGATCCAAACAAATATTGGCCATTAATGACGTACTCGGAAACCTTTTCTGCAAATCTTCTATATTTTGTTCTGTAATTTGAGCAAGTGGTTCGGTCAAAATATGGTGATTACCAAGGAAGGGTGTGACTTTTGAAGGCATATTTTTTGGTGTTTGAGTGTATATTTGTGCACTGTTTCTATATACGATGTTATAAAGGGCTATTTTAGATTGGTACGATGCTCTAGTATCTATGTGGAACATAAAAGAAGCAAGTTAAAGCCGATTTAAGAAATTTCCCACAACGCCAATTTTCGCAAATTTCATAAAAAATAAATATAAAATCGTGTAAAATCACAGTTACAAGATATAATTTTTTTTAAACGGTCATTTGAGTGTAGTTTTATGCTATAGATTATGAGGTAAAACATAATTTTTGGGGGTAATAGCCCCTTTAAGAGATCAGTGGGCTTAGCTCAATTTTAGAAAGGGGAAAATATCTGGACCCGGCACCTCCACCAAAATCGCGATATTTGTTTTCATCTTCGACAGTCTGTTGATTAAGAAGCTTCGCCCCCATTTTAGGTTCTCCCTTGTCCTTTAACACTGCCCATCACTCATGTCCTCTCCATTAGTGTCAGCGCATGGACAATGTGACAAGAAATACAACGTCGATCAATCAAAACTATCAAACTTAGAGTTAATGTTGAAAAATCTTGGTAATTATGATAATACGTAGTCCGAGGTTGCCCATTGGGTTTAAAGACGGATAAAATCACAATACCGAAAAGCTTTTAACCATTTACTTTATCTCAAAAATTATATTAATTGTGTCGAATAGCAACATTGTAATAAAATAGTCGTAAAACAACAAAAATCTAATTCAACCTCGATAAGTTGGGTGCGGAATTTTTCTTCAAATAGTCGCACTTGGAATAAACCAACAAAGTTCATGATAACCTGAAATAGTCTAGAAGTTAACTTAAGAGGACCAAAATTCTCCGATTTTAAATTTAAAATAGTAAAATGTGTATTTTAAATGAATGAGTTGTATAAATAGTGGTACTTTATTACTAAGCTCCCTTAGTGACTTATGAAAACGACGTAGCCCAAACTCCAATTCACGAGGTCACGGATTTTATCCCGCCACTGACACTTTTGATAACCCTATTGTGGCCCTCCCTACAAAAAAATGTCTTTAGTTCATGTATAAACGTTTCCACGAAATCTAATATCATAGAGCCTAATAACCTCAAATCTTCTTAAACAAAGTGATTGTTCTCAACATCTTCCCCTAAGAGAATCCACTCAAACCATCAAGAGTGTTAATGTCGCCACAATTCTCTACGCACAACCCCAACGCGTCTAGACACAAGTACATGAGTGAGCCATAAGTTATCTGCGTGGCCTTTGACATCGTTCTCTAGAAAATGCTCTTAACAAGTAATATTTTAATTAACGCACATCAATGAGTAAGCATGTATTTAAGATAGGTTGTATTATACCGCAGTGACGTTGTCTCTAGGCCTCTTTATCAAGACGGATTACCGAGCGCTTGTTTAAGCTGATTGTAATTATATCGTGGCGTAAGTATGGTTTAATTAGGAGAGGAGCTAAGAGAAGTCACTAGACATTATCATGGGGACTCGAGCTAGTAGTGCGTGTAATTTACACTTCCCTTGTTCTCATTATAATAAATGTAAGCATTTTAGTAATAAAACATAAATAGATCGAGGTTGTTGATATTTTACCATGGCTCTGCATAAACACTCAAATAACAAAACACCTGTCAGAAGAAAACAAAAGATAAATAACACGCACCCCGCATTCGACTTATTTAAAAAGTCTGATTAGTGCCTTTAAGAAAATTAAAAATTTAACTAATTGCATTAACTAATTAAGTAATAAATGTGATAGCACAATTCGCTGAATTTTATATATTTGTCAAATGCTTACAAATAGTCAGTCGTGGAATTGAGCACATTATTCTGTTTAAATGTGGTTTACTATAAACTATGTCTTATAGTATGATAATATTATGTGTGAAAATTTCACAATACGTTTATATAATGGCGTTTTCCATTGGCCGCACTCAGGTCGCACTAGTGCGCCCTAGTGCGCACTGGATTGCCACTTGTCTTTTCATTTGTTCAGTTTTGTAATGTTATTCAAGTGGAGGTTGACAACAATGACATCTATGCACTCGCCGAGTGCATGCCAATGGAAAACGCCATAACTTAAATGCTAGCTTCTCCAAACACTGTATTTGTAAGCTACCGAAAAGAAAATATCTAGAAAGCAATGGTACATTTTTACGGTTGATATGGGAGAAACAATCACCTTGTATACAAAAATGTGTGATTAATAACATTTTAAAACGCCAAATTAAGTTAATAATAAAATTCACTCATCACTTACACTGTGAATTATATTCGAGAAAAAATATTATAACTAAGCTTGTAAAAGATATAAGTTTCTGAGTTTCCCAAATTGTGAATTTCCTTTTACCATTACTTTAATTAATTTTAATTGAACTGTGTTGGTAATATTCCGTTTAAGAATATATAAGTTTCTTAAAGACGGCCGTAACGAATTTTAGACTGTTATATCTTTTGAAAACGGTATAAATCTAAAACGCAAACTTTCTCACGTTATTGAAGATTGAACTTTATCTTAATGGTTGTCCAATTTGAACCAGTTTGAGCTATAAAGTTGAATCCAGTCGAGTATAACAGCTGTTGTATAAGACCATTTATATTTCTGTATGATAGACCTATTCATGTATAGCTCACTCCCCAGTTCGTGATAAAATGGATTATTTTGTGTTTACTCTGCCAACCTTAGTAAATGTGTGCATGGATAATTCCCTCTTATTGGATTTTCTACTGATTAGTACAAAAACACCATGAGCAGGATTACCAGCAAGCACGGATCAATAACCACACTTGTATTAGGTTATTCTATGGACGGATTTGTAATTGACACTAATTACCTAAGCGCTGATGTAGTTTTTTAATCCTCGTTTTCGTCGAATAAATCGTGGTTTTGTATCCGGTAAAATGGATTAAAGTGTTTTAAGTTTGCGTGTTCAAAATGTTGACTGAAACGTTCCACTTTTTGGTTCCAACGAAATATCTACGATCAATGTTTGATAGGATGCTAAATGTTTGGTGATCAAACAACGATAATTCTGATCAAACATTAAAATAACATTTCAGATCAAATAAACCTCTTGACATTAAGTTTGTTCCAGACAGGATTTACCAAATTGAATCAACTTAGTGAATTTGATATCCTTCACAGTATAACTAGTAGCAACTAGTAGCGTGGTTGCCTTAAGACAGAGAATTCCACTATAACGAATTGACTGTGTATGATTGAAACACATAGCTTATTCATTTACTTAATATATTAAAGTACATTAACAATGAAAATCATTGTCATTATCATATTCAAACTTATTTTGTTGTAATCATAATCTGTTACTACTGCTACGTTATTGTAAATAAAAGTAAGTGTGGCTCGTTGGTCTTGTGGCTAGCGTCTCTGTTCCAATGCAGAAGGTTCAGGATTCGAATCCCGCTTTAAGCACAAGCTTTTAAACTTCTGATTAGGACTTAAGTCCATCAGTTCTTGGGTTAGGAATTTGTACACGTTGACTTTGGCGCCGCCAGCAACGAGGCACATAATAAGTTCAAAGTTCGTTCTGCATGCATGCACGATCGAATATACGAGCAAATCATTAATGAGAATATTGTTTGAGCGTGGCTTTCTGTCGATCGATGCGACGTCTGAAGTGAAAGTTGGAGTGGTTGGTATTGTTGAAGTCCCGTGGGTTGTACTTGTTGATTGCCACTCCAGCCACTCGAGACTTGAACCCTATAATACCATTCTGGTCTTAAGTCGACCCTCAATAGACTCGACTGCAGACTTACCCGGCTAAGGAGGGCAGATAAAATAAGAGTCGAAGATAGAAACGAACAGATAATTAAACAAGAATGTGTAAGAGAGTATCCAATATAGGGAGCGAAGTATCATAAAGATTTATAAAATGCTCGTGTTATTGGATGAGCGAAGCGAAGACTTCAATTTCACTGACCCCCCAAAAAAAATTTCTCGGGTGATTTTTTTTGTCTGTTTGTTCGCACTCTACCGGGCAAACGGCAAATGCGATCTTAATGAAAATTGGAGATGAGCTTCTAAATCTCTAATCTTAGACCTGCCACGTTTTTGGGTACAATCGAAGAAATATTTCTCATGAATATCGTACTTTTACGATTTTTTTCGATTTTTAGTGCGATATTTTCGTGACATTTGGGCCGATTCTGACTAATCGGGTGGGGCTACAACATTCATATTTTACATGGACATTAAAGTTATGGTGATGTTTCTTTTTAAAAGAAAAAAAAAGAAAAAAGTAGCCAGAATCCATTGAATAAAAGTTTTAATATGAGTTTTTTTTAGGTTTATAATACAATTAAAAATTAACAATAGAAACTTGACAACTATCACCTACAATGCATTCAAAAAGCACTTGCAAATGAACAGTGGTCCTACGCAAACTAAAAACTTCATCCATTCAAAAAAGCAACGAATCAACGAAACTAAAAAAAGCGTTCGCGAAGCGGCCTAGTAGTCAAAATTATATTGAAATATTTTTGGTGGAGGTGCCGGGTTTAACATTTTCAATCTTTGGATAAATCCTGAACCGAAGTAAGTGTCTCCTAAAAGATTCTGCAACATCCTTTTTGAAGGGAAATGTCCACAAACAAACACATGTCGATCGGAGGTCATGTTCGGTTTTTACCACATACCCGGTCGCGGTTGTACGGGCGGACGAACAGAAAAGAGATGTATATAAAGTAAATAATGAAGTATAGTTACGTTTATTTCACACACTAAATTCTCAATTTCATTAATCGGGAAACACGCTCGTAGGTAAACACGTAGTTTTACGTAAATCAACACAGAAATTTAAAAAAAAACTTAGCAGGATATCGTAGCCCTGTCTCCCAATTGCCGGTCCAATGTTTTATCCTTAAGATAACGGGATGGTTGACATGATAAGAATTATATTTTTTATTATCAAATATATATTATTATATTCGACATTATAATCGTTGCAGTACTGTTCCTAACTATTCAGATCTACAATGCACCAACAATCCAGATGTTATGAAGATAACTGTCTCGGTAGCTTAGGGGTAAAGCACCCGTTCGGCAATTGGGAGACCAAGGCTCAATAACCCGCTGATATGCTTTTTATTTTAAAGAAAAAAAATATAAAAATATATATAATATAATATATAAAATGTAACCTTTCTTATGTCACCTTACTTCGTTGCTTCAATTGCTTAGAAGACTGGACGGTAAAATTATTCGTACGCACCCTTCCTTTCGTTCTCTCTCCGTATACCACATCACTTAAGGCAACCGAAAACACATTTTACATTTCCTGGCTCAAATCTAGTTGGCAATTCGGTTTTCACCAACAGTATTAGAATAACGAAGCTAGGGATGCGCACATTAGTCAAATAACTATGAGTAAACTTTTCCAATTATATTTGCAAAAACTTAATGAAACCCAATTTAAAAATTCACATCATTTCAATTGGGTTCTTTCAATAAAACAGTGTTTTTGTTTGAATTAGATCCATTAATATAAAAAACTTTCTGGTTCAAGCCTTTATTGGCATTGCATATTTATCACACAATTTGTTTTAACCTTAAATTAATTACCCGTTGTATATTATCCATTTTTCTTGCGGCAATAATGAAAATATTGCTGTTTTCCAATAAAACATGTGAATAATTGACTAAAGAAACACGTTATGTTTTAACACAATTTCATAATATATGTTAAATAAAATTCACATTAAACAAAGTGTGTTAATTTGAGTTCAATGACAAATAAACTCCAATCATGAACCACAAACAAAATGTGTTCAAAATATAATAGATTACAATTCCTTCTTTAGGCATCTTATTTATTTAAACAGTAATCGATGAATGCTGAGTATCACCAAAAAATTATTTAAGTTTATTGGTTCAAATAAATTTTCATAAACGTTTGCAATGACTTGGTGCTAATTTTAATAAAAAATATAATCATAATAATATTAGTACTATTAAATTCAGAAATCCAGAATTTTAGAGTTATAAACAGTTGCCGGTATTTATAGTAAAAACTAAATATACATCGATTAAACTGAAATTGTGAATTATTTTCCTGCAATTTACCGCTCTTTCAAAAAAAAGAAAAAAAAGTTTCTTGATTATTTTAACCACAAATACTTGCCTCTGAATTCTTGTTTTCCTGGAATTCACAACACGTATCAAGGCCGATTTTTACTCGCAAAAATTTAAATTCCTTTCTCTGCCAATTCACCAATTTTAGACATAAAATCAAAAATGCATTTTATTTGCGGCACAAATGCATTCTTATTTATCACATTAGCTGCAAAAATAGATGTGGTACGTAATGTAAAATAAATTGCAACTTTAGCCTGCATATTATATAAGAAGCTTTTACGAACTCGTTTTTCCAAACTGTTGTGTTTTAAGGACTTTGAAGTCGATCAACGCCATACACGAATATATCTTTAACTTTGAAGTTTTTCTATTTCTGTCTGTTTATTTTTCTTTGCCTTCTCGTCGGTCATCTTCTGTCACCAACTTCCGACTCGTGTGAAAGCAATTTCGGTCAGATCTGTAGCCAGCTGGTAGAAAGTATTTATTTTATTGGTGACTGAACGAAGACTCGTTGAATCGAATCGACCAGAGCGCGCCGTCATTTTATCTCATTTAGAGATATCAGACAGTGAGGGAGAATTCGATATTGTAGGATATCGGTTGACCAAACCACTTCAAAAATAGAGGCCATATAGGAGAATTTACTAAAAGTAATATCCGGATATGGTTGTGGGTTTTTCCACAGAACTAAATGTATAGAGAGGATTGAATTTCAAATCAAATCTAAACTTTTTTACCTCCTGAGGATTGTCGACGTCGTCGATATTGAACGGATAAAAATTGACTTGATATCCTGTAGGCGTATATGTTGTTTTAAAGCGGATATGGTTTTGAGAAAGAAATTGGATAAACACGAAAATGTTCGTAAAATGTTAACAAAAAATTGTATAACAATTGTGATGTGATACCAACTTGTCCTAAAAAATCCTGACTGAAGCTCGAACCTTAAACTTCCGGTTCTTTTCAATGAACTATCTGAACCACAAGGAAAATCTATGATAAATTGTTATCTGATATCATACGTCAAGAATATCTGAAGAGCAATCTTATACTTAGAATCCATATTATTATGTCAATATAAATATCTGAGGTTGTCATTTTTTTTACTGGTTTTTGACTAAAAAATTCAGCCTTATTATAATTTTCTTAACATCTTGGCCTAACTATTATAAAGATATTAATCAATATAGCGGATTTGATTAAGGAAGTCACTTTATGATCGTGCATGTAAATTAAAATGGGTGTGGGGTTGAATTATTTGGTCAGTCACTTAACCAAGATCGATTTTCAGCTGGGGCAAACTGTTTTGGCAAGTGTTATCCAGTTTACACAGCAGCTGTATAGGTTTCATTTGTTATTTTGGCACACCATACTGCCAAAAACCACAATATGTTCATTTACTTGTTCATTTAATTATTATCGGTCGTGATTGTCTTATGTACAAATTATATAGGCCTTACATGTTTTTACCGGAATATATTACATGTTACATTTTCGTCCTCACACAGATTGTTAAATAAAATATACTCAAGTAAAAATAAGCTCAAATAACAAAAATAATAAAGTGTAATTTAGATGGACAATTATATATGTATGTTTAAGCGTTCCACATTATAAAAGGTATATCGTATAGCCACTGATGCATATAATATGCGAAGTATTGAAACTATTATATTAAATACATTACAAATTCATTCTTGCATGCGTAATGATGTTGATTTTGATAAATACCTAGTTGTAATGTGTTATTACAAAAACGTTTGTTTACAAATACAAAACAGATACGCTGGTTAAGTAGATTATCATTATTTAAATAATAACTAGCCACAAAAATATATTTGCAATAATTTTACACATTGATTGGATGAGCGTAGCGAGCGTAGCGAGCGAAGCGAAGATTCCATTTCACTACAATGGAGAAAAAAATCCGGAATGTTTTTTTTTTTCTGTATTTTTGTCTGTTTGTCCACAAAGATTCTGGCTAAACCGATACTCCGATTGCGATGAAATTTTATGGAGGCCTTCGAAATCGCTGAACTGAGAACGGCCACGTTTTTGAGCGCAATCGGAAAATTTTTTCTCATGAAAATCGAAATTTTACGATTTTTTTTCGATTTTTTAAAAATTTCTTCGACTTATAACACCTACATGCTTTATCCGATTTTAATGATTTTTGCACAGAACCTTTATTTTATGAATTAAGATATTCTTGTAAAATTGGAGCGCAATTGAAAAAATATTTATCATAAAAATCGAAATTTTACAGGATTTTTCTTTTTTTAAACAATTCTTTGACTTATAACACCTACATGCTTTATCCGATTGTAATGATTTTTTCGCAGAACCTTAATTTTATGAATTAATATATTAGTGTTAGATTTGAGCGCAATCAAGAAATTATTTCTTATAAAAATCGCAATTTTACGATTTTTTTTAAACAATTACGATGAATAATAAAAAAAAATTAAGTTAATTTTTAATTTAATTTAATTTAATTTTAAAAAAAATTCAACTTAGTAATGATTTTTCCACAGAACAACAGAAAATTCGCATAACACATGGCAGCTCAATGCACCAATTACGCTCATCCAACAACGCGGCGGGACTTAAGCGTTTTCCTAGGAAATTAAACAAGTAATCAATCGTAAGTTGAATCTATTTCGGAAGAAGATTTTTGGTGGAAAAAATTATTAAGAAGCTGAATGATTGCAGCCACGCTATTAAAACGCTATAGAGCGCTGTGACCCAGCAATCATCAGTCACACCTACGCTCTACGGATGTTGTCCTAACCGTCAGGCCTAGACCTAGGAAGTGTAATCTCTTCAAGGCTTCTCCGTCTCTTGCTGTTCCGCTCTCCGGCGAAACCATGTGCACCACTAGACTCAACAGCAGCAAAAAACATTCAAATACTTACGCGTGTGTTCATCCCAGCACGAGAGCGGAGTGCGAGGCTACCTTACCAACAGATCGTCGAAGATCATAAAATTAAAATAATTCTCCGTGCGTTTATCTCTTTGATGGAGGTGCCTTGTAATGATTTTTGGAAAATTATGGGGGCTAGCCATTTTCTATTTACCACCAGGGTAGCCAAAAACACTCTATATCATTCTTGTTAAATGGCAATGTCAAAACAAATACCACATGTAAATCGGACGTCGTGTTCTCAGTGTTGATTTCAGGCATACTCTAGTCTGGGGGAGGCATTGCTTACCCTAGGAACCCTGTGTGCCTACGCTAGGAACCCTGTAAACCTACCCTAGAAACTTATGTTAAACACGGAGCATTAGGTCAAAAAAGCGCCAAGACGAATATATTCCTTGCTTTAATCATTGCAGTTATACTGTTGGTCACTCTACATATTCCTCGCCTTGACACACGAAATCCACAGCTTTCGGAGCAAATGTTTGCAGCTATGATAGTAAAACATATGTAATTGTAATAAGTGCAATACATTCAATAAGATTCTTAAGATACGAGTAAAACTATCACTTTCAGCAACAACCTTTATTTCTTCTAAAACAGTCTTAAAACCACGTCAAAATATGTATTTAAAAAATAATCACCTGCGGCGTAATTGTGGGGGGGCATCCCCCCCACCCCCATTGAATCGCATAGGGAGTACTTTTCTGGTCATTGCCTACCCTATATTTCCAATTTTACCCCTCTAGAGAAAATGTCTGAAATAAACACTGAGTGTTCTGTTTTTATCGTGAGACTTGACACACGCACATACGGACGGACGTATTAAACGTGATGCAGATAGGGGGGCTACACCCCCAGAATATATTCATACACCACATAAAACCGACCAAGTTTTTACCTTCAATCTAAACAGCCACAACAGTACAGGCATAAAGTTAAAAGTTTACTGATAATAAACGCTGGAAACACTTGGATTCCCATTAAACATTTTCAAAAATGTCACTACGAGGCAAATAAATTCGTACAGAATAACTCAACTAACGTTGAAAGTGCGTCAAACACGTCTCGTTATTTCACAACATTGTTACTTGTTAGCGTTCCAAAACATTGTCTGAGAGGTCTGTTAATATTCTTCATAACATGCGGTGCCAAACTTCAAATGAAAGATTTCTGGCAAACTTTAACCGTACATTGCACTAGTTATGACAGGACAGATCGCTGCAATAATTGTTTACACGTGTTACGCGATTAAAATGCATTTCTTCTCTTGCTCTTCAAAATAAGTCGGTCACAAGCCATGTGGGCCTACCAACGACCGACTTATTTTAAACAGATTATTGGATGAGCGAAGCGAAGACTTCAATTCCACCGACCCCCAAAAAATTTAGCTCGGTTGTTTTTTTGTTTTTTTTTGTTTTTTTTTGTTTTTCCGTCTGTTTGTTCGCTCTCTACCGGGCAAACGGCATATTATGCGATCTTGATGAAAATTTGACACGACCTTCGTTTTCTCTGAACTTAGACTTGCCACGTTTTTGGGTACAATCGAAGAAATATTTCTCATGAATATCGTACATTTACGATTTTTTTCGATTTTTAGTGCGATATTTTCGTGCCATTTGGGCCAATTCTGACCGAACGGGTGGGGCTACAACGTTCATATTTCACATGGACATTAAGGTAATTGTGATTTATTGCTTTCTGAAAGAAAAAGTTGAAAAAGTTAGCCAGAATCGAGAGAAATAAAGCTTTTAATATACGTTTTTTGACTTTTTGTGCGATATTTTCGTGCCATTTGGGCCAATTCTGACCAAACGGGTGGGGCTACAACGTTCATATTATACATGGACATTAAGGTTATGGTGATGTAGTACCTTTTGAAAGAAAATGCTGAAAAAGTTAGCCAGAATCCATAGAAATATAGCTTTTAATGTGAGATTTTTACGTTAAATAATAACAAATTAACAAGAAACAATAGAAACTTGACAACAATCACCTACAATGCGTCGGCAGAAAAACAAAGCACTTGCAAAAGTAAAGATATCCCACGCAAACTTAAAACTTTAAAAAAGCTCATCCATCAACGCGGCGGGACTTTAGCGTTTTCCTAGTATAACTGACAGTGTTGGTTCGAGTCCTGTCGAGACCGCCAATCCTGACTAAAGGTTTTTTCCTAGGTTTTCCTCAGTCGTTAATGCGAATGCAAGGGATTGAGTCCTCTTAAACAGCCCTCGGACATTCCTTTACAATTGTCCTATCCGCAACATACCTAGTTAGACACCTGAAGAGGGGTATGAATTGCACTCTTGGTCCTGGCCAGGATTCCCACAAAAATTGTTATTATTATTATTGGATGAGCGAAGCGAAAACTTAAATTTCACTGAGCCCTCTAAAAATTTAGCTCCAATGTTTTTTTTGGTTCTTTTGTTTGTTTTTTTGTTTGTTTTTCTGTCAGTTTGTTCGCTCTCTACCGGGCAAACGGCATATGCGATCTTGATGAAAATTGGAGGGGACCTTCTAAATCTCTGAACTTAGACTTGCTACGTTTTTGGGTACAATCGAATAAATATTTCTCATGAATATCGTATTTTTACGATTTTTTTCGATTTTTAGTGCGATATTTTCGTGACATTTGGGCCGATTCTGACCAAACGGGTGGGGCTAGAATATTCATATTTCACATGGACATTAAAGTAATGGTGATGTATTGCTTTTTTAAAGGAAAAGTTGATAAAATTAGCCGGAATCTATATAAATAAAGGTTTTAATATAAGTTTTTTGAGGTTAATAATAACAATTAACCAGTAACAATAGAAACTTGACAACAATTACCTACAATGCGTTCAAAAAGCACTTGATAAGTAAAGAGATCCCACGCAAACTTAAAACTTACAAAAAAGCTCATCCATCAACGCGACTAAAAAAAGTGTTTGCGAAGCTTCCTAGAGTTATTATTATAAAATTTTATATACAAACGCTTATCGTGTTTACGTTATTTAGCAATTATTAAATGTAGAATGCTCTTTCTAGCATGCCTAAATGCCACGAAGAGGTAATTTGTCGTGTAAAATCCATGAGATTTCTACCTGATTCACTATAATATGAGTCCAGCATATGTTTTGCTACCGCATGACAAGGTAAATAATTAAAATAATTAATATATTCATTATTATGATAACCGTATGATTTTATGTTTCGAGCTTTGTTTTAAGATCATAAATGTTATGTGAACGTTTTAATTCTAAAAATAAAATAAAATATATAAATTTAAAAAATACAATATATGTTATGTATAAGGCCTTGGGGGATGCACCCCCTCAAGTTATTGAACGTATTCTCAATAACCAACCCAACAATAACTTTGCAATAATATTACGATAGTGAATATAGATACATTCTAGGTATGACGGGTTATTTTGTCGCGTCGTAGTGGCGAGCCTACGTTATCAATATTCCCCCACGTAGCAAAGTCAGTTTATGACGTTTTCAATGGACTGATATTCTTTCATTTATTTGCTTCATATAACGATTACGAAGAGTACTTTGATAAGAATCGTAAAGAACAGAAAATAACAACAAATTATCGATTTCCCATACTTGTTTATCCATTTAATCCACGTCTTTGCACTCACGTAATCATAAAATGGCGTCCGGTACGCGACGTAACCGTCTCCTAGCACACCGCTGTTGTTCTGGGCACTTTGTATGCTAAAACATCTCATCTATTCTACTTGACAAAGCGTTTACAAATTGCCGCCTTTATTCAATGTAAAACACGTTAAACCATTACCAAATGCGAAGTTCAATACCGTAGCTGGGAACTACCAGCAAGACACTAAAAGACATCTGTGACACTGTTATTATTTTTTTTTCTTTTTATATTCGTACTCGTGCAAAATATGATAAGAATGTTTCCTTTGTGCTCTTTTATTTAAAGACACCCACAAAACATCTGACGATCTTTTTGGGTTCCAGGGCTGTCCACGAAAGGAAACAATCCAAAACACAATACGTACCATTCTTTTGCTAATCAGTTTAATTTTGACCTTTTCCCACTTTGGACTGCTCTAGGGCCCAAAGTTACCGTGCGATTTTTTTTAGAACCGTGTTTTTTTTTGTTTATGGTAAAAAGTACAGTTATGCTCGTCCCATTTCACCCCAGTTTTTTATAATCCTTTATTTTGTTCTTTTTCAAATTTGGGTAGCCATAGAGCCAAAAGTAACCGTAAGATTTTTGATGATGGTATAATGAAAGAGCGAAAAGTTTTCTCTCATTGCCTCTTTTTTTTTTTCTATTCTACTTCACTACTATTTCGAGCAAAATGCCATCGCATACTGATGAGTTGCCGAAGAGAATCTAAATGTTTTGCAGATATAAAATATGCCTTGAGAAGAGCAACAAGTGCTTACTTTGATGTGTATTTTGCGAGTTCTTTATGTCTGGGAAAAGTAGGTCAACTCATTCATTGTCAACAATAATATGAGAAAGCGACACGTGTGTATTCCATATTCTATATTTTCTTCTGTATTTTCACGATGTTAGGGTTGTGATAAACTGTTGATTGAATTATGTGGTAAATTTGGCCAGCGGTTTCAAGCTATAAGTCCCAATCCTGCCCCTAACCCCACCCTTCTAACTGTGATTAAATATCCTGTCAGGATTGCCGGTTTCTGCAATCAGTCCGACGACTTTTCGAATGAGAGTTTTGCGTGCAAGCAAAACAATTGTATAGTATTTTAATTAAACAGAATTTGTATAGTGTACAGATCTTACCACTTTTTTTTTTTTTACTTGTAAAATAGCAGTGATGCTGTATTAAACTCGAAGCCAATATATTTTCACCTAAAAATTAAATCAAAATTGAAAAATTTATTCGGATAATGATGTTAAAATTTATCAATTGAGGTAACCAATCGAAAAAAAAATTGTGGGTGATAATTTTGAACTATATATTAAATCCATTTACTACAACAGCTGTTGGAAGCTATTATGAAGTATCATTTTACTTGGTAAAACGTGTTATTTAAAAGGACATGTTTGCATATAATACATTTTGTAGATTTGGTACACCAAAATTTTAATTGCGATCCTGCTTACTTCCTTTCGCAAAAACAAATAAATAAGAAAGCAAACACTTCAAAAAGCCCAGTTTTTTCGAAAACATTTTCTTTCTTTAATTGCTTTGATGTCAACGAATTTCGTTCACAGTGAGAAAACATCGGTTCACCACAATTTTAAGCATTTGGGTTTTCACATAATTACATTTTTAACTAATTTATAATTAAATGTCACCAACATATTTGGTTGGTTCGTTCATCATTAGATATATATTATTTTTTAATTTTCACTTCTTACCAAACCATCAGCCTAAAAAGTTATAATTTTAATAGGATCTAATTTTTTTTAAAGTGCTGACTTTAATTAAAAATAAGATTGGCGAATTTAAATTAACGTAGATTAAAAATAGAAATTTAATTATTTTCAAGGGCCTGTCATCAACGCTAGAGGTACTTGGCCCGGGATTCACCTTAAAAATGAGATTAAACCAGGGGTAAAGTTATATAAGAACGTACACGTATTTTCTAGAAACCGAGCAAGATGCACTGGAATATTCCTCAAACACGAAGATAATAACTACAGTGCTAAACTATCCGTGACTCTTATAGAGTCAGTTGTAACATGCATCAATATCCAACTCTACTTCTCCAACAATGAAGTCGGAAGGGGGGGGGGGGGGGTTACAAGACTCTTGGGCCCCAGGGTCTTTTACCAAACTAATTATCAAATGAGTCGCATAGATGCAAAACCATCGCCTTATCCACTTTCAGAAATTGTTGAGGAAACTGAATAAAACTATTAAGTTTGTTGCACCATACAGGTACGTAGTACAATTAACTACTTTTAATAATTTCAAGATTAATATTAGAAATCATTTAATTTAAACATCCATAAATCTAATCTTATTAATTTATCTTATTAACTAATATTACTTCCAGTCTCTATAGTTCTAGGTGCACTGACCTCGACAGCCAAAACTAAATCAAATAAAGGTCGTAGCTGATTGGCTGTTTGTGGATAGAGTGGTTGGCTGTGATTGGCTGTTGTGGATATGACTAGGTTTGAAAGTGAATGGTGCATGGATAAGGCAAGTTTTGAAAATAAAGTAGACTTTTGACAGGCTTTTACTACTGAAAAAGACACTTTTGTTGAAATATTTTATTTAATATACATGCGTCTCGAAAAGACGAGAAAATGGTGTACATGGAGCTCTTTTTAAACAAAAAGTGGATAAGGCGAGTTTTGCATCTGTGCGACTCAATTAAGTTGGCCCGACAACGAATCTACTTAAACAGCTCAAATAGTTTCAATTTTATTTCCTGGTCTCGAATGTATAATAATAATAATAATTTGTCACGACAAACTCGAAAATAAATACAATTATTAAATACATGCATTTCTTAATTAATCTATTGTAATGTAAGTAGGTTGTTAGGCACACTTATTTGATTGTGGCTACAACTTTTTCTAAAAGCATATTTTGTATTGTATTAAAAATAATATCAATCGTTAAAAAGCACAAACAATCAGCTACAATAGTTCATATTTAGTAAAGTCTTTGTATGTTTTCGGTTTCTTGCATGTGTAGAGAAATGATTGTAAATGGACCCAACCAAGGTTAACTGGGGAACCTATGTCGAGCAAAAGAAGATTTAGATGACCTTGGTATAAATAATGTTGGCAAATCAAGCATACGCTAACATTATTTTAAAGCAAGCTAACTTGAATAGTTATAAATTAACGTT
This sequence comes from Sweltsa coloradensis, assembly GCA_024449915.1. NCBI lineage: Eukaryota > Metazoa > Arthropoda > Insecta > Plecoptera > Chloroperlidae > Sweltsa > Sweltsa coloradensis. The sequence continues at coordinate 425,594 of JAMZAV010000512.1, forward strand.
TGACGAAGCTTTTGCTATAACAGTGCGATGCGAGACAAATTTTGAACGAAATAGATTTTCAGAGGTTTTCGACTGTCAGAATATAGTATACCCTTCAAACTTGCATTGGTCGACTTGTAAGGATTCTATCTAGTTCGCTATTTTAGCTTTTCAATTACATTTTAAGTGGATTCAATTATAAATTTGATAAATGGGATGTTGTGTTATTTTCATTTCAAACGCACTAATGACTGCTTTCCGTGCACTCATTACTCGAATTGTGGTTTAGAAGATTTATTTCTCCTTTCCTTTTTCATGTCTTTGTGGTTACGCATTTTTTACAGTTGGTCTTAAATAAATAAAATAATCTTCCCACTCAGTCACCGAATACTTTTTTAAAATATATTTTCCATAGCCGTTTAGATTGAGGCAGATTCGAATTTCATTGCATTCACTCCTTCTGACGTTTCTGTTCACATAAACTCGCGATCCTTGTAGTTCGAGCTATATTTGCTCAGAGTAAACCTGGTGAATTTCACCGCCGTCTACGCTGCCGACATACCTCAAAGTTTTTGGTATTTCTATCGTGTACTACGTCAAAGCTCGCTCTTTACACCGAGTTCACGTTTCTTATAAAATATATTGGAATGTAGGTTATGTGAGTTGAGATGATGCTCTATAGATTGTTTTGAAACGAGAGCTTTCATACTGGAAACTCACACATTCAAATTTTCTAGATATAATATATCGTTTTATTTTTTTTAAATTCAAGTGCTAAACAAAATAGGCTTAGTCAAATTTGAAACCACACAAATGTAACGCGTACCAACAAATCATACAAATCATCTTCCTAGCCAAGCATGGAAATTGTACGTTTATTTGTAAAAAAAAAAATGGCTACCCTAAATCCAAACATTTGTCCTGAACATTTACAAAACTATTTAAAATTATCATGAAAATTACACGTAAATGAAATTTTTATTTTGTACCTCAAAAAGCTATATATTTAACGCCACCTAAATGGGTTAAACCAAGGAATTAGTAGCATTTGTAGTAAAACAACAATAAGATGTTAATAGGGTTTCCTTTTATTTATATATTTAAATCATGCCATCAAGGTTAATTAATGAAAGTCAAATGAATTAGAATAATGATTTAACCGGTTGAAGCTAGAGCAATGTTCGAAAAGATGAATCCCGACTGGGGATCGAACCCTGGCCCTCCGTCTTTACGTAGCGATGCTTTACCCAGTAAGCTATCGGGCCACTGGGCATGTCTCTTCTCAGTTGTTGTATGTGATTTGTATACATGATATCTCAAGTAGTAGACTGCTATGCTGCAATCATTTAATGTCGTATTTAAATGACGACCACAAGAGCACCAAGTAAAGCAATCACAACTCATCACGAGTTAGGGGTTGTGTAAAAAAAAGACAATCTTCCGGAAACCTACCACCAAACAAAATTGATATCGAACCCGAATATAAAAAAAACTTTGTTTAATATTTATCCGGTAAACATTGCAACACTAATAGCGTAGTCAAACATCCCTCTTCTTATAACATATAAGGTAACTTTACACAATCATGTCTTTATTGTGCGAGGGACAGCTAGACAGCCAGACCTTTTTGTCTTAGGTTGGCAACAACGACACTTCCCCTGGGGAAGAATGACAATTCTCCAGGCGTACAAAACACAAGCCAGTAAATTAATTTGCTCTCCATGAAGAGACAGAGGAAATTGATAGGCACATATTGCGTGTGTTGTGATATTAATTTAACAGAAATGTATCTATCAAAAAGTTGATGTGGACTTTAATCGTATGTAAACGTGATATATGAGTTAAGTGTTTGGTTTTATTCAAAGTCTGAAGAAAAATAAAATACAGTTTTCGTGTGTTTACTTTTGTCGTTCTGTTTTGAATTCAGCAGCTATTTCTCTTAATATTTTCCTAGCCAACGCAAACTTTTTCAAATCATTATTTTTATTGTTTTCAATATTTTTTCCATAACGTTTTTAATAAATAAAAAATACGCGGTTCTGATCATTTGTTTGTAGTTTAGTATCTATATTTCTTGATTCTCGGCCAACGCAAAGTTTTTTAAATAAATGTTTTGTTTGTTTTAGTTTAGTTTTCATACAGCTGCTATTTGTCTTGTTATATTCACAGCCAACGTACGTATTTGATCGTAATTTTAATTCATTTGCGTGTTTACTTATTCGAAGAAGATTGTATTCCATTTAAAACATATTTACAAAGGGTAAAATAAATACGATTATTCATTACTGAGATAGCGTATCTACAGCGCATACTACTGATTATTATTGGTCATCCTTTAACTATATTATAATATGTCAGAACGTTATATTTCAAACCCAAATTGTAAGCAAATCTCCTTCTTAATCGCTACAAGAATCGAATGTGAAATATGTTATGCTGAACTGCAAGGACTGCAAAGTTCTTACAAAATAAAAATTACTCTACAGACCAATCCATGGTTAAAACTACAATTAAGGCACTCACCGACTGCGTATTATTTTGGCGTCATCAGCTGCTGAAATATCACGCAGTGGGTGAGTAAGTATCAGGGAATTGTATTTAAACATTTATATTATTTATATTTGTTATTATATGATTACTTAAAACTTTCTTGAATCTTTGTAGTGCCGAAATATATATAAAAAATAAACACATATATAAATAATCCATTATTTTTCAACAGGATGTGATTTTAAAATTTACTCTTTTAATTTTACAAAACTTTTAAGTTATTTTTAATATGCGTGGGTTGGTTTTCATCATATTTTTATGTTATTTATTATAATAATTTAATTAATGTCTATCCTATTCAGTTATAAAAATTGATTTACAAAGGAGGACAACTAAATTAATCTAGTAACATAGATGCAGACACAATAATGAACTACATTTAAGTAAATATTTGAAATAGTAATATTACAACAATGCATTAAAACACAAACTTTTTGGTAAATAGGAAAACGCTTAAGTCCCGCCGCGTTGATGGATAAGCTTTTTTAAGATTTTGGTTTGCGTGGGATATCTTTACTTTTGCAAGTGCTTTGCTTTGCTGCCTATGCATTGTAGGTGATTGTTGTCAAGTTTCTATTGTTTCTTGTTAATTATTATTATTTACCGTAAAAACGTCTATTAAAAGCTTTATTTCTATGGATTCTGGCTAACTTTTTCAACTTTTTGTTTCAAAAGGTACTACATCACCATAACCTTAATATCCATGTTTAATATGAACGTGTAGCCTCACCCGTTCGGTCATAATCGGCCCAAATGGCACGGAAATATCGCACTCAACCGTAAAAAACTTATATAAAAAGCTTTATTTCTATGGATTCTGGCTAAATTTTCAACTTTTTGTTTCATAAGGTACTACATCACCATAACCTTAACGCCCATGTTAAATATGAACGTTGTAGCTCCACCCGTTTGGTCACAATCGGCCCAAATGGCACGAAAATATCGCACTAAACCGTAAAAAACTTATATTAAAAGCTTTATTTCTATAGATTCTGGCTAACTTTTTAACTTTTTCTTTCAAAAGATACTACATCACCATAACTTTAATGTCCATGTATAATATGACCGTTGTAGCCCCACCCGTTTGTTCAGAATCGGCCCAAATGGCACGAAAATATCGCACTAAAAATCGAAAAAAATCGTAAAAGTACGATATTCATGAGAAATATTTCTTTGATTGTGCCCAAAAACAAACACCTCTTAGTTCAGAGATTTCAAAGGTCCCCTTAAATTTTCATCAAGATCGGATATGCCGTTTTTCCGGTAGAGAGCGAACAAACAGACAAAAAAAAAAAAAAAAAAAAAAAAAAAAAAAAAAAACAAACAAAAAAACACCCGAGTTAAATTTTTTGGGGGGTCGGTAAAATTGAAGTCTTCGCTTCGCTCATCCAAAAACTAGGAAAACGCTAAAGTCCCGCCGCGTTGATGGATGAGCTTTTTAAAGGTTTTAGTTTGCGTGGGATATCTTTAATTTTGCAAGTGCTTTGTTTTGCTGCCTACGCATTGTAGGTGAATGTTGTCAAGTTTCTTTTGTTTCTTATCAATTGGTTGTATTTACCGTAAAAACTTGTATTAAAAGCTTTATTTCTATGGATTCTGGCTAAATTTTTCCACTTTTTCTTTCAAAAGGTACTACATAACCATAACCTTAAAGTCCATGTATAATATGAACGTTGTAGCCCCACCCGTTTGGTCAGAATTGGCCCAAATGGCACGAAAATATCGCACAAAAAGTCAAAAACGTATATTAAAAGCTTTATTTCTCTCGATTCTGGCTAACTTTTTCAACTTTTTCTTTCAGAAAGCAATACATCACCATTACCTTAATGTCCATGTGAAATATGAACGTTGTAGCCCCACCCGTTTGGTCAGAATTGGCCCAAATGGCACGAAAATATCGCACTAAAAATCGAAAAAAAAATCGTAAAAGTACGATATTCATGAGAAATTTTTTCTTCGATTGTAGGTACCAAAACGTGGCAAGTCTAAGTTCAAGAAAACGAAGGTCGTGTCAAATTTTCATCAAGATCGCATATGCCGTTTGCCCGGTAGAGAGCGAACAAACAGACGGAAAAAAAAAAAAAAAAAAAAAAAAACACCCGAGCTAAATTTTTTGGGGGGTCGGTGAAATTGAAGTCTTCGCTTCGCTCATCCAATAAAAAGAATATTAAATGCAATTAATTAATGAATCAAATTTAAAAAAGTGGTGAAAAAACCAAAAGGAAAAAAGAAATGAAAAAAAGAAAAAAAAGAAAAGAACAAAAACTGTATACTGTGCTGTTATAATGGAATTTTAAAACATTTTATTTAGTAAGGTTACGACAAATTATTTTTTTGATGAATGTTTAGGTAATGGCAATGAATAATTAAGTGTTAAAACAGAGATACCTACCCACGTAGTTCAATTTTATACAACCCACTATAATTTATCATTGTGGAGTCATGATTCAGTATTGAAATATATTTACACACCATTATATTTTATACAACTTCTATTACATTACCAAAATATGTGTTAGGCCTTTGTTTGATTTTACCTCTTAAAAGCCATTTAAATTTTCATGTCTGAATTTAAAATCGTATTTTCGTTTATTACTGATACTAAATTGTTACAAAACAGAGGTAGAAAGTAAATTTTCTTTTCTATTCTTAGAAATCAAAATATTTTCCAAGTCTCCGGATGAATAGATTTTTACCATCACATAATCCATTATTTTTCAACAGGATGTGATTTTAAAATTTATTCTCTCAATTTTACATCATTTTTTTTTCTTTCTTCGAAGTAGAATAGGCAATCAACTTTGTTTGCGTCATACATTTTCCATTTTCTCGGGGAATAAAATGCTGATTACGATTCGTTTTTCGTAGGCTACGAAATCTCTTTCAGCTTGGAGTCACACTTCTAACAGATTTAAAGATAAATTGCTTTTCCGGATGAAGAAAATCAAGAAGACGTATTACTCGAATTTGTTATTTTATTCACAGTGTTGCTAATGATATTCCATAGTCAGAGATTTATAAGTTGCATTAAGACATGCCATTTTAAACAGAAACTAGTATCATTCTCGTAAACTCGTTTCGAACTAATCTGATTTAAGTTCACTTCTCAGTTAGATGTCACAAGAGTCTACAAGTATGTTGGGGGGGGGGGGGGTAATGAACCTGATTCCTCTATTTATGTGATGGAGCTTGAGGGGATAGGCTTAATTTTACACTTGCAAATGAAGAAAGTTATCTACAACTTTGATCAAAATTCAAATGTAGTTTTAATTTATGTTTTTTTGAGATAACTAAAGTATTATTTAGAATTTCAAAATTTTAATATTTAATAGTTTTCATATTTATAAATTATGGGACAGCGTGTCAGGAAATCAAAGTTTTTCTCGTAAACTAAGTCTAGGGAAACAAAACCAAAACGGAAAAAGGTAGGAATAAAGGAAGTACTATAACTATTATCGATTTTTGAATTGCCACCATTATAATGTTTAATATGTCATAACATTAAGCGAAAGATTATATTGCACAATAAAATTAGTCGAGACCGTTTAAAAATTATATTTCGGAACTGTGATAACACAAAACATTAAAATTTTTCTTATACAATTTGCAAAAATTGGCGTTTTGGATTATTTCTTAAATCGGCTTTAACCTGCAATACTAAAGCATCGTACCAATCAAAAATAGTTTTTCACAACATCCGGTCTTGAAACGATGCACAAATATACACTTAAACACGCAAAAATAGGCATTCCAAAATCACACCCCTTCTTGGTAATCAGAAAATTTTGACCGAACCACTTGCCCAAATTACAAAACAAAATATAAAGGATTAACAAAAAAGGCTTTCGAGTAGACGTCAATAATGGGCAATATTTTTTTGGATCAAAATCCTCCAAGGTCACGGGTCAAAAAGATTGTCCCCATGTTATCTATTATGGGAGATTTTTGCCGATGGGACCTAACTCGAAAAATACCAAGTTTGACATTTTTTTGGGGGGGTCATGGGGACCCAATAATGTTTTTGTTAATTTCTAAATTTATAACTAGTTACAGCCTGAATGAAACATATTTTTTTAGTTTAGTGTGTGAATGCTCCCTTATTTGCAAATTGAATTATGTATCATACAATCCAAAAATAATCATTTTGCCCTTCTACTGGGAATCGAACATATAATCTTAATAATTATTTCACCCGGGGCAGTTTTATCAACCAATTAAATCTAAAAATAACTCCGAGTCTTGTTTTCCACTAACATATTTTCACCTTCAAAATAATTATTCATCTCCATGTCCTAGAGCACTTCCATACTTTATTAATTCTCCTATTAATTGTGAGTCAGTTAAATGGTTTAAAATACACGTGCATTAGACGTGACCTAAATTCACAACGGAACTGTTATCTTAATTAAATCTTACTCTTACTCTTTAATTATGCATGTTCATTAGCTTTTAATTAATCCTGAATTAATAAAAAAGGATATTTTCGATAATCTCATTGAGAATATCTGTATCATTATAATATTGTCGGTTCAGACAGAATTGGCATGGTCCGCTTTAATTCTAAGTTCCCAACTTATGATGAGTTGTGTGGCTGAGTAGTTGCACTCGAAATACGAATTTATTTTATTTAAAATTGCTTGACTTGACATTTTTTCTTCTTAACATATGCTAGGCTAGATACCAAATTCCAATTCAACTACCATGGACAAAGACTATGTCGGGGGGGGGGCCCCCCCGCCATCACTCCCTATAGACAAATGTTTATTGAATATAAAAGATGATATATCGAGTTGGTATGACATGTTTTGCTTATTTTTTGTATTGCACTGTTTTTATTTTATATAAAAAGTGATATTTTCATTTTTATTCCGTTAAACCTTTGTCAGACTGAACAATGAATTCATAACGATACAAAACATCTTTCAGTATTCAGTTTGACGACAATTCCAGATAAAGGGATTTATTTGAAATGTCGAAGTAAATATAAAAAAAAGACAAGTGAATCGTCAAGTACGCGCTCTATATATAAAGATTCTCTACACAGTTCTCTGAAGGTGAGTTTTTTTTTAATCTTCACTCAGAGTGGGTTGAAAAACGAGTCAGACAAAATGTCATCGTGAGATCGAGGTGTTTTCAAGTGAATACGAGATGAAATATCTCTTGTCTGAAGCCGGTACGAGAGTGCCCTCGTTACACCCTCATTGCAGAGATAATTCGTACCTAATTGAATGTCCTCTATCACGAATCAGACTCAGTGTTCAAGCTTTGAATATTGAGTTACAAAGGTGTTGCTAATTCTTATTTAAATTGTAAAAGAGATGATGACAACGAAGTATTTCTTGTGAAGCGTTTGTTATACGAAATTATTTAAATCGTATTAAAAAGTAATTATTCTGAAATTAACACTGACATTATTTCACTCTGTTACCATTTATTATCAACTCTAAAAATAAAAGTAGTAATTTGTCAAAATAATCATACGATGTTTCAGTCCAAAGAATTACGCTTTAATTCCCCTTTCCTTTACACAAGCTAGAACAATATAATAAGTTTACAAATATTTATTTCATACACATCTCATTACATTACCTTAAGGCTGGTACCATAAAAAAATTATTCCGTAAGTATAAAGATCACATCACAATAAAGTTTTAAATCAAGAGGTCAAATAAAACTCTTTTTACTCATGAACAGTTTCTTAGATTGATAATGAATTACAAATTAAGATATACTATTTATTATTATTGAAATCATAAACTTTATGTATTTTTGTAATTGTTTCACTTTCTTAAATGTAGATTAACACTTAAATAATTAATAATTACATAATTTTACGTTTGATTAAAACTATTTATTACATAATATTGAATACAATTTAGAAATTTTAAATTAATAAAATTCCATCCTTTCAGATCTATAATGCAACTACATTAAAGAAGTTAAAATGTTACCGGTGGTTTAATTGGTTAAGGCGCCTGCCTGGAATGTGGGAGATTCGGGTTCGAACCCCGGTCGGGAAGGTTTTTTTCCATTTCTGAATTGTACTAAATACCAACAATTCCACCAACGGGAGTGTTTCTCGACTAACCGAATAGTGTTTATTACATCACCAAAGCTCTTTGACTTGAAATAAATACACTATATAATCAAATCAGTGAAGTGGATTAATTCTATGATATCGCGTAGGCGAATCATGCGGTGGTTCGTTACGTAATTAAACTGTAATTACTCAGTTTATTTACAAAGCTGAAAGTTTATAGTGTTGCTTTATTTTCAAATAACAAAAACAAGCATGTGAAGCTCTAAATACGAGTATAACCAGCAAGCTATTACGACCCTAATCTGGAAAGCTAGAGCCAAACTAATAATGATTATGACCCAGAGGTTAATGTTTCATTTAGCCGTAGTTGTTCACATTTGCGAGGACTGCTGGTTTGAGGTTTAAGCACTAAAAGCTTTAGTTAGTGCCAAAGTCGTTTTATTGTTTGAAGCGAATAACCAACATGGCAAATACAATTTATACTAACTAATTACTAGGGAATAGAACACAAATGGGAATGCAACAAATGAATGGAATAAAACGTGACAAAATGTGAAAGTGGTATTAAGACCATGAGATACCTGAGGTTTTTATACAGTGGCTGATAACATGGCCATTTGTGTGTGCTAAAAGTGGAAAAGCAGGCAAAGAAAAAATGCATAAAAGTTAACGATTGTAAAATATGTATTCTCTTCGTTCCTCACCGATTGATAAACTCACGAAAAAAAATTGAAACTTTAATCAATGAACTCTTAGGGTGTGTCTTGTCTTAGGAGTTTGTAAACGGTGACTTTGGAGCCGTCCTAGCAACGAAGCACATAATAAATTTCAGAGTTGTTCTGAATCGGCCTTGTTGATTCTGGCGTTGATTCGCGGGTGTTCGCACTGTCCATACCACTGATTGCTATATTTCCTATTAAAAATATCGATCTTTGGTTGGTTATCGCTCACTCGTCGATTGCGTCGGGGCCTGCAGGGTTGGCTTGGTCGCTTTGATTTAAAGTCCCCCACTGAAAATCAGTTAAATAACTGAGTGGGCTAAATTATTATTTTTATTTTTTTATTTAATCGTAAAATAAATAATAAATACATACATGTGAACTATGAGTTGTTTCCCAAAGTAATTTTTTGTAATTTTCAAAAAAATACTCTTAATCCGGGTTGGTATTTGTATATATTTTCAAACACTTAACTATCTAAAAATTAAATCCAGAACATAACGTTCAAACAATACGTAATTTTCTGTTCATCTATGCTATTTTACCTCAATAAACATTAAACATGTGTAATTTTGCCTCTAAATGACTTAAAACGAGTTTATACATTGAAGGGCCCCATTGCACGGGATAGAACATTTGTTTCTGAGTTTCCGTTTACCATCTTTGTTGATATTGTTCTATTATTTACTCGGAGCAAACATAGAGTTTACATAAACAACAGTGAGTCCGTTATGTATATGAAGTTCGTAGTACAAACGAATAGAAATTTTGGTACAGGCCTACATGGAAAACTCGAGGAAAATAAAACACAATCTGACGACAAACAAACTCAGTTTCATTTGCAATTCAGCATTTTATTTTATTTATTTATTTATTTATTTATTTATTTATTTATTTAACGTCTATCCTATTCAGTTATAAAAACTGATTTACAAAGGAGGACAACTAAATAAATCTAATTACATAGATGCAGAAACAACAATAAACTACATTTTCGTAGATATTTGAAATAGTAGCATTACAACAACAATGCATTTAAACACAACAATAAATTTTGCTAACAAATAAAAAAAATATATATTATATGCATTTAATGAATGAATCAAATATAAAAAAGGGTGTAGAATGAAAAGAAAAGAAAAGAAAGGGGGGAAAAAAAGAAAAAAAGAAAGAAAGAAAGAAAGAAAAAAAAAAACATTAAAAAAGAAAAAGAAAAAGAAAAAAACTGATTTATTAGACGATCCCACTCAAACGAATATGAGGTTTGCCAAAAATCAGGAACAGCAAATCAGGGAGTAATCAATCTTTCGCGGAAGAAACCACCGAACGCGAATCTTCATTCTTGTGTTCAACCATCATTCTTGTGTTCAAATCTTGATAACAATTTAGTGCAAAAGATCTTGACTCTAATATATAATTATATCAGATATATAATTATTTAAAATTGTTCATGTCAAAAAACTGATCACAGCAATGATACAGGACACCTAACTCAAGTTGCAAGTTCCACCAGTGGGCGGTAACCAGACAATCTAGGCAGAAAAATATCAATTGAAAATACATTGAATACATCAAAATCAAAGCAATAATGAACAAACAAAGAGAACAGCAAAATCATAAATAAGAACATATGAAGATAAATTAACATTACATAAACACAGAGACAATGCCCCACAAATAAATAGTAAAAATCAATTCTTCTTTGTTCTTCGATTCATTATCATTGCTTCAATTTTACTTTTAAATTGTACTATTCCTAGCTCAGTAAACTGGCTTCTAATATCATAAGAAATTGAATTCCAAAAGGATACTCCTCTGTACAAGAATGACTTTCTTAATGATTCAGAAATTAATTTAGGAACTTTCAAAGAGTTTATTAGAATAGAATTTCTATCACGATCAACAAATTGAAAAATATTGGGTAAAATACCTGAATACATACCTTTCAATATTTTGTATGTATTTACCAGTACGCTATATTTCATTCTTTCCTCAATCGTGAAGCAATCAGATTGTAAATCTTGGCTCATAGGAATTGAATCAAACAGATGGTCAATTCTCTTCTGAAGTACAACATATTCGGTAGAAGGTCTTACTGCCCAAACCACTAAACAATAATCAATAATAGAGTGAATATAAGAATCTACAAGTAACCTCAACATTCTCTCTGTTACAAACCTCTTCATTCATTAAACTTTGATGTCGATGTTTTAAATTTTGCTTTCATCTAGAGTTTGTTTTATCAAAAAACCAATTTTTAACCACGAAACGAAGAATATCATGATGATATATGAATGTTTTTTTACATTGTCGTACCAACATGGAACAACCCTACAACGACCGACTATTTTTAACGCTTACACTTCAATTTATTTTGTTAAGAAAGTCCACAAAATAGATATCGTGGTGTGCCGTTACCACTTTGTACACGAACCCACGTATCCACTTGGTGGAGGTGCCGGGTATATAATCATCGCCCAATGTCAACCAAACATTCGGCTTTATCTTTGTTGAATGGGCAACGTCATCAAATAAATCTCTAGCTGATCGTACATGGTGTATGGTTTCTATCATGATATACGAGGCACACGTTCAGACGGACGAACCTACTGTAAAGTGAGCGCTTAGCATCCTAATGACCCGCATAACCAGCAACGTACAGTTACTTTGTATATTGATGTTGAATAGAAATTAGTTAGTAATAATGTATACACATTTTCAATAATTGTACACCGTTTTTAGTTAATTGTTATTTCAGAAATAAAAATCCAATTCACAAATCTTTCAGTACCACTCTATTTGCAACAATACAAACACACTCAAATCTTCTTTCAAATTTAAAAAAAATAAAAATAAAAGTGAGCTTAACAAAAACTGTCACATATAGGTATAGTTTAAAAATACATTTAATTATTTAAGACATCAAAGGTTTTACGGGTAAATTTATCAGGTTAGTAAGAAATATTCCTAAAGCAAATTTGGAAATATTTTGGAAAATAAAATGGCGTTATAGTAACATTGAGAATGATTGAGGAGTCCGTTCAATTCAATCCACAAACTAGTTATGTTCAAACATATGTTCCACTAGCTTCGAATTTCGTACCAATTACATTGTGTGAACATCACTCACGTAGATAAATTTAAGTATGCAAATGCAACCTGAAATTAAAACTACTTTAATACGACGAAACGTAGCTCTTACAATTCCCATCAATCCCATCAATGAATGTCATTCAACTCGTGAAGTTTTTTTTATTAAAACATTTAATCAGACAGTTTCTATAAAATTGGATTTCACTCGCCTCATCGATTGCAGCAAAAATGGTTACTGCCCGTTTGAAGTATGAAAAGCTCCTCGTAAAATTAATTTCGATGAATTTCGCATTTCAACATGATCAAAATAATAATATGTATTTACTGGAGTAAGTCAATTTACTTCCAGCCTTGCCTTTAAATTACATTCAAAGTTTCTGCCGCATTGCTTAGGGGTATCTTAATAACAACGTGAATAAACAACTAATAATAATTTATGATCCGAATACACTTTTGTTTATTTTGTTTTGGAATTATTTATCTCGTTTATTTATTTAACGCTCACAAATCTCAAATTATTATCGCAAATTAAATTATGTGAAAATAGCAACATCTGTTGGCGTTCACTTATTTCGTTACTCGTGTTTATTTAGTAACCGTTATAGTAACCAGTGACTTTTAAGATGTGATTAATAATAAATTTAAAGTTATATAACTGAGTGGGTAGACTCTTAATACAATTTATTGATAATTTAATTTATTTAAACAAACACATTACATGGTGTTTTTTTTAATGTAAAATTTATATGGTAGGACTAATATTTTACTGTTGAGATTACCCACTGTTTAGATCTTATTTTGCAGATTGGGAAATGTTAATAAATTATACAATAATTCTAACAAACGAACATAAAATAAAATATTACTGCAGAAATAATAAATTACAGAGAGAACACTTTTGTGTTAAAATATTGGTATTCTTGATAAAGTGGTAGAAGATGTAATTAAACCTCATTGGCTTAGGCCCGGTATTTTAATGTCCAGTTAAAGTGGAAAGTAAATTCTCATCCAAAGATTGAACAAGTCATATTCTTTAGAAGTTATCACGTCGTCCACAGCGAAGCGAATATCATATCCCAACTTATAACACAAATGCCAAATTGAATTAGATAATTCATTATAATTTGATTGGATACATATTGCCACAACACATTAAAGGGATCGGTGACTACGAAAATTTAAAAATCAATGTTGTAACGTAATAACAAGCCAAATGTGAAGTGCAAACCAAAATGAAGTATTGTCCTTTTAGGACATTATGTAAAACTTAATGAATAATATATTAAATACATTGTTGTATAGAGCCTAGCGTTACTTTTATTAGATATGAGAGAGTTTTGTTTGGTAAACTTGTTGATGCTCATATACGTTGATTGATACATAATGTCAACCAAAAACCACATGTCAATCGTAAGTCATGCTCGGTTTCAATCGTGTATGGATTGACGGACGGACAAAAAAGTTATTCATATTGGTTAGCCTCGTTCCCTAAATAGTGTATAAGCATTTCGAGCAACATGAAAATGAAAGTGGTAGTTTTTCTCGCAAAGCATCTGAACAGCTGCCAACTCGCTCCACCCTAACACCCAACCCAACCCCTACCCAATACCGTTGGTTGTTTAACAGACTTCTATTTCATCTGGCACCCTTTAATAAATTCATCTCTTTTTTCTAACAAAACTTGACCATATTTCTGAAGGCCGAGCTGTATTCTTTGATGAAAGAAGATCCAGTTGACCTCTTAATAAATAACCACTTTAACAGCAAGACGTTACAATTCCTTCAACCATCTCCTTGTTTTTCACTTCGAATACAAAATTATATTCCTGCAGTAAAAGACCCGAGTAATTGATCTAGGCAGTCAAGACTCCATATAACTTCCCTTTCATTGGTGTTAGTACAAAACCCCGAAAGTGCATTATCCCGAAAGTGCAAAACACCGAAAATTTAAAGCTTTTTCACGAAAGTGCAAAACCCGAAAGTGTAAAACCCCGAAAAGGTGAAATCACCGAAAGTGTAAAACGCCGAAAGTGTCATTTTGCTTTCCGAATTTATGACTCAATCATTATTTAGTTATTTTCAAGGTTTATCGACAGTCGTTTTAGTGTTTGGAGTTTGTTTCTCTGTTTAAAAATGTGCCATGCAATTTGTAACAAGCACGGATACGGGAGTATCCTAAATATGGAGCGATGATACTTAATCAACAGATTGTCGAAGAAAATACAAAATCAAAACTAATCGTTGAATTCTTTGGTGGAGGTGCCGGGTCTTGAAAAATATTCCCTTTAAACATTTTTAGCTGCACCCCGTCGATCCCAAGGTTGACCAAAACAATAGCCTTGTTTACATGGAGGACTCGGTCCAGTACTGTTCTGAAATTTAAGTACGGTTCCAATGTCCTTGACGAGTTTACATGTCGAGTACCCAACTAGAACTGAACTGACATTCGGTCCAGCATCGACGCCATCTTACGGCGATTGCTCAAAACATCACTGTTACATAACCCTACTTTCATGTCATTTTCGTAAATACGGGTAGGATTGAAGGCCAGGCCTAGGCGTGTATGATCTACATTTGAAGTTGGAGCCCAACGAACAGAAGTTAAAAATAGATACAACATTTTAAAACTTATTTATTGACATTTGCAATTAGGCTGCATGTTTTTTCAGTTCGGTTCCCTCTCAGGAAGCTGTTTACATGTGAGTACTCAGTACGGTCTTCCAGTACGGTAGCTACTTTTCGTCGGACCGAACCCAACCGGTACGGTACGGGTTTTACGTGTTTACATGACGTACTGAGTACAAAAACCGTATCAATACCGTACTCAGTCCTCCATGTAAACAAGGCCATTCTGAATAATCTTTGTTGAAGGACAATCTCAACAGAAGTAGCGAAAGTTTTTTTTTAAGTTTTTATCGTGTGACGTGACACATGCGGGTGGACGGACTGAATAGTGATACATAAACACACAAAAATTAACGAGTGTCGTTTTAAAAAAAAAATACCTAACGGATTATGAAAGCTACATTCTGTAAGGTTTAAAGATTTTTTACAAATGAAAAAAATTAAATATAGTATTTTTTTTTCTCTGACAACACTTGGTAATGGCTCATATAAACAAACGTAGGCCCATTACATTTTCAAAAATGAAATAACGCTTTTAAAGTTTCTTGAGAATTGAAAACTGAGTCCAATTTGTTAGAATACTCATATGCTTTTAGTTAAAAATGAGATTATCTAAAACGTTGGAAACTCACGAAACTTAGGACGAAACTTTGATGTAAATTTTTAATACATTTTCAATGAAAATAATAACTTTCAATAGGACAACTTAAGATTTATAGTAGAATTGTGTTGCTACCCAACTTCTTCTCTTATTTTATTTTTGGATTATTTGAGTGTATTTTTATTGGGTAATGGGTAGACTTTTTCCCGTACAATCACAGTGCAGTGTTTTTTGTTCAAAAATTTCCCAATAATAACATTTTGATCAAAATTACGTTTAAATCGGTAAAATATAATAACAATCGAATTGACTAATGGTAATATAATAACAATAATTAAATATTAAATCAACAATTAACCAAAGGTTTTTTATTTCGTTCAAATGAAGACGTGAAGGATATTTTTCGTACCTGTAGTAATTTATTCGGGCCATGTGCATCACCCACAAAAAATCTTTTGAGAGGGGTCTAATGATACAATCTCAGGAAGAGCACATTCACAACAATTTGTAAACTAACAATACTCCTCGAATCAACATGATCACCCTTTTAGAGGTTCCCCCTAGTGGGCCTATAATCCCCCGTTGGCTAACAAATGGTCTGGTTACAAGAAACCTATGCGGGAATGAGTTTTACTTGTCTACAAGAAGGAAATTGAAAAGACCCCTCGACACATTCGAACCATTGAAATAGATTGGTTAATTTGTCAAAGAAGGGTATAGAACTTTTTCGCACGTGGTATTCGTCTGAATAGATGTTTTATGTTTTGTTTTCTCTTATTGATACAAAGGTTTTCACTAACGTGGTAATATGCCCCTTATACACAAAGACTTGCGTCGGTAAGTTGAGGCCGCAAAGATGGCCGTATTGTTTCCGGCGATAATGTTTGGAGATGCAACGAACGAACGAAATGCAATCGAAAACAATTCCCAAATGACACGAATAAATTATTCTAGGCCTAAAAGAGTATTTCTACATAGAAAACAGCAAACCTTTTATTTAAATCTGCAACGGAAATTGTGGTCAAAACTCGAAATATGAATCGGTCACCTTTGGAATAGTGATATCACTCAATTATTAAAAAGTATTTGGCAATTTTTAACTCAACACTCACGTTTCTTGCCTGCTATACTGTATGTTCGAACACAAATTTAGAGTTGAAAGAATTATTTTCTGATACAAAAAAGCGAGGTTTGCGACACATCCTGAGTAGACGCAACTTTACCGACGCATCTACAGCGCCTAGCGGACGCAAGTCTGCTAACGCAACTATCTTCGTGCATAAGGTTTTTATAACCCTATGATTTAACATTGCCAATAGTCCGCCATTTTTAACGAGACTCAACTTCACGCCGGTAAATTTTTGTTCATTAGGGGCATGAGCTCCAATCAGAATAACAAGAAGATTATGGGAGAAAAATATCAATGATTTTCCTGGAATTCACGGTATTGTTGACGAATGCAAATTACCTGTTCGTTAGTGCATTTCAATGAAACTCAAACAATGATCCTGGCATTTTCCGAGAACCCTCTTGTTTGTTGTTCGAAAAATCAGTGAAGTATACAAAAGCAGCTCTGGCGAAAGCAATTCAGTTTTGACGCATTGTTTAGTGTGCCTTCATGCGCGCTTTATCAACAGAACACAGGTATAGGCGACTAAAAAATACCCTGTGTCCACTTGTTGATTTTGAAAGTGGAATGTATTAAGGTTAAAGTGCTAATTTGGAAGGAAACCACTAATTTTCCACCTCTCGCTATGACTACAGCAACTCCCATTTTACTCACAGAATACTCTCTATCTCTAATCTCTGCCCAAGCCAAAGGTCTCCACATGAGAAAATTTGCTAACAGTTGATTGTTTGATCTCTTTCATAAGTTTCTTTTAATATCTTATTAATATATTCGTGATAAATACAAAATTAGCTTAGAGTTAAAAAGAAAATAAAGTAAAATACTGTATTAATTTGTATTGTTTCATTATCAAGTGCAAACTATTGGATACAAAACATTAATAAATATCTAAATCACATGGTGGTGTTTATTTTTATATGTTAAGATTTTGTACCCCAAAAAATTAAAAGGCCCAAAAGAATCACCTCAACTATGACTCATTTTTTCATTAAACTACCTCACTGTCTTATCTAGTTAAATATCGTTGTAAAATGTTATTTTTTGTCTAAATTATTTACTCCAACAGCTGGTTTAAAATTTGTGATAGAAAAATCCACATAGCTGTTTTTTGGTTGTTAAATATGGTCCAAAAATAAACAGTCGAAAGAAGGTCAAACTTATCAAAAGGCTTTTTTCTATGATGGTGAGTTGAAGATAACAACATTCACTTATATTTAATACTTGACTATTCTAGCTCTAACGCCTATAGACCTATGAATTGTCACGAAAAGAGAGAGAGAGATAGATAGATAGATAGATAGATAAGGGTCTTTATTGTAAGGCGGGATTAAGGCTAGTGAAGCCTTATCTTCCATCCAACCTAAGATAAAGATAAAGATCGAAATCACATGGTGGTGTTATTTTTATATGTTAAGATTTTGTACCCCAAAAACTTAAAAGGTCCAAAAGAATCACCTCAACTATGACTCATTTTTCATTAAACTACCTCACTGTCTTATCTAGTTAAATATCGTTGTAAAATGTTATTTTTTGTCTAAATTAATTACTCTTACAGCTGGTTTGAATTTTTTTTTTTTTAACACAAGTACTACAATAAAGCACGACCTTTAGTTGGTAATTACACGTCAAGATGAAAACGAGAGTGATGAATAAAATGTAAATGTAAGGAGAGAGAGAGAGAGAGAGAGAGAGAGAGAGAGAGAGAGAGAGAGAGAGCAGGGAATTCCTTTGGAATAATAATATAACTTTTATTAACGTTTTGTGCCAGTACATTTTAAAATCATACAAAATGCAGTTAAAAATATTGCATTTTCATCTCACAAAAGAATGCCAACGTGTTAACGTCAATTATTTCCGAAATAGTAATATAAACATAATTTCAGGTTAAAACATTGAAAGAAGAGCACTCATTTAATTTCAATTAGAATACATAGTTTTTAAAGTGGAAAATAATACTGACAGTTCATACACAGAACACAAGTACTTCATTAAAGCACGACCTTTAGTTGGTAATTACACGTCAAGATGAAAACGAGAGTGAAGAATAAAATGTAAATGTAAATAAAATACCAGACGAAAGTTCGCAACTTCGTTTAAAGTTAGTCTAAAGTTCTAATAAGAGTAACAAAGAAAGAGCTTTTAACTATTATTCTCAACAATGACTAATGTTATGAATGAATGAATGAATGAATGTAATAAATGTCAACTTTGTTTTTTGATAACAAACTTTAACAACAGTTGTCTGATAACAAATGCTCTAAAGTCGCAAAATCTAATTCCACGTGAATAATGAATCTATTATTTCAATTGAAATCGATCGAAATGGAATGTGGAATCAAATTGTTTCTGAAAAAATAGGTGAAATTTATAAAGTAAAGTGTTGTCTGATAATGGTTATAAATAGTGGTGTGCGGATACCCAAAATTTGGAATCAGATCGGGAATTAAAGGGCCGGCCCGATAGTAAAAAGGTAACTGCTTGTCGAAAAACTAAAAAAAAATATTTCAATGGAATGGTGGAGGTGCCGGTCCAGGATTTACACACCTTAGTGGTGGAGGTGCCGGTCCAGACAATTAATAATTTATAGCTTATAATTTATAATTTATAAAAAAAAAATCCAATATATAAAATACAGGCAATTGAACATGAATTGGGAGAAAACCACACCGTAATGAAAGATTCTAAGGAAGTAAAATATTAAATGCCCATTTTTTATATGCAGTAATATAACGGCCATCTTTTTTCTACCCGACCCGATCCGATAACCCGAAACAGCATTAAGCATTGAATGTAATATTATACAAAATTTATGTAAAGCTATGCTTTAAAGAAACCCTAAATAAATAAATTTTAAAAAAAAAAACTAGATAAAGGTGTAAAAACCTTTACCAGCACAGTCCTAGTATACAATAAATAATAACTGTTGCATTAATATTCCATGAATGCAACAAAGAAAAAATGAAACAACAAAAATATTGCAAACCAAGTTTCGTGTATGCAGCTCTTCAAGTTGGCATTATATCTTGAGACTTTGAATTAGTGGCGGATCTTGCGTTGACTTACGAGGTTGGGGTTTTGTCAATAGTTTGTGGCTTCAAGAGAAGAAACAATAAAGCTTTCAACCAGAGTCAACAATGAAAGTGACGTCACAGGCGGCAGTGGAGCTGTGATTGGCTGGCCGTGAGTTGCCAGTCTCGGTTAGTCACGTTGGGATAGGTCCTGTTCGTAGGCTTGAACCATTCCGGTATCAAACACTTTTAATATTAAAGTTGTTTTTATTCAGTGGTTATACAGTGGAAGAAAAAATGTTAAACAATGTGCGTTTTATTTAAATGAATATTTGGTTTTTAATATTGTTCCAAAATCCAAATTCCCAACGTATTCAAAAAATTAAAAAAAATATATATAACAGTTTATTAAACAATATCGAATCTTCTTCTCACGATTGTCCCACTTGCTTCAGCCAGTAGGGTTTATTTTTACCTAACCTACAAAGTGAATCAAGAAAACTGAAAAGCTAAGATAACATCATGCTATGTGGAGACGTTAAAAGACTGGATGGGTTGAAATCACAGCGTTGACATCCAAGAAGCAAGTTGCTAACTTTCAAACGCCGACAAGAGAAAACTGGGGACACTAAATTCCTTTAGCCTTTTTTTCGGTGTAATGATGGGAGAACGAGTGAAGCAAAAAAAGATGTTTACGAAGGCGAAAAAGATATTTTTGACGTAATCAGGACTGAATGGCCTAGCCGGCATTTGAGGTGATAAGAGGGGGAATGGCCGAAATGAGGGGGGGGCGTCTGAATCCTGGCGTCGATATTGTCCATTTTTAACTTAAAGGGAATGTATCATTTTATTCCGTTTTTTTAAACAAACCACCATAGTTTAAAGTTGGAGTGGTTGCTATGAATTTCGTATTTATTTCTTCTCCCATAGTATCCCCCTTCTATTTCCACCTAATGTTACACATTCTTAGTGTCGCAACGATTGACAATAAATCCAAAAGACAATAAACATGTCGTGTAAACATTTTTCGAATTTAAATATTGTTTTAAATAAATGTATAAATTTAACCAGAGCACAAACCTAGCACGTTACAAGAAAGTGGAGTTCGATGGAGTGATCGTATTAAAAAAGGATTACTAAAATCTTATTGACGGATCAATCACCAGCGGAGCTTTGATTTCACATACCATGATAATATAATAATTATGTTAACTCACTGAAGGCTTGGGGCTACACTCATTGTAACCAGTATGTTAGGTACTTTCATATTAGTGTTTTGTAACTTAACAAATTTTGTATTCTTTGTTTTCTGATGTTAAACGTAAATAATTCCATCGACGCGACGCAAGGTCCCAAACATAGAATTATAATGATTGAATACGTTATTGTTATCATTTATTTTTTCCTAAAGTTCGTTTTCAAAATTTTTAAAAAGTGGTGTTTATGTTTTTATTTTATTTTTCGCATTTCTCGCATGGCAAAACAAGAGGGAATTCCAATATGCACAAACATCGCCTGTGTTTTTAATGGCACAGATGTCACCCAAGGATCGTTTCTGCAGTCTTTCATATTTTATTTTATTTTAAATGTGTATTGTTTTCGTTTCAGCTTGCATTTTAAAAATAAGAAACACTCAAAAAAAGCAAAATAAGATTTTAGAATAATAATTTTAGAAATTAACGGTTTATTTGATATTTTAACCGTTTAGAGGCGTTATATGGGTTTATAATCATTTAGCGGCGATTTTAGGTTTTAGGTTTTATTAAATAAAACCATTTTCACGGGTCTCTATATTAATATTGGTAAAGGAGATGTCCTCTTACCTTGACTGGAATACAGATGGTTATCAGCAGAAGATCAGCTGACGCCAAACTAGCCAAGAAGACATTGGTCGTGCTCTTCATTCTTCGGTATCGGCAGATGGTGAAGATGATAAGAGAGTTTCCAGTAATTCCCAGGACCATGGTTAAACTATACACGAACAACGTGGGAATCAATTCACCCCAGTTGTATGTGTTAATAGAGTCGTTGTAGTCGTACTCATAATCGTCCATATCCTCGTCATCCGTTGTGTTTGAATTAGTACCTTTCGTCGCGTCAACTTCACTCACATTCACGGATTTAGCGGTTACGGAATCGAGATCGTTATCAATACTATTATTAAGTGTGAATAAGGTATCACCGTTTTCAAACTCGTTAATCAACATATTTTGATTAGTTAAAACATTTTTATCATCACTTAAAACACCATCACTGTTTTCATCACTAAAATCACTTGTGTCCAACACGTCACTTGTTTCTTTTACGTTCACTCCCGAAATTACAAATACGAAAATAACTAGATTGATAAAAACGCGCACTTTTCGCGACATGATGTTAAAATGTTGAAATTGTATTTTGTTCTTATTTTTCCACGCACTTATGTTTTTAAAATATTTGTTTCCTTATGTTGGTGTACCTGGTGTTGAACTGCGCTGCACAAGAGTAGAAATACTCTTCCCTGATGCAACCTAAAAAGTGAAACAAATGGTAGATGCATGCTGTATCATTAATAAAGTTAATAATACATAGCATCTAATTCCTTACAAGGTTAATAACCTTGAGCGTTTGATCTTTCACCCTTCTCATTGATAGTCATTTATGTAAATGATATAGTAGTATTATTTCACAATCGGAAGTTACGACAAAATGTTTTAATGTGAACTGTTTAATGACAGCTCTGTCGGCAAAACAAATAAATGCATTGTTTTATTTTTGATGCAGGTAAGACAAACAATAATAGGTTTTCTATTGAAACTATAATATAATATGTAAAATTGTTCAAATGTTGAAGAGTGTATAAACTTGGAGCTCTTCTTCTAAATCGTTTCTTTTTAGTGTGTAAAGGCTTGGCTGTGTTTTTACAAGATTTTGTGTGCATTAGAGAATACAACAATATACGAGTGCCATATAAACTTTTAATGGGATATTTCAGCTATTTTTACACTAGGAAAACGCCAAAGTCGTTGTTAAACGAGTGAGTGACCTATGTGTATAGTATCCGGTATCATTCCCCATACTGGGCTACATCGAGCCTTAGATGGGAGAAAAGGCGATGTTCCCGGGTACTCAACACATGGCTCACTCACTCGTTTAACAACGACTTTGGCGTTTCCCTAGTTATTTAAATTGAACATTTAAAATGCGAATCGTGTTCAAAACGTATTAGCGTGAAACATTACCAAATTTCCAAGATAAAACAAAATCACCTAGGTTTTATTACCCATTTAACACCCCTCAAAGATAATATGTGGGTGTAAAATATAAAAAAGTTCGAGCTAATGGGTATCGAACCCCAACCCTCCGTGCGGTAGTCTAAATACTTACCAATAGGCCATGCAAGCCACGTAGTTATTGTCCCACTAGCTGCTACTAAACAAATGCTATAGATATTTTAAAAATCACATTTTAATTTATTGTAGGATTAAATCGTAATGAATCTAGCTGATTTTGTTAGCAGTTCTCAGTAAACTCGTACCGGATGTCTGTTTAAAATTTCAGCCCAATTTGTTCAGCGGTTCGTCTGATTTTCGACGTACAGACAACGGACAGAATCACAATGAGAGCCGTTCGAGTTGAATGGAGACACTCAGTCGCTCCGCTCCCTCCTTAAACTAGGGAAACGCCAAAGTCGTTGTCAAACGAGTGAGTGAGCCAAGTGTTG
Organism: Sweltsa coloradensis; assembly: GCA_024449915.1. NCBI lineage: Eukaryota > Metazoa > Arthropoda > Insecta > Plecoptera > Chloroperlidae > Sweltsa > Sweltsa coloradensis. Next base: position 449,041 of record JAMZAV010000512.1, read on the forward strand.
AGTACCCGGGAACATCCCCTTTCCTCCCCTATACCTAAGGCTGGATCGAGCCCAGCATGGGGATTGATACCGAGTACTCAACACATGGCTCACTCACTCGTTTAACAACGAATTTGGCGTTTCCCTAGTTATTTAAATTGAACATTTAAAATGCGAATCGTGTTCAAAACGTATTAGCGTAAAACATTAACAAATTTCCAAGTTGAAACAAAATTACATAATTTTTATTTCCCATTTAACACCCCTCAAAAATAATATGTGGATGTTAAAATATAAAAAAAGTTCGCACTAACGGGAATCGAACCCCAACCCTCCGTGCGGTACGCTTAATGCTTACCACTGTGCCATGTAAGCCACGCAAAATACGTTCCACTAGCTGCTACTAAACAAATGCTATCGATAATTTAAAAAATCACATATTTAGTTATTGAAGGCCAAAATCGCAATGGATCAAGCTGATTTTGTTAACAGTTCTCAGTATACTCGTACCGGATGTCTGTTTAAAATTTCAGCTTAATCTGTTCAGCGGTTCGGCTGATTTTCGACGTACAGACAGACAGACAGAATCACAATGAGAGCCGTTTGAGTTGAATGGAGACACTCGGTCGCTCCGCTCCCTCGTTTAACTATATATTTTAAACGTTCATTTTCCTGAAACGAACATTTCTTGTTAACATAAGAATCTTTAAGTTACTACTTAATTGCAACTGTTAAACGTGCCTGTCTGAATGAACACTATTGTTTTACACATTTATTTGCTTTGGCTACCAGCCCACCCGGGATACCCCCGCCCCCCCCCCCCCTCCCGCTGAATTGCCAGACATTTTTAGACTAAGCACCTAGGCCTAAAAGAACGTGTGTTACAGATTTTATTCCTGGAATTTTTAAATAAAATGTATGAAATGAAAAAAAAAATATTTTCAGTGAGAATAAACGACTAATAAGTGTTACGTAGGATTCATCCAAGGTCACCGACACATTTTGCGGTCGCACGACGCGCGCGTTTCATACAATCGGATGATTTGCATACACACATTTGTAATCGCGTCCGGACAGTACGATACATATTTTATCTTCTAATGCTTCGAAAATAGGCTTTTAAAAACTCAGACATAGATTATTGTTCATTGTAGTACCAAGTACACATTAATGTAATTAAGCGATGGCCATGGTGAATTTCATATGTTTGAATATCATCTATGATTCTGCAGTAAGAAACCAACAGAGGTAGCTCATGCGTAAATCGCGAAACTCCGATTCCGGAGGTAACGAATTGATTTTCGCCAACGCCAATCCTGACTGAGCGTTTATCAACGTTTTCTTTAGAATTGTATATGAATGCACAGGATTAATTCCTCTGAACAACCCTTACACCATGCTATAATTGTATGTAAAGTCACCTAAGGAGTTCACAGTGAGCAGGCATCCGTACTAAAAAGTATTGTTTGTTGAAAGGAAGTGTTTTTTAAATAGCATCTAACTTGGAATTGTCAAATAAGTACATATGCAAGCTCTCGCTATCGGTGATAAAATATTATTGCTGTACACCAGCCTGGAAAAATTATGAACACATTCTGTTTTTAATTATACCCAAATTGTGATCACATCATTTGGAACGTTTTGCTCACCAATGCACTAAGCCGTGAAAATATATAATTATTCTAAAAGCATTTATTGTTTTACAGCTTGTGTTAGTGCTGGCAACTATGTCTAGATTACGGCTTAGTTAAAGGGAACCGGCTTGGAAACAGCTTCCGTGTAATCTGTGCGCCCGACAGCTGAATCCAATTACCTCTATGTTCCATTTAATAGTACAGAAATTAAACATTTCATTTACATTACTATGGCAATCACGAAAGTGTGTTCAGATTCATTACTATCAGTGTTTTTTTTTTCAGCACGTTTTAAACCTGAAGCGGGAATGGCTGACAGTGATTGACAGGCTGACGGGCTCTGTTCCCGATACGTTTTTTACATTGTTTTTAATAATATCAGGCCTACCTGACTCTTGAATAAATTACCCTTCTCCCTCCAATCCGTATTGATTTAGTCTAAAGGTTCAGTTTTTTATACCCCTTTGACTTGTCAACTTTGTAGTTTCACCTTATTGATGGCTACCTTGGCTTTGTCTTATTTGTCTGTTTTGATACGTTTTTCTTAATTATAATTTTTGTATTTTTCATAAGTTGAAGCGGAAATGAAGGCTAGTTTAACGAAACGGTGTTTTATATTGGAAAGTTAGGAGATTTTATCAAATAAGCGGTTTTTATTGAAAATATAATATCAATTTCTTACAACGGCCACATATTATACAGATAATAGCTAAGAGTCTTGTTGTCTTGTTTATGAAATAGATTTGGCAACATCTTGTTCGAGAAACTATTAATATTTTATTGGCATTAACAGTTCATTACATTCATGGCTTACACTAATCAGCAGTCATTTATTACCCAAGCACGATTTTTTAAATGGGATCAATGTATAATTGATTCAGTTTTGAACTATTATCTGCCTAGATTATACGCATTATTACTGTCTTGTGTTAAGCTTTCGTTTGTGCAACAAATAAATTAATATTGCACAACGCTCAAAGTTACGATGCACGCCCCGATAATTTTTGCCTACTGATAATCATGGAACAAAATAATGTGGCGCTATATTCATGATTAAGAGTTTGAATAATTTGAATGTATATTACAAGTAAAAAATAATAGTGTATACATACATAGAAAAGCACATCTTGTACTTTTGTCAAAGGGGTTTTTCAATAGCATCTTCTGAAACATTTATAGAGCAGCTCATGGATATGTCCTAAAGTATGTCATGTTTGAGAAAAATATTCGCGAACACATACAAAGATTTAGCTATAAAAAGTATTTACAAAGTATGACAAAATGTAAATATGACATCAGACAGACTATACGATTGATCCTCTCGGAGCCCCCTGATAGCGACTTAAACATCCATACAAACATTCGGTAATCCATCTAAACCAAGTCCATATAATATAAAGCAATCCTAAACGGTTTGAAGGCCATGCTCTTGAGCATGCCCAAAACGAGAATTAATGAAGGCTTATGTTCATTGTGGAGCTTAAACGTATTTGGTATTGTCTGACTCAGATACCATACGGTTAACTACCAAAATAACAAATAAGGTTATGGTTGTCAAATTGATCAATTTCATCAATGGTATAATGCATAGGCATTGGCATAGGCAACAAGGTTATCTTAATGTTAGTAGCAAACTTATGTGCTTACCACATTAAGATAGAGTGCATTATTTAAGTCTGGGGCTTAAATGACTGTTAGATATTATTTAAATTGTATTTGTTTTTTGGTGTGCAAATAATTCTCTCCCCTTGTAAAGAGGAAATATTATATGGCTATCATTATAATTGGTGGTATCTATCACCTTATTAAATCCGTAGACTTCTTCTTGTGCGTTTTATCAAAACCAAAGCACATGGCAAACACGCTGATTTGAGAGAACCTTGTATCAGGGTATCATGAAAGCACTAGAGGTGCTCTAGAAGTAAAGCGGAGAGGAACGTGGAATGCAAATACCCGCAGCATACACGGACGGACACGGCGCCTCATTCACGAATCGCGAAATGTTGTATCAGGCACACAGGAATTCTAAGGAAGTCCACGCGCATCGCGTGCTAAACTGTACACGTAAATAACACTGTACTAAACGCATTCATTTCGCAATTTTTAGCCGTTTCAATAATACAACCTAATTACACATTATACTAATCTTAGTGGAACACAGTGAACGAAATAAAGTTACTTACATTGTACTGCACAAAACTTAAATACAAATCCACAATTTAAATACTGTCTTCAAAGAAGATTTGCACATTAAATATATAATATAAACCAAATTAAGATTCATGGTGCAAGAGTGAAAGCTATTTTATATCAACCAAGTGTAACAGGAATTGATTTTTAAAATTATTTCCCGCGAAAGTTTCTCTGTGTGTATTCATTCAGTATTGTTTCAATTTGACGATGCATACATTAAAAAGAATAAATTTGCGGATTCTAAGTGCAGACAATAATTTAATTTGATTAAAGTCACTGTATACATACTTCGCAAATTATCGATCCCTAAATAACAATTTGTAATTGTTTGTGTTTGTATGGCTTAGAATGAAATAATTAGCTCTAGGTTTTGACGTTCACAAATAGTATAATTAGAAATTCAACATTGAGAAATAAGTTGTCTGAAGGAATGGTTTAATAATCTGATAGTTTGCTTACATGACATTGTGCAGCCGGGCGCACGATATGTCGCGATATCAAGATACGATACATGTATTCTCTGACAGTGTTGGCTGTGTGATGTTTAAGAGGACTCAATCCCTTGCATTCGCATTAACGACTGAGGAAAAAGTTTCAAGATTGCCGGTCTCGACGGGATTTGAAGCCGAGACCTCCCTATTAAGATTTGCTCGTTTAAGGGCAATCCCTAGACCCAAATAAGATTTCTAAAGAATGCAGTAAAGACGTCTGAAAAGTAAGTAGAATGTGAGAGGGGCTTAATAAAAGAGCAGATTATTAGCAGACGGGACATAACCTCAGAATCAACAATTATATTCAAATTACTGGAATCAGTTGTTCAAGTTCAAAATTGAATTTTGAGCAGCGTTTTTTTGTATATTATTTCTACACTCCTTTATCTACAACCTCAATATAAGGATTATTGGTTTTATATGATGGTTTGTTGCGTTGCACATATTTTTTTCGCCTGCCGGTACAATTTCAAATTTTGTACCGTTTAACGGAAAAAATCGTGCAACGCCTGAAACCAAATAAAATCAAAAATCCTTATATTTAGGTTGTAGATAAAGGAGTGTAGAAATAATATACAAAAAACAGCTGCTCACAATTCAATTTTGAACTTGAACAACTGATTCCAGTAATTTGAATATAGTTGTTGATTCTGAGGTTATGTCCCGTCAAAAGAATCTCAAAAAAATAATCCGCTCTTTTATTAACCCCTCTTACATTCTACTTACTTTTCAGACGTCTAAACTGCATTCTTTAGAAATAGGGAGGTCTCGGCTTCAAATTCCGTCGAGACCGGCAAGCCTGAAACATTTTCCTCAGTCGTTAATGCGAATGCAAGGGATTGAGTCCTCTTAAACATCCCTCGGACATCCCTTCACATTGTTCCAACTCCAATATACCTAGGTAGCCAAGCATTCATAGCATTCTACAACAGGTTTCCCAGCCCCACAAATATTATTATTTTTATATAAGGAGGTCCACATAACGTGTTATTGTGTGACGTAACATGTTTTTGTTTTCCGATTCCCCGTATAAATAGAAGTTTTACATCACGTCTTATTGTTTATCGTCACTGCTAGTGACAGCTTAATATATTTTTCAAGTAGCAATATTACATCCAAGACATATCCGATAAATGAGATTTCTTGGTAGTGACAACTGACATCAGTTTAGAAGGTGGATACATTCGACTGTCCTATATGAAACTCTCAATGTGGAGGAATCTTATTTTAGAGTGCCAGGAGCGAAGATAAATAAATAAATAAATTTTATTTAGAGTCTACCCACTCAGTTATATAACTGATTTTCAGTGGGGGACTTTAAATCAAAGCGACCTAGCCAACCCTGTAGGCCCCGACGCAATCGACGAGTGAGCGATAACCAACCAAAGATCGATATTTTTTTTAAATAGGAAATATAGCAATCAGTGGTATGGACAGTAATTAAGTTTTGTTTACAAAACAAAATTGTCATCCAAAAGTTGCCTACTTTGATTTCTGAGTTTCGATAGGGTTTTTAAAGGTTATCTAGTAGTATGATAATTATGTTAAGCCATGGAGAAGATAGAATATTGTTGCAACTTAGCTTTTAATAAATATGCCATTTCTTGTAGCTAAAATTTTATTACTTCTTTTAATTTAACTAGTTTTCCTGGAATAATTTAATTGTAACTGTTATAAATAATTATGAAGCACATACACGTAGAGACTGCATCAACTAGCTACAATTTACGAAACTTTTGTATAAAAGCTCTTGCTATTGCTTTTTGGATAAAGCAATCAAAATAAGACATTGTGAAAGCAATTATTATTAATTTGTAACATCATATTTGAATTTCATTTCATATTTTTTTTTTATTTTGACAAATTGATGAAACTAAATCCGGAAAAACTATGGTGCACATGATGGTATGAAATAAAAATAAAACTTCCTTTCAAATATTTTAGAACAGTTTGCTAATTGTTGTTATAATAATTTGTAATCGGAATGCCACTTTAATTTTGACCTAAGAATTGTGTTTCAAGAATCAATAATTCCCTAGCATTCAAACATCCAGTCGTAATTATTGGGGTGGGGTATCGAACCGATGAACTCCTGAACCAGTCACGCGCGTTAAACATTAGCTATTTTAGCTATCGGTAAAGCCAAGGTTAGTGAACACTTTTATCGTCTATAAAAATGGCAACAATTTCGTAAAGAAGGCATTTTGTCGATCCAAATAGACCCAATCATAATATCCACTTTAACGAGTGGAGCGTTTTTATGAACGGTTTGGAAATAAAATGGATTAGTTCTACTAAAAGGATTACAGGTTAAGTGGTCGATTATTTGCAACATTTGAGAGTTGTAAAATGGAAACCAAGATGTAAAGATAGTATGCATAGTAAATAGACATCGTATTCTATTTGTTTAGACATAAAAATGATATATTATATTATAATATTATGTTTATTCTTAGTAAATATTCAAAGACATGAAATCTATTACAATATAAATGTATATATAGCATGCATTAATTCTATACTAGTTTTTGCTAGTACATTCATATGACATTCCATAAAACGTTAGATTCACTTTGAGTACGTTGTTTATTTATTTTGTCTTATTTTGACCGTGGTAGTAAACTTCCGTAATGAAATTCCGCTTCAATTCGCAAGAATGTGATTAAAGTGATAACATTCATATTTAAATGAACGATGCATCCGCAAACTTGGAAGCTATTAAATCCCTTTAGATTTTGAGTGCAATTTCTACATGGTTAATTATAACTTGTATATGTACGTTCAAATTATGGTTTCAACATTCAATTTAAGTTTTACTTCAAATTACGTTTTACATTTATAATTATTAAAAAAAAAAAAAAATGGAATGGAATGGTATTCAACAAACTCTTTCTCACAGTTGCTAAAACATGGTTTAAAATATCTGAAAGAGAATTTATATGTAGTAAAGGGCTATATTAGAAAGATTATACACCATAACGATACGACGAAACAACCGTAATAGTTACAATTTAATTACGATACTTAATATATTAATTTTGTGTTCGATGATGACTTATGCAATTTAGATAACTTGTTTGGTTCAATAATGAAGTTGAAGTTGTAAAGAGATATGGTTAGTTCGACTAGATATGTTATTACGTAAGCGAGATAATTTGGTACAAAAATAACTGTCTTTGATTTTTGGAAGTGAGCGAAAGCGAAGAGCTAATCAACGTCATCGATATCTTTCTGTTATGGTTACTAAACTTTGGGCCTCCAATCTTGTATCTCTGGGCGCCCGTATCGTGTCATTGAGCCTAATGAGTTAAGTAATGAGCTTTGGGGTGAAGGTGTTTGCTGAGCGGTCTGTAAGGGTGTGAGAGGGGTAGTTAAGGGAGTGCGGGGGGTTGATTACGTTACAAGCTCGACTTCGTCCAATAATTCGTACCAAGATTGATGCGAAATTGCGGAAAACGGACACAAATTAGTTAATCTTGCAATTTAAGGAATGAGTTTTAATCAGATTAAGGTACTCAACGAAACGAAAGGGCTATTTACAACGAACTTACGACGTAAAGTAGGGCAATCTTACAGAAAGTAGCGCATGAACAAATTCATAACAACATATCTCTAGCTAAGCTAACTTTATTTTACTTGGTCGCAAAGTATCGAAACTCAAAACATTCCTAGAAAGTTACTAGGTCGTGGAAGTGGCCAACACGGTTCAACTTTAGAAACGGTCAGGAGCGAAACATTACGGACTTTTATAAAGTAAAGAAATAACTAAAGTAGGCTTAAAAACTGCAATACAAAGAAAATATAACTTCCTGTTTTCACACTAGTTCCATTTTTCTTATTTTGTCATCATCTTTGGCCTTATTAAAAATATATATTATGTATACCGTTAACCGTAGCTTGCAATTGTCTCCCACGAAATAAGTTTTTAAAAAAATCATTAAATAAGATTGATACAAAAAATATTCACTTGGGCTTAATGAATGCTTAAACAATTTTGTTTGGTTTGTTGATGCATTCATAGTTCATGTTTTTTGTTTTGTGTTAAGTGTATTTGTTATCATTTTTTTGTAACTGCCGTGTATTATGAACGATGTACATGTCCGCGTACTGAAATAAATTAAATGCAAGACGTGCCCTATAGTTCTTTAATAGATAAAAGTATTGATAAATAAAGTTGGGACCCATCTTACTTGCATTGGGTTTTAATTACCTTGAAACTAAATTTTTGTCACGAACACTCATTTTAAACTTTAATTAAAATTTAATTATAAGTAAGCGAATACCTTCGTTGCGAACAGACGATCTAATTAATGATTGAAGTCATAGGTTGCGTTTTGTCAATTTCGTTATAAGATTAATTGCATGTACATTCATGCGCGTCCTAACTTCATATTGTGTTAAATTCGTTATAAGGTCCTAAACGTATTATGTTGTTCTTCCTACGATGGGCACAAAAGTCTTCTGCATATAAATACATCCTTGTCGTTAAAGTAATGCACCATCAATATAAACTGCTACTTTAAATACATTTGCAGCATTATTTTATAGACGCTATAATTCAGTCGTAAATACGAAAGGAGATAAATGTTAGAAACACAAATTAATAGCACAAATCGATTATGAAAAATCGATAACTCCATAACGGCAATACTTGTTCTTTCGACCGCAACGAACTATAGAACAGCGGATGTGAATTGGTTTTCTCGGAATTGAAACTATAAATCAGTTCCTTTGACACTTTGTCGTAGATGATATTGTTTTATCTAATTTAACGTAAATTGATTTCGAAATTGTTTCCAACACAAAAACAAGCCAACTATGATTTCTAGTTTTGTGTTTTTTTCACTATTGAAGCTCGACAAGATGTATGTTGTTTTCAACTCCACATCGGTCAACATCATAATATGGTTTTATTACCAGATGAAACTCTTGACCTATAATCTCGGATATAGGATTACCACACACTCTCATAATATGGCTGTCTGGTTCTATGACCTTGGTAACCCTGACGGTTTCAGTGCGAGTGGGTGGGTGTCACTTCGTTATCATTCCTAACGATATTCCGACAAAAAGTAGTTCACTGTCAGCGGTTTTCAAACCTACACACATTTTAAGTAGCAGTAATTTATTTAACTAGCCTATTCAAGTAGAATACGTGGAATATTTCTATGAACTTGTAACGTTTATGAAAATAGGTTTATGCAATTTAAAATACAGACCACAATTACCGAAGTGGTGGACAAACACACCGAATGTCTTTGTTTTGTGACTGCAATAATTGTGTGATCATTATATTTTATGTCTAACAGTAACTGAACGATTTTATTATTGATTTGACGAAAATTGTTTCTTTAACAAAAAACGTAATTTATAACTAAATTGGCTAGTCACTCACACACACATAAAAATTGCGACATTTCCAGTTCGATTGTTTGAGATATTTGCTTACTCAACACTTTATTGTCTACTATTTCTAAAGTTCCTGTCCACTTTCTTGGACAGACCTTCATTCTTATGCCAATCAAAAATATATTTTAAACATTTGTGTGGTTGGAATAGATTTTACACAATTTAAAAGCAAACATTGTTCGTTTACATTATAATGTATCAGCGGTTAAGTTCATTCAGAAGAAATCTGGATGAAAAACTGACCTCACAGAACGTTATAAGAAGCAACGGAAACATGCCAAAGTTTGAATCTATAAACAAACCGAATTACTTTCAACCTGGATGTAATATACTATGGTCTCTGTTGATGAAGGTCTCTGTTTTTAATACACGTACCAATTATAATGTGAATGAACGCGTGTTTCATGTCATGCTATTCGGAAGTGAACCGAAGCCAAATCTAATAATAGATTGAGGAGTTAATCGGATCACAGATACTTATGTTTATTCGCCACACTCGCCCACTTTCGGGGTTATTACTACGATCAGCAAGAAATCCTCAGTAAACACGAATTTAAATTTTGAAAGTTTGTTTATTGTTACGTAACTACAATCGATTTTATTTAACACGGCAGTTTTATTGAATGTACTGACACGTATGTTAATCTTAAAATAAGTATTATTCTATTTGTGTTTATGTTATTGTGTATAAGATATTGAAGTGATATTTAAAAAATCGTATAAAAATCTCTTATGTAAAACTCAAATGGAACAAAATTATTTCCCCTTCAAATCTAAGTAAAGTATGTGAATAATAATATATGTGAATTGCCATTTTATCATTGTAAAATGAATCTTTGTTTAGTCAGTGTATAACACTTAGAATCTTGAAAGTATAACAAAAAGCACTTTATTTACCAATATGTTAAGTGCATAAAATATTTAAATAATTTTGCTAGTTTTGCTTGCGATTTATTTGAATAACTATTAGCCAGAACAAATATCCGTTTAAAAAAAAGGCATAGTTCAGTATTTTAATATTACTACTAGGGCCTAAGTGGTTTCCTTGTGAACAATATAGCACTAAAAATGCATTTAAACTTAGAACACAAGAATTTTATATCAATATTTGTGGACGGTCTAGAATTAAGTAGTATTTTATACAATTTATTCGTGATTATTTCCTTTATCAGTTTTGTGTAAAATACTTTTAAATGCTGCTGCTTCTTTACCTGTTTTAACATCATAAAATATTATAGAGTATTTTAACGAATTTCGCGAAATACATGAGCAAAATTATTGATTTGTCTGTAGGAAATTAATAGTTGGCTTCTTGTCAATCCCCAACAATCAACGACAATCCTCTGTTAAATTTACTATTTTCTCACTTTTGATCGCAAGCAGCATTATCTAGAGTAAGTTCTAACACGGAGATTTAAAAAAAAATGTTGATTGTTTAGGGGAAACCCTTATCCTAAGATATTGTAAGGGCTTAAATCCCCCGGATTTTATATTTTCAAAAAATTAATTTACGATAAGCCTATTAATTTTGTTAAAATGTTTGCCATAAAATGTCATACTCGCATGAAAATTATTTTCGTTATTTTAACATTGTTGAATATCACTTTAGAAACCATATTTTATTTTAATGTTTATGGAAATAAATTACCGTCAATTACAAAATAACACAATCGGCATATTTAAAAAAAAATGTATGTCAAGCATAATTGTCGTATGTCAAGATCGTATATAAATTACTTTCGTAATTTTAACACATGCACATTTTCCTAAAATTGCAGAACATAACATCGATAACATATTTTATTTTATTATTTTCGGAAATACCTTATCGCCAAATACAAAAACGTCGTGTATCGCACGTGAATGGTCCGCGGGCGGGAAGCTAGCACGTGGATCGCGAGCGTTCACTTCGGGTGGCGGCGAACGACTGAAGAGCGCTCGCTCAGCCACCGGAGATGCACGAAGTCCACTCGGTACTACTCGCCTCCCCGCACACGCGCGCCGAGACTACGGTGCCCGGAAGATGTGTTCGCATATAGTGTTGATTACCGTCTCACATCTAATTACTGACGGAAGATGTGAGCGAATGAGCTTGGTCCGTACTTGAATAAATTGCATTTTATATGTGAGCTTTTGAGATGAGCTAGTATGTAGCTATGTTGACAAGTAAACTCAATAAACGGAAACAGAAATCCCCTTCATTTAGAAGTTGAACATGTTTTACAAATGCTATAATTTTGTTTTGAATTAAAACGTCTGCAAGAAATAACTTAACAAAAATTTTCGTTTCAATGATGACAAATTGCAGTTCTAGATATCAAAATAACTCGAGATATTCTGTCCAGCAGTTGGTTACACGACAGACCATGTTTTAAAATGTTGTAAATACTAAAACACGCTAGGAATTACTTTTTCAAACGAAGTTAAGTTTTGTTTACCTACAGTGGTGGCTCATAGGTAACGTGTGAGACTGATTCGGGAGGTCACGGGTTCGAAACCCGCAAACGGTAACTCTGATTAGAAGTTTTTCCGAGGTTATCTTCAGTCGTTGAGGCGAATCCAAAGATTTGAGGTAGGTTATATATAGCTAGAAATTTACTCTCAAAATGATTTTGTTGTATTATATTTTTTGTATTATAAAAAAAATATATATATTCGTGTATTTTCTTGTTTTCTTGTTGTGTATTTAATAGGTAATGTTGCAGTTCGTAGGCTGTAAAAAGTTTAAACATTAATGCATTACGCCATTTATTTTGATTTGTCTTCAATTTGATTTGTCGAATCTTACATTTGGTAAAATATTAATTACAAATCCCTGCGCGAGCTTTTCTCACGTTTCGCACAATCACCAAATGGTGTGAAAGGAATTGGTCAATTCTGTGATCGGTATTAGGAAATATTTACTTCCGATCCAAGCCGCAGCGACCCCTCATACACAACGCATTTGATAGAGCCACAATACGCCGGATGCGTAGGATGGTCTTCCGCACGGAACAGACGATAAGATGCTACGTTAGCACGAGGTATACCCAGTAATCACACTCGTACGTAGAGCAATGTTTCGCCCTAATATTCTGAGATATATAATTTACTAGGAAAACGCTAAAGTCCCGCCGCGTTGATGGATGAGCTTTTTAAAGTTTTTAGTTTGCTTGGGATATCTTTACTTTTGCAAGTGCTTTGTTTTGCTGCCTACGCATTGTAGGTGATTGTTGTCAAGTTTCTATTGTTACCTGTCAATTGGTATTATTTACCGTAAAATACTTATATTAAAAGCTTTATTTCTATGGATTCTGGCTAACTTTTCAACTTTTTCTTTCTAAAGGTACTACATCACCATAACCCTAATGTCCTTGTATAATATGAACGTTGTAGCCCCACCCGTTTGGTCAGAATTGGCCCAAATGGCACGAAAATATTGCACAAAAAATCAAAAAACTTATATTAAAAGCTTAATTTCTATAGATTCTGACCAACTTTTTCAACTTTTTCCTTCAGAAAGCAATACATCACCATTACCTTAATGTCCATGTGAAATATGAACGTTGTAGCCCCACCCGTTTGGTCAAATCGGCCCAAATGTCTCGAAAATATCGCATTAAAAATCGAAAAAAATCGTAAAAGTACGATATTCATGAGAAATATTTCTTCGATTGTGCCCAAAAACGTGCCAAGTCTAAGATCAGAGAAAACGAAGGTCCCTTCCAATTTTCATCAAGATCGCTTATGCCGTTTGCCCGGAATCGTGCGAACAAACAGACAGAAAAACAAACAAAAAAAACACCCGAGCTAAATTTTTTGGGGGGTCAGTGAAATTGAAGTCTTCACTTCGCTCGCTACGCTCATCCAAATATTCAACGTTTTAATACATTTTTTCGGTTAAGAGTGGGGTGGGGGTTGAAAAATGTTTCACTTCAGATTCACTATCACTAGGAAATCGTAAAGTCCCGCCGCGTTATTTAGATGAGCTATTTAAAGTTTTTAGTTGCGTGGGATATCTTACTTTTGGCAACTGCTTTATTTGCGCCTACGCATTGAAGTGAATGTTGTCAAGGTTCTTTTAATCTTGTCAATTGTGTATTATTTAATCGTAAACAACTTGTATAAAAGCTTGTTTCTATGGATTCTGCTAAATTTTTGACTCTTTCTTTCAAAGGTACTACATAACCATAACCTAATGTCCATGATAATATGAAGTGTAGACCCACCCGTTTGGTCGAATTGGCCCAAATGGCACGAAAATATCGCAAAAACTCTAAAAAACTATTATAAAACTTTATTCTATCGATTCTGCTAACTTTTTCAATTTTTCTTTAAAAAGCATACTCAACATACTTATTTCCAATGTAATATGAACTGTTGTAGCCACCGATTTAGGTCATTGGTTTGCCAAATCACACGAAAAATCGCACTTATGAAAAGAAGAAATATTTAGTCAAATTGTTTAAATCGATATTCATGAGAAATATTCTTCGAATTTACCCAAACGTTGGCAAGTCTAATTCAGAGAAAACGAAGGTCGTGTCAAATTTTCATCAAGATCGCAACTGCCGTTTGCCCGGTAGAGAGCGAACAAACAGACGGAAAAAAAAAAAAAAAAAAAAAAAAAAAAAAAACAACGGAGCTAAATTTTTTGGGGGGTCGGTGAAATTGAAGTCTTCGCTTCGCTCATCCAAAAATTAGGTCATGTATCCATTTTTTTTAAAAATTACCGAATCAAACCTGGAGCATCTTATGCCCTTTTCAGGGGACCTAGATCATATGTGCGGATAGGATAATTGTGACGATTGTCTGAGGGCTGTTAAAAAGGACTCAATCCTTGCATTTGCATTAATGACTGTGAAACAACCGAAAAAATTGGTCTCAATGGGATTCGAACCAGGGAACTCCCAAATCAGAGTCTCACGCTTAAGGCAATTACGGGGAAGAAAGCATAATCCAATCATCATTATTAGCGTTGTATAGACACGAAAAAACTATTGTAAACATCTTCTTTTAAATACAATAATAGAATATTTTCGAACATTTACACCAATTATCACACGAAGTGTTATCAACACTATAAACATATTAAAATAAGCTGTTGATTCTTGCTGTAGCAATCTTTTGAAATAAGTTATAGTTTTGTAACATATAAGTATATCTATGTGGTTTGAAGGAACTCAACACCAAAGATAAACATTATTGAGAGAGAACAGTATATATTTGGCTCAAATTGTTTTTTTCGACATATTGTCCTGATTAGGAATATTACCAATGTTATTAATAGTTTCGATGTAAAAATGACACCAAATTCACTGTTGAAATAAAACGTAATCATTTTGAAGTTACGTATATCAATCAGCCTAATCTCAGCGTAGCCTAGGATAACTCAGAAGCAGTAGTGGTTCGTTACGTATGAGACTTTGATTTTCACGTCCATGGGCTAAATTCCCACCACCGGCAACACTGATTTTTCCGAGGTTTTCTACAGTAAAGCCAAATGCTGGTATTGAGTCCTCTTAAACAGCCCTTGTTTTATTCCTTCACAATTATTCAAACACCCCAATAGCCTAGTTATTGACCTGAAGAGGGTCAAGTCAGAGTACACTTGTGTGGGAGTTTTGAGCGAACTTAGATGTGTGTACTCACCTGGGAATTAAACATAACATGACCAACGAACTCTACAGGACAAACAGTAAGTTAAAACTGTTGGTGATTTTGCTCCAACCTAATCAGAATCTCTAGAGCTTATCTTAATAATATTGTCTAACTTAATGCAAACATGCTAACTGACTGAGTTAGCATGACCTAGGTTCCCACGATCTGGCCTGCACACACTAACCTATAAATCCGAGTTTGCAAATTGCATACAGACTGCTCCAGTTTGGAAGTTGGTTCGTAGTATATGGGGAAACACAGTGGTGTCTATTAGATGTGGTGTGCAAATGGAAACACATGTTGCATAGGTTTCTGCATGTGTTTTGTGTTCTCACGTGTTAAGAGTAAGGAGAATTACCATGATGAAATTGAAGTAAATAGCTGCAAGTAGTGGATCTAAACTCTCAGTTTTACGGTTGAGTCCCCTTTACACATAAACAACTCGGACATTCCCTTCATAATAGCCCTAACACTGTAACAACAGAGTTAGTCAACTAAGGAGGGTCAGAACGGGTAAACTAATGGGTACCCTACAGCGGGCAACCTTGCAAAAAGTAAAAAAATATATATTGTTTTTGTCGCATATTACACATCCTTATTATACACCATTCATCCTTACACTCTTTCTGCCATTCTCGCATTTATTTTTAATCTTACATGTTAAATGTTGTGTACAAATAAATGCAAATATTAATAAACTTAATATACTAAACATGTATCTAGGAAATTTTTGATCTAGGGCTACCTATATCTTGTGTATTATTATTTTCTTGTCCTTATTGTATTTTATATTATATCTAATGTCTGCCAATGAATGATTGTACTGCATAAGTATGTCTGTTATTGGATGAATAAATAATAATACTAGGCCGCTTCACGAACGATTTTTCCAGTCGCGTTGATGGATGAGCCTTTTTTAGGAATATTTCTGTCCAATGATTACGTTTTTATGTGTAATCTCCTTACTTTTTCTATAGTTACTTGATATTACTTGTTCATTTATACACCTGTAAGAGGCTTATATTAAAACCCTTATTTCTATGAATTTTGACCAAATTTTTAACTTTTTCTTTCAAGAGACTGCATCACCATAATCTTTATGTCAATGTAAAATATGAACGTTGTAGCCCCACCCGTTTGGTCAAAATCGGCCCAAATATCACGAAAATATCGTATTAAAAATCCGAAAAAATTGTAAAAGTAATGATATCATAAGAAATATTTTTCAAACTGTGCTCTAATTCACGATTTTGAACGGTTCCCTATCAATTTCATCAAATCGAGTAGCCGTTTGCCGATAACGAGAAACAAAACGAAAAAAAAAACTAACAAAAACAAAACACCCGAGCTATTTTCCTTGGGGTAACGTAAGTAAAAAACAAACAAAAAACACAAAACCAAATTGAAGTCTTCGCTTCGCTCATCCAAAAATAATAATAGATTATCGATTAACTGTTTTTTTTTAAATATTGTGGTATTTCTATAACTTATCAAGAAAAATCGAAAAATACACTTTTGTGAACCGCTTTCTTAAATAAAAAATAGAACTGAAGAAATAATCAATGCGTCAGTATTTTCACTCCCTTTGTTATCTAGTAATGTTATTAAGTAATTCATTATTGATTACCCAAATACCAGTTGACAACACCATACACAAGAAAACGATTAATGGTAATTTACCAATTGTTGTAAGGTACATCGATCAATTGATCATCTATAAGCGTTTAAATCATAATATGGTATGCCCTAATCTATACAACATACACAGGCGCAGCAAACTGTTTATTTGCATTCTAGTCGAAGGTCGTGGCCCATTTTAAAAGATAGGCGTCAGACATTGATAAAACTATCTACCAAGTTTAGGTCTACTCATTAACAAAACGGAAGTACAATGCTACTGCAAGTAGAACTTATTCAAGGGTAAGGGTATACAACAGTATCGATTTCTACAACGGTACATCTATAATACACACATTTATTTTCTGAGGTGCTATTTGCAATCAAATATCACATGAGATACCAGTTTTTTCAGCGGTAGGCCATTTCTTTGAGGTCTTAACAACTGACTATAATGTCCCAGGATTTTATGATTGACCTAACAATTTTTTTAAAATTTGTGTCAGATTCTACCCACGATGACATAGAAATCATTTCAGTGATGGACTTTAATTTCGAGCGGACCAAACCAACCCTGTCAACACAGACACCATCGCCGAGCAAATAATGACCAACAAGAGATTGGTGTTTGAAAATAGGATAGAGCCACTGGCTGGGCACGACTCACCAGTGCGCGAAGCCGGTTATTAACAAGGTTAATTCGAAACAACCTCATGCAACTTATAAGTGTGCTTTGTTACTAATACGATTACCGCTTACACCTAACAAACCAAAATATTTACGGAGTTAAGTTTTCAACTTGTTCCTGAAGCGGTAATCAAACTCGGGACTTCTACATTAACACCAGACATTTGGCAGTTGGTAAATATCTATTCGCTCGACCAAGAAGCATCTTAAATATATACAACTTGACAAAGTTGTCAATAAAGCATACATGGACATTGAACAGCAATCTACAGTCGTAGATTTTCAAAATTTTGTCTCAATCCAGCCACAAATAATCACGAATAGTCAATTTTGTACTTTTTAACAAATTCAAATTCTTTTGAAAAATTCTTTTAAATACAATTTTAGAAAAGAGTAACAAATGTAGAGCCCTATATTTCCACTTTCGTGACAACTGTTTAAATGTTCAAACACCTGTGGTGCCACTCAGCAGAGCGATCAGAGATGTGACTAAAACTCATGGCGTTTATCCTCTTAACCCTCTCAGTACATTATTTTTTCCGTGTAAATTATGTAATTTTAAACAATCAATTCTAGTTTTGCAATTTCTAAGACTTAGTATTTTTTTATATTTCTTTTCGTGAATTTTAGAAATTTTGGAAATATTGGCTTTTATTTATTAAAGGTACATTTTTAAGTTAAAATTAAAATTATATGTGCATACTTAAAACTAGATTCGTTTCTGATTTTTTTTTGCATATTTCGGATGTCTTGAATCTTAAATACCTGCAATACTAGAGATATGTCAAATTTCCGGGACAAACCATAATTTTCTTGTTTTTAGCTGTTTTTTGCAGTCTATTTTCAGTCTTCTCTACAGAAGGTACCATTCATACCATTGGCATGGGGCATAAATTATTATTTTTTATCCACCAATAAAAGAGGGTTGAATTGAAAAATCTTATTACTACCCGCATTTAAATAAAAAAATTGATATCCTCGTTTGTGGACGCAGGGTCTGAGAGGGTTAAAAATAAAGACACTTAAAAATGGGCCAATTTGGCACATTTTTGACTTCATTGTCGGTGGTGGGCATCAAACCAATGTCTCGTGAATTCGAGTCTTGCTTCAGCTAGTATACGTCTATCGCAGCCGTTGTTAAAATACGACACAATGGTGTAAGACACAATGAGGACAATAACGACAAAACTAAACTGCTACAATGAACATTCTAGAGAGAGCTTGGTTGATTGGTTTTCAACCGGTGATATGACGTCTTTTGATTCGTCGTAAGAGAGAAATTGAACAATACATTCAAGCCTAAAGATTTTTCCGGACTAACGATGAAATTATCAACGAGGACCTAAGATTTATCTATTAAGCGGATGACTCTTTATCGGAAAATTATTACGATTGGATCTAATTCAAACGATTTCACTTGGTTGCGTTATTGTTTATACAATTGAAATCGAGAAAGAGTCTCTTTACTGTTGAGACGTGAATAAATTTATTTGCAATGCTTCTTGGTTTTTTGTAACAGACCATAAGCCTGTAGGATTCCTCTTAAATCTAAAACAAGAAATTGTGCAACGAAACGATTGTTTTTCTCAGAAAGTCACTGATGAAGAAAAGTTTTTTGGTAGATGAATCAATTATAACCACCGCGTTTCTAAGCCTTCCATTAAAAACATGGCGGGAATGTACATCATTCGAAATGTTGAGGAGATTTAAACCAGTGGACGAGAAAAAGACGTCGTTTTACTTTTCTCTTTCTTAGTTTGTTTCAAAGTTTCAAATTTTCGATTTGGCTGAATCACAAAAAAATATATTTGCCATACAAGTGTGACAATTATCGCTTATAAAAGAGGTCTAAAGTCTAAGAAGTAAACTATTACAAAGAGAAATATAATAGTACGTTCGAGGCAAAAGTATGATTTCAAAATTCACAAAACACAATATACAAGAGTGACAACTGACAATAACTTAATATTTTCTAAATAAATGTTGATAATAATAATCAGAATATCCCTAGAAACTAAAAATAAGCAACATTATTAGTTTGAGGCGTAGCTGTCATACGGTTGTTAAATAAAGAAGGTGGGAAGTTGATGTGATAGCTAAATACCTGTTCTGAACCGGGAAAGATTGGATATAAATAATCTAATTTGTAAGTTCTGGTCGCATTTATAACTTTGAATTCTCTCAAAGAAATTATTTATTTTCATAACTTGAATTTTTGTGTCCAGTTGTAGTTGCTTTTGTTCAAAAATGCCAAAAAAAAATAAAGATGTTTAAAATACTTCAGTGGAATAGAACTCTTTATTTTATAACAATAACAAGGTTAAATAACGTCTTTCTTGTTTTGATATAATGTTTTTTTGTTTTTCACAAACCTGATGACAGAAATAGTTTTCATTAATTTCCGAAACGTTGTTATTTTTATGAAATAAAGAGTTGTATTCCACTAAAGTGTTTTAAATATTATATCATTAACTCTTCAAACTAAAAAACAAAACAATTTTTTTTTTTTTAATAAAAATATGAAAAAGAAATTTAGAAGCGTATATTATGTATAAGCGAGCAAGTTGTCAGTAAAATTTAAGGGCTTCTGTTGCTGAATGATACAAATTTATATTACCTTTTACGCAGGAAGTATAGGATTATTTTACATTTTGTCTGTAAAAGTAAAAATATAACTTTCATACCTCTGTTTCGGAATGGGTATGGGAGAAACCCTATTTTCACATAGAAACCACGCCTCATGCCCCACGGCGAAGAAGGGCCTCGCCTCGCATCGCTCGCATATCGCACGCACCAACACATCTTTCATAAGCGCGACTTCACAATAACGAATTGATAACAAAAAATATGAAATTCCAGAATTTTTCTATCTCTCGAAGTTTTAATATTTTTTTTTACTTTTAATATTTCTATTTCGTGGAATATCCGAATGTTATCACATCACGGTATAACTGAAGAACGAAAATATTCAATTAAGTGCTATAAAAAATTCCGTCCTACCAAGTTCCTTCCATCAACAGTGTACCACAAAAATACAAATAAAATACACACATTCGTATTTTGAATTTAGATCCACTCTGTCGCATGCCATTTGCAGTGCGGGTCTTCAACTTAAAGCAGACCAAGCCAATACTGTCGTCGCCGACGCCATGAACGAACATTGGTTAGCAAGATATTAAATAGAAAACACCCACCAAACAAGTTGGACATGATTCCACACGCAGCCAGCGCCAGAATAAACATGGGTAATTCGGGACAATCTTAGAATTTTTTTAGGTGCCTTATTGCTAGGACGGCTCTAAAGTGACCGTTTACACATTTCTAACAGATTTCATTTGATTTGATATTGTTTGACATCTCTTTTTAATGCACTAAGGCTATTCGAGACGATGGGTAGTGATAAGTGAGGATGAAATATGAATAGAAGGGAGGAGGGGAAACCCGGTACTGGCACGTAGCTTACGTTTTTCGAAAAGTACTAAGGGGACCAACGGCTTTACGTCCCATCCGAAAGGACGGTGTAATCTTGACAGTCATATAGGTTCCTCCACTAACCCGGACTGCCAAGCAGACGTCGAGGAGAACGAAGCCGTTACACTAGCTGTGGAACCCTCCATCTGCTCTGACCAGCGGTATACGTGTGTCTCAGGGCTTAGCGTTCACCCACTCTCCCCCTGACCACGCCCGTAGGTTGCTTAACTTCGGAGTTCGAGTGGGAACTGGCTAAGCGACCTCGGCTAAACCGCTGGCTTTCTTTCCTTACACATTTATGATTATGATTGATGATTATAAGCCCACATCAGGAGCTAAACATATTTTACCAGTAGCGGGGTTTGAATCTGGATCATTCTACATATAGGAAGAAGAGGCACTAACCACTTAATCAACGACCTATAAGACGAACAATAAACCAGTAATTGTTGAGCACAATTTGCTAGCATATTATGAGGCACGCCGAACTCTTTGGGCCTAAGTCCATAAAAAAACAGATGTGGTAAGTCCAACAATTGGTTAAAATAGAAATTATCTTTCAGTGCAACCATTTTTCAAATCCATAGTTGCAATTTGAATGAACACCAAGAAAACAATTAGAAAAATGGATGTATTGTCAGATAACTTCTATTTCAACCGATTGTTGGACTTAACAATCTGTTTTTTAAATGGACTTACACCCATAGAGTTATGCGTGCCTCATATGTTAAGGAAGTACAAAATATAATAATAACATTGAATAATAAAACATTTAGGCCAACCTCTTTACCTCAAATTAAATATATATATATATAGATTTCATAGGTTGTCGTGGTTATTTGTATGTGTTATCAATATCATATCAATCAATCATCAATTAAATAATTAAATTTTTGTTTTTCGATTTACCACGTATGAAATTTTTTTTCGATGTCTTCCCACTTTTTGGATGAGCGTAGCGAGCGAAGCGAAGATTCCATTTCACTACACTGGAGAAAAAAATCCGGAATGTTTTTTTCTTTTTTTTCTTTTTTTTCCTTTCTTTTTGTATTTTTGTCAGTCTGTTAGCACGATATCGGCTAAACCGATACTCCAATTGCGACGAAATTGTTTGGAGACCTTCGAAATCTCTGAACTTAGAACTGCCACGTTTTTAAGCGCAATCAAAAAATCATTTCTTATGAAAATCGCAATTTTACGAATTTTTTTCGATTTTTAACATTTCCTTGGCTTATAACACCTATACATGCTTTATCCGATTGTAATGATTTTTTTTACAGACCCTTATTTTATGAATTAATATATTCGTGTGAAATTAGAGCGCAATCAAAAAAATATTTCTCATGATAATGGCAATTTTACGATTTTTTTAAAAAAAATCTTCGACTTATAACATCTACATGCTTTATCCGATTGTAATAATGTTTTACCAGAACCGTAATTTTATGAATTAATATATTCGCGTGTAATTTAGCGTAATCGAATAATAATTTCTTATGAAAATCGCAATTTTATACGCTTTTTTCGTTTTTAAACAATTACGCTCATCCAGTAACGCGCCTAAAAAAGCGTTTGCGAAGCTTCCTATAGTCTATTATCATTCTTTAGCTCAAATGCTTGTTAATTGGAATATGGAATATGCGTAGGTAAATTATGTAAGAGTATTCCTTATTGCATTAGCCTATCCCATCGTGTTCTCTTTTATGTCGCCGCGGCAATGACAGCATAATCTATTATGCAAAGTCATGCATACTCTTATAGATCAACTTTGTTGTACATGTAACGAGACAATGACTTGATATATTGCGTTGAATATAATAGTGATAATGATATATTGTTGATGGTAATATCGTAAAGGAAAGGATGACATTTATTGACGTTTTGGAATGTTTATTTTCAAGTGATTAATGAATTATTTAAACATGTATGAATACAATACAATCAATTTTATACTAATGATCCACAGAGATGACCTTACACATTGAATTCAAAGTTGCACCAAATGGCAATAGAAAACTATTGTTTAACGTCGGATTGTTACGTAAATTTTGATACTAGCAAAACGTCAAAGTCGTTGTTAGACAAGTGGGCGAATCATGTGTTGAGTAGCCGGGAAACATTTGCATTTAAGTTGATTGGGTATAAATTATGTACTAGGGTTTGGACTTAGTTGGTATAATCATCAGTCACCATCACTTTCCACAATAACCTCTCTGTGAAAGTCCCCTCCTGCGAGTCACCTGGTCTCTTTGGGGGAAAATACTATTATTTGTATTATGTATTTGAATTTCTTGAATAAAAGACATGAAATGAACTGAGAAGGGCGTGTTAACTGTAAGGCCATAATGTGTAACTCTAGCCTATGACAGGCTAGGGAGGAAATACCCATGCTGACTTGATCCAGTCTTAGGTAGGGGGATGAAAGGGAATGCTCGCGGGTATTAACACAATGACTCGCTCACTCGTGTAACAACGGCTTTGTCGTTTTCCTAGTCTAGTTGGCCAAGGCACCACTATACACGGAGTGTGGGGGATGGGAGACCCGGTTTCAAACAACGGTCGGGATCGGGATAGATTTTGTAATTTGTGGATTGAAATAAAACAAATTATAGAACATGTTTTGAAATGCGTACTCTACAAAACTATGGAGAACATAGCCAGTACGATTTGTGTGTAAAGATGGTAAGGTTTACTCAATCTCCTAGCGGAATTTTTGGTTACCTTGATATTAACTAAGTTTAAGGGTGCATCAACCGTTAGGTCTTCATGCGCCACTCTCGCCTAGGGGATATGGCGAGGAGGAGACCATGCTGGTCAGAGTTGTGGAGAGGGGGGGGAGGGGGGGGGGGTTCTCACGTCGCGGTCGTCATCGTCTTTGTCATCGTTCGTGATGTCACTGTCGTCGTCGGGGAAGTCGTCGAGGGAAGGAGCGAGGTCCCCGAAGACGATTGTCAGAATTCGCCTCTAGTTTCGGGGTAGTTGTTTTTCAGCATAAATTTCATTTCCTCCCCTACCTAAGGCTGGATCCAGCATGGGTTTTTCCTCCCCTGCCTATCAAGGGCTAGAGTGGCGCATTATGACCTTACAGTTGACGCGCCCTTAAACCAACTAAATTCAAAACTCTATTTGTTATACCTTATATATCAATCAACTTAAATGCAAAATGTTCCCGGGTACTCAACACATGACTAGCTCGATCACTCGTCTAACAACGACGTAGGCGTTTTCCTAGTCTATATAGTCGTCTAAGTCGCATATTATACTCGGAATGTGGGAGACCCAAGTCCAAACAACGGTCGGGATAGATTTCGTTATTTCTGGATTTTTTATTATTTCTAGAAAATTATAAAACATGTTTTGAATGCATATATAGTATGGAAAACATATAGCCAATTACAAAATACGAATAAATAAATTGCAAGGTTTCTCTGAGCGGAATTTCGGGTAACCTTGAGCGTGCACGATTCGATCCACCTTGGTCACCGTCTACATTAAAAAAATGAATCGATAAAATTGATTTTTTTAAAGAACAAAAGCATTGTCGTCAAATTAATTCCTACACATTTCAGTTTTTTTTTTTTCAATTTATTATTTCTTGTAGGTTTGAATCGCAACGGAGATTTAGCTCATTTTGTTAGCAGTTAACTGGTAGGATGTCTGTTTAAAATTCATCTCAATCTGT
Organism: Sweltsa coloradensis; assembly: GCA_024449915.1. Classification (NCBI taxonomy): domain Eukaryota; kingdom Metazoa; phylum Arthropoda; class Insecta; order Plecoptera; family Chloroperlidae; genus Sweltsa; species Sweltsa coloradensis. Next base: position 473,844 of record JAMZAV010000512.1, read on the forward strand.
TTGGCCGTATGCCATCGAACAGACAAACAGACTTTCTCACAGTGCGTGCCGTTCCGCTAGACCTGCGATGTTAGACATCGTTCGCTGCGCTCACTCGTCTAATATATCGTTTTATTCTCCTTAATAAATGTCGGTGTCAGAATATTATTTTATTATGTGTTAAAGCGACCATTTGTTTTCGGATATCACGAAATTTGTTGACACTTTTTCGATTTTTGGTTATGGGGGATGGTGATAATATTAAAGGCGATCATAAAGTAATAGCGTGACATTGTCACGTCATTGACATTGTAAAGTTGTTAAAAATTGTGACACTGTAATTAAAACTATAAAAATAATGAACTTTACTCCTCTTGTGGGAAAAGCAATATTTTGGCAGGTAACCATTGCCACAACTGGCATATTAGATATCGGTAAGATTGTCATTTAAAAAAAATCATTCACTTACTTTTTTTTTACAAAATATACCTATTATTCGAATTTGTAATTTACCATCAGAAAAAGCGAAAAACTTGTGATAAATTGCCTGATAAAACTTCAATTTTCCTACAAGAACAGTGACTGAACAAACATTTAACGTAAAAATTATTGGAATGAAATGTGCTTTGGAATACAATTTTATGAAAATTTTACTTTCTTATTCCTTGAATTCAAGATACTGAATTGATATTTGTGTATTAGCAGGTTTATAAGCTAATCTTGTATACTATTTTTTTTTAATAAATTTAATATTTCCTCGAAGTCTCTTTTATCCAGATATGTGGCTGGATTTTTACAAGCAATACTTGAATGCAACAACTTTCCATATTTTATTCGTTTCCAACAGAAAATGATGAAAACTACAATATTGAATATTTCCCCCGTACTTTGTCCAATGCAACAGGCTCAGCAAAGTGTGAATATTTTTATGAGATTCCATCAAAATGTTTTCATACGTTGAACGATGGCGTTATTGACGTTCACATAGAGTGAAATATTGCAAGGCTGGAACATAAATTGAACAAGACGGAATCAACGCCTAAATATATTTTCTGTTCCTCTGTGCGTTCGTCACGTCCTGTCACAACTACAAGAGATATTTACGTTTTTGTGACTTAAACCGTCATCAATAACGATTAAGTTAATGTTTTTGATGAACTTTTGTGTTCAGAAGTAGGAGTAAACGTTATCTAAAATTTTGATTTCTTTGTTCACTTAAGGTGGGACAGGACCTCGGTATAGTGGCCTATGTTGGTGGAAGGAGAAGCTTGAGAGAGGCCCTGGAGGTGGGACTTCACAAGTGTCGTTCAAAATATTCGAAAATTAGCCGTCCAATACATGGTCGCAGTTGCCTCGTGCGGCTGTGACTACACAATGTACTGCAGAAGCTCCGAAAGCGCGCGTCTCAGTCAGCGTAGCGCCAGATCGTTCACACACGCAGCTACTCGGCTCGGGCTCACTCGTCGAACGAGTTAGAACAAGATGATGTTAGCTGTTCTAGGAGGGAAGGGTGGCTGAGTCAATTACATTAAACCATATTTTGTTCAGACTCATATATTATACTAAAGGTAAAAACTAATCAATGTACAGTACATTATTAGGAATTACAAAAATGGCAATTGGATGCTGTGAATGAAGAAAGATTCATAAAACTTCCTGACAAAAAACTAAGTGGAATGTGAATTGAAACCCACGTCCGTAATAGGTACCCGGTACCAGTACCGCCGTACCGGCATATAATGTAAAATACGTTGCTGAATGACCTCATGAGATACTTGGCAACTGCATTTGAACAAAGCATTGTAAAATTGCTTTGTAAGTATTTATTTTATAATTCAATTGTGGGCGTTTATTGCGTTAGTTACGAAAGTACCATTTTATGTATTATGTATCCATTTAATTTAGGCGATCATTTATTGGATACATATTGTGCAAATCCACCTCCTGATGTAATTAAGCACAGTGACTTGCCCCCCCACCCCCACCCCCCCACCCGAAATCCCAGCGTAAATATTATACATTCTGCATAAATCCCAGCGTAAATATTATATTCTGCATATCATCTTTTCATTTTTTTGGTGCATAGCAAAGCTTCTTAACTTCTTCTAAAACGTATAAAAATATTCAAAAATACGCATTTTCAAAACAAAACTATCTTGAGTTAAATTTTAATCCCACATTTCCGTAGTAAATACGCACATTACATTTATACATTTCGACAGTCACTTTAGAAAAACTAATATGTTTGCCTGTATGCTTCGTCATTTCATAAAAAAAATTTGGTTGAAATTTACTAAAATGGGCCACTTCACGTTCATTATTTTAGTTTTTAGATCGCAGATAGTTGCTGTAAAAGATTGTTTACAGAGTCCGAGTGCAGTTAAAACATGACGATATAACTGTAGTATGGTGATTTTTTTTCGCCTTCGGCGGAAGGACCTCTGATGGCTGGGGTTCGTTTTGCCCCGGACCCCAGCTGCCACCCACAAATTCTGCTAATAAATTCCCCCCCCCCCCCCCCCCGCTAACTTTCAAAACGTTCCTACGCGCTTGATCAAGAGATTGATAAATAATTAAACAATCATCGACCTTTCAATTTGCATTTTATTTATCTTCCTCTCCCCATGATGTCATGATGTCCAAGGGCGCCGACTTCGTGGGTGCTCAGGGGCTGAAGCACCACTCGTATTGTTTGAAGAGGTGCGCATCTTTAAAATAAAACTTGAAGCACCAACAGATTTATAAATAATTAGCCAATCATTCACCCTTCAAAAAAGCTAGAATTTTATTTTTCGTCCTCTACCCATGATGTCAATGTCATGATGTTCTAACACCGATTTACAATATTAGTTTCAAGTTTCAACACACTGTTTTATGGTATTGCTAGGTATAGATGACTCTATGAGTTGTATGACTAACACAACACTCGACAAACTAGTTTGTTTTGTGCAAGTGAAATGAAGAAATGAATGAATAAATAAATAAATAAATAAATAAATAACCTTCTGTTTTGACACATGTATTTTATTTTGATTGACGCACAACTAACTATAAAGGCCTATACCATCCATCTAAACACAACAAATATTCAGAAAACCTCCTGTTTAGTGTGAGTGTGACAGTAACGAGATATATTGTTAGATACTGAGTGTGACAGCTCCCAGACCCGATCTCACTACTACCATTGAGTATAGAACCGCTCAATGCTACTATACTACCACGGACCGCCAAGCGACAAGGTCATTGCGAGCGAGTTCCGTGCGTTACTTGCCATGTGATTGTGAAGTGTCGAGTTATTTATTGCTCAAGTGGCAACGTGTTCGTTCATGCAACCATTTTTTGTCGCCTGTTTTTTTTAAAGAGATTTGCTATTATTTTGTTTATCAATGCAGCATCTCGAAAATTACACTCGCCTCCCTTCAAGGATCGCTTTTAGGCCCTGAGTAACTGTTTTAATGCCTGCTAAGATCAATAACAGTCGGTAATCTGTGCGGTACAAAGCGACTTTCGGCTTTTGAGTTCGATTGCATTGCGTGACTTTTTTAATGTAAAGAAAACAATTAATGAGTGATCGGGGCTCGAACAAGTTTGAGGGAATATATCTTCAACTTTTGATAATTACGTTTGAACATTTGAACATTGTCTCTTTGTCTGTTCCATCAAGGTTGATATATTTTTATTATGACTAATCGTTAGAGGTCCTTGAAAGTGGTTTTATTTTGTAGTGAATTTCGTTTTTAAAATTTAAAATTTCGGTGTTATTGGTTTAAAGCTGTATTTCAGCGGTTTTATCTATATTTACCAATTTATATTTGAGTAATATTCGTTCACGCCTCGCATATCATTCTAGCCACAAAACAAACAAGTTCGAATTGCTTATGTTCAGACTGGTGTAATCTACTACAATTAAATTCATCATTTTTTCTGAACTTTATTTCATTAAAACTTTGTTTGGTTGAACTATACTGGCATAAAATATTGAAAATTACACCGTAATTTAACAATAATTCCCATTTTTAGTGCTTTTCGTTGTTAAAAACATGATTATTGTGAATTTCGGTGTTATTACGAAATTTACACCTATTTCGGTGTTTGGCGGTGATTCAATTTTGGCATTTTCTGGTTTAGATTTGATCAATTCATGCTCATTTTATGAAATTAAATGGTTAGCACATATTTCGGTTTTATCGTCAGTCACGAATTTCAAGGAGCTCTACTAATCGTATTTCATAAGGTACTAATGATTCTCGTTAATCGTTTGTTTGTAATTACAACGGTTTTGATTGTCACAATAAAAAATGTTTGAGCCAGCTTCATGTACGATGCATGGCCTTGAGAATATTTTTTTATTGTCGCGAGAGATTGGCTTGCCGCTGGAGGGGAGGGGGGCATCTGTAGACTAATTTATTGCGTTTATCAGCAAGCACTACTTCAGATACTCAGCGTAGGTACCACGTTTTTCTAGAAAGGTACTAACAAAATATAGAATAATACGTTTACAAAGTCATGTGGACAGAGGGCATACTGCTTGTACGGAATTTGATTTTCTTGCGTGAATGTAGGTAGGCCTCTTTTGACTGATTATTTCTGAGTGTAGTTGCCACAATGTTTTCACTGTTTGTATATGATTATAGTAACACTATCATGACACCAGTAATAAAAAATATATGACTTACAAAATATATGCCGACTGCAAAGTTCAGTTGGTTGCAGCATTCATTCCGATCGCCCGGACAGCTGAAGACCGGGGATCTATCCCCATCCCAGCGGATACAATGTTGACGTAGTTTAAGATACTAGACCTAGGCCTATATCCAAGGCTTAAACTCATGAGATTTCAGATTGATTATACAGTCGTTGATTAAATTAAACACAAAATGATTCCAACACGGAACCAAATTTTCATTTTTAACTTGCCATGCGCATAACAAACCGAGTATACTATTATTGTGACGTGGATCCTCCAGCTCGCGCAAGAAGAAACGCGAGTATAGAACAATCATACGGGCTCGAATCCAAAACAAGGCAATTTCAATTTGAATCTTTGAATAATTATAATTTTTCAAGTATCATACTCACAAATTTTGGGTTAAATTTATAAAAGTAAATCTGGTTTCACATCATCCGTGAGGCGTGATCCATAATATGAACGGTCAGAAGAGATCGTTAACCGTTGCAAATCATACTATAATTTAGCATTGCATTCATCGAGCTATGTAAGTTTCTCATTAGGCTAGTTGCTACAAAAATATAAAGCTTTTAATTCAAGCCAAACCTTACGTAGGTACCACAATTTGTCTTACAGTTGCCGTGTTCTATAGCAAACACGTATTAGGCATATGCATTGTGGTGTTCTGCATTAGTTAAACAGTTTCACTCATGGCCAATCAAATCGTTTTTTCGAACATAAATAACCCCCCTGTCACTCAAAAAGTCGTATCGCCAGAGTGCGCCACTTGCTGGGGCTTAAAAGGCCTAAAATAGCGGCAAAACATGCATTCGTAGTTCAGTAGTTTAGCGGTAACTACACACACGATTTTGATATTTTTTTTTTTATTTTGAAGATAAATGTTGAAATTAGGACTTGTGTGATGTACATTTTCCATAAAAATTTTTGTAATTTTTTTATAAAGCTCTAAAGTGAAGGTAAATTTTCAAAATAAAGTCCAAGTTCGCAATTTTTTATAAGACCATATTACATGCAAATTCGAAAATCGACATCACACAAGTTCTAGTAAATTTTATCATGAATAGAGTAAAAAAAAAATTATGCCGATATGACAATTGTGGACCGAGTTCCAACTGAAATGCGGGGACACTGCATCGCGCCGATATTATAGCTACTCCTGTGCAACCTTAAGCACCTCTTTCGAGACATTTAAATTCTGGATAACATTTTATTAATGTGTCCTTAAGTGCTTAACTGTGAAAAATGTTGTGTAAATTTTTATTTTTTTTATTTTTTTGTGTGGGGGGAGGGAGAACTATTTTATTTGATATTGATTATTTGTTTATCTTAATTGGAAGTTATTTTGAATAAATATTTTTTGTAACTTACGTTTATCTATTTAAATTAGTTTAAGTTATGTTAAGGGGTATTCACGCGCTAAACTGAAATAAATGTTTCATTTAGGCTCACCTTTTGAATTAAGAAAGTAACAGAAAAATCATTGGGTCAACCATGACCCTAAATTTTTTGCCAAACATGGTAATATTCGAGCTAGGTCCCATCGGCAAAAATCTCAAATAACAAATAACACGGGGAAGATGTCTATGCCCCGTGACCTTGAAGGATTTTAATTTAAAAAAATGGGTATTATTAACCTACTCTACGGCCTTTTCTGTAAATTCATGTATTTCGTTTTGTAATTTGGGCGAGTGGTTCGGTCAAAATATGCTGAATCTCAAGACGGGGTATGATTTTGAAATGCATATTTTTGCGCGTTTGAGTGTATATTTGTGCAGTTTCAAGACATGATGTTGTAATGGGCCGTTTTAGATTTGTACGATGCTCTAGTATCTGCGTGGAACACAAATTAATCAGGATTAAAGTCGATTTTAGAAATTCCCCAAAACGCAAATTTTCGGAAATTTCAAGATCAAAAACTTATATTATGTGTAAAAAAAAAAAAAAAAATGGGGGTGTAGCTGTGAAAATTTTTGTGTTAAACCTTAAAAACAAATTTCCGCTGAAAATCGAACTTCTCTTAATTCCACTTTGGCTACACTTTATACTCAACGGAAATGTACATTTAAATACGTAGTTCTTTTGTTTAACACAACACGACCATTGAAACGACCTTAATAATAAACCAAATTAAAAACTTTCTTTAAGAGAATAATAAATTTGCTCTTTATTATATTTCAATGTATTATTAATATGATAACATAACCAATGATAGAACATAGACCAAACTCTAATTGCAATTAGTATAACGAAGATCGCTTCCTAAGACGGTGATGTAACTTAAGAACTTGTTTTTGCTCGTCTGCTCGAAATGTAGACTGCTTCTGATGGTATTATTATAATGTCGAGGATAGTCGCAAGCTATTGAGCGAGAGAAAATGAATAGAAGGTAAATTATGTGAGATGGATTTGAACAAAATCAGTATGAAGTAACTTATTCATGTGGAATAGAGTGCGAGACACAATTCTTGTCAGGAATTTACTTTGATCACTTTGCATAAGCGGCCTTCGGAAAGATTATCAACACAATTGTCTACGTAATAGCGACAAGAATGAGATATTCTGTTCTATTTTCATAATAAAATACAGAAAATTCCATGATGTTTCACAAGAAATAGTGGTTTTGTTCTTCAGAAAATAACAGCATTTTTTAAGTCTGTCACACAAATCAATACTTGCACGTCCTTTTTCTCGTTATATGGCAATCATTTTAAATTTATGATAGTAGTAATTTATTGAATAATATAATAAATGATTGAATGAATGTATTCCTTTTTGTTTACAGTTACACAACTCGAGAAGATGAATCAAGATGGTGGAATGATCACTGGAAATCTACTTTGCGCATTGCCTCAGGCACCTTGCAATCTGAATAATTTATACTGTGGTGATTGAAGGTTTTTAACAGCTCATCAACATCTATGTTGGTTTGAGAAGAAATTGAGCAACCAGGTCTGAAACTGTGTGTGCTCACTTCCAAGAGTTTACGGCTGTGTAATATACGTTCATACACAAGTTCGGCGCCTAAAATAATTTACATATTTATCATTGCGATGTGTGACCTGCTTTGATTGCATTAGACTTTCCGCGAATGTTCTCATCAATAGAGTTTGGCAGAGTAGCTATTTTCTTTGGAGAGATGAAGGGAGTTCCTAAAGTTGGTTTACTAGACTTCACGAGTGTGTACTTTATGCAAAGTACTATCTTAAATAATTTCTGCAACTGTAAAGCGTATTTTATGTTTGATCCATCTGGCTTACAAGGGAGCGCAATAAAATATGCATTATTTCGAAAATACATCAATTAGTTATCAATAAGTTTGATTTGAATTGAGTCAAGTATACTTTTTAAATATAATCTTTAAGAAATTATAATAATTTGGAAACTAGCAATGGTGTAGTAAAATGTCTCGATTAATACAACTGTCGAATCTAGGTTCCCGTTAGGACACTACAATCTAGCTATTGTGCATAAGTACACTCTAGCACCTTAATTATACAGCAAGCCAAAAAATGGATGTTTTCGGACTGACACCCAGCCGTTATGAAATTTGAAATTAATTTAAAAATTGTAACAATCGGGCGAATTTGGATATGTAAAATAACAAATGCCAAATTTGGTTGAGGTGCGAACATTGCTTCTAGGTGAAAAATTAGGTTGAAACATGCTCAAAATCACTAGACACAGATTAGTTTCTATGGCTTTGCTCCCTAAAAAACACTCTTTTTTATTTTCATTTATTTATTTATTTATTTATTTAACGTCTATCCTATTCAGTTAAACAAAGATTTACAAAGGGACAACTAAATAAATCTACTTACATAGATGCAGATACAGCAATGAACTAACTAACTGTAAACGTGTTATGTTTGTCAAACCATTATTGGGGGGACAATGCACATTAAAAAATACTGCAAATAGAATAGCGTACCGACATCTCACAGTTAACTTAAGCCACTATCGTACAGCTTCAATACGTCGCCATGATTAATGTTTCGTACACAACTCTGAACGGGAAAGTATCCAGTACTTTGTTAGGGAGAAAATCTACCGTAATTATCACTTTTCAGTACGTCCGTCTGTGCGTGTGTCACGTCTCACGATAAAAACCGATCTAGACGTACGATTGACATTCGTTTTAGTTGGCATCGCCTTCAACTAGGATGATACACATAATGTTGGTAACCCTGTGGCAGAACCTATGATTAAGGGGGGGGGGGGGGCGGTATAGAGTAAAGCTGGCCACACACATTGCACTTTTGGAGCCGGCACCTCTACCAAAGATATCGAAGCAGGGCGTGTTATTTTATTTTTGTATTCTTCCTCGACGATCTGTGGATTAAGTATAGCTTAATACTTATTTATTTTATTTTATTTATTTATATAACGTCTATCCTATTCAGTTATAAAAGTGATTTACAAAGGAGGACAACTAAATAAATCTAATTACATAGATGCAGACACAACAATGAACTACAGTTAAGTAAATATTTGAAATAGTAATTACAACAACAATTAAAACACAACAATTTTGTTAACAAAATCAAAAGGGATGTTAATTGCAATTAATTAATGCATCAAATATAACAAAGTGATAGGAATAAAAATAAAATAAAATAAAAAAATAAAATAAGAAAAAGCTTTACACGAGGAGATATTACGATAAAAGTTAACATAGCAAAATCCACTATTAAAACTAGAACACATTGATGATTCAGGTCAGTATAGTTCGACATCCTGGCAAACAAGCTATAACTTATAATCTCCCTTATAAGGGTTCCCCAGTGTGCCACCCCGCGTACACAACACCTGCTCGTGAGCGCTCCACGTGGGAGGAAGACGAAACATAATGTCGATCCCGTGTGGGGAGAGCGTCTCGGCTCATGATTATCTCATCACCTACCTGGAGGTTACGCGTCTTTCATGAATACTAATGTTGACGGAGATGACACGGAAACCATTACACCACCTCCCTCTTATATAATATATAAAGCAAATCACAATTCCCCAATCACTTCTTGGGCTGTATGAGTAAATGTACACTAGGCGTCGGAAGTAAATCAAGGTTGATCTTTTACCAACACCCCAGACACCTAAACTCAGCAAATCTCATGTTCTAAAAGGCACTTTTAAAAGTCACACCAAACTAGCACCAAATACACCACAGCCATCTATATGGGATTTTACTTTTGCAAACATCTAGAAGGCTGTGAAATACACAAAGCTAGCCCTAGCAAATGGACAAGGAATCGACGCCGTGCCTTTTTTTGTCACGAGAAAAAATGTCTCCAATTGATTTCTACACTTAAAATAAGCCTGCGCTAAGGTTATGCAGTGTTTGGTGAATCCATTATTATATCCAAACCTTGTGTTTGTACTAACTACGCCCTAGGCCCAGTTTTAAAAAGTCCCAACAGGCCAAATGCTAAAGTAAACTATAGCCGCCATGTTTCCTCACGGCCTGTTAGATGACGTCAGCGAGTGATAGCTCTGTGAATATAGCGACGCCTGAACGAACCGAATATTCACGAGCAAGGTCGATATGGGTAGGTATCTTCCAGACCCCTCGATTAACTTATAAACGAGATCATGGTAACCAGGCCGTTCAAGCATCGAAGCACATACCATACTATTATAAGTTTAGTTTCCGAATTAGCCTTATTCATCCTATAGCGTCGCCCACGAATATCGTGCCCAATGAGTTGCTTCGGTGGTTGCTATTTCAAAATACTGCGGTTTATTGTTGGCGATTGTTCACGTCGCGCTAACAGATTTGGCTTTAAAGTTTATACTGTTTTCCATCAAAATCAGTTATGACTTTGACTGGGTTGACTAAACAATGAATGTATGTGTTTGTTTATTAATAAACCGAAAGTATTATGATCTTTTTTATCGATGGTATGCGCTATGTCCCTAAAAAATCCACCCTTTACATATTGACCACTATGGATATATACATCTTAAAAATTTGAATGCCTCATTCTAAAATAATCTGCATCCTTATTTTTCATGATTTTTGTTACAATAAATATTAAAAAAAATCAAGACCCGCCTTGTTAGGTACAGGAAATGAAAATTCTAAACATGCGTTTTACACATTTTATTTTATGTAATGGTAACAGGTACAATAAATTAAAAACAACTGCAAGTATGGGAGTACCCAAATTAGGGAGTGTAGCTTACCGTTATAATACAAAGTTTGTTCCAGCATACAACTGAGTCATACAGAAATAGTTGTTAATAAATGTGAAAGTATAGCTGTTATTTCAACATAGCACCCTAATTGCATGTTATGAACGAGACAAGCATGTGATAATAAGTGCTTTTAGAAATGCTTTTGCTATAATAATAGTAAAATGAAGAAAATGCACATTCAGTAAAAGCAATGACAATAATAGAAAGCATTGAGTTCATTCGGTTAGGTGAAGTGCTGAATAAGCGAGAAATGTATCTAGGGTAGGAGTGCTAGATTTAGAGATAGTTGTAGTGCTGAGTTGTTACATTTAGACTGGGGGTGTGGCTTCCTATTTAGGGGTAGCTTCACGATCCACATGATCGGTGTTTGGTGTAACGTCCCCTGTAAGGTTTCGAACTGAAACATTGACGGTGTCGTCGTATCGACTGTACAGACAAATTTTATTGATAATAAGTAACGTATTTGAATCATATTTTTACAATTACTTTTACCTTTGCACTCTGTAAATTGTATTTAAGCATAGAAAACATTGGAATAGAGTTAATTTTATACAGATTAAACGTTGTTAGCTTAAAGTCATTGAATTTATTTTAATAATACATTTAATTTTTTTTAAAAATTATTGTTTTTAAGATAATATTATTTAATTTATAAAAAGAATAAGTAATCTGTAAAAAACGAAATACATAACACAACCAGTAATTGAAAGTTATATTGACAACTGATTAAGGGCCAGTAACCGGTAAGACAATGTGTAGAAGGCTACATAGAGGAAACCGGATAAAGAATATCCCCTTCCCGATGTATTTTTATGTTGATTGCAATTAATCTCATCTCCCTGCATTTAGCGCCTGGTGGTAAGTTGAGGAACTAGTTTCCACGTTTACATCCAGAGCTCGTAGGCGTAGGATGTAGCCAGAGGAAGTGCAACAGATTAAGTGTGACATTTCTAAGAGATTCTAAAGAGACTTCTTACAGACAAATAGAATCGTGTCCCTGTGAATACCGTGGGTTTGTGGGTTCGTCTTCAGAGTGGGATATTGTTTTATGTAGATGATTTTAGAGAAAAATGTAAGAACTGATAGTAAAGGTTTAATCAAATTCAAATTCGATTTAAAATAACTGAAATTCTACAACACAACAAAAATAGGAACCAAATTGTTCATTATACGGATATGCATGGATATTTTGTGTGATAATTAATTACCTGTATCAACTGATGGATTGAAAGCGTTGGAATTTAGTATTAAATAAATGTTGATAAAAACAAAATTAATAAAGTTTAAACTAGATAGGAGCAGAGTAGATAGAATCCTGTGTTATCGTTTTATACTCTAAGAAAAGTCAGCGTCATGGAAAACAGAAGTTAGTTCAAATTATGAAAAGCAAACTGAAATGTTTAGAAAATAGAAATGTTTGCTGTAACTATTGTTCACTTAAAGTGTTTGTCATGCAGCCTCTAATAAAAGACTGTGATTACAAGAGTATTGCTAACAAGTATGGAAAACAATACGGAACCGATACTGAAATATGTAATACCCACATTGCGCCATATATTAACTTAAGTTTGTGTGTTGTGGAACTTTGTAGTGGCTAGAAGTCCATTATAATTCTTTAAAAAGAAAATGTGGTATGAAATCTTTCATCACCTAGAAGTAAAAAAATATGGGTGAATTTGAGTGGAAACAGTATCAACTGCCGCTCGAACTACTTCCCATTGATTACACTGCTATCTCTAGATACACTCGCTTTTAAACCTCCCAAATTAATGTACTAAAATAAATTATAAATTATATTAAACACGTCAAACTAAAAATTGATTTTTAACATTTTTCATGTTTATTTGTTTGTCAAAATTTTTAAACGGTTAAATGTCAATGGTAGTATGTAACTTAAAGAATTTTTGGTGATTTTTAGTATTGATATCCGAACAGTTCTGGAAATATTACGCTACGCTTTTAATAAAATATAAGATAACAGTTATCAATGTCCAAAATTGGAATTTGAATACTTTTCCGGTTTTATATTTTAAATTTACTAATTTACATTGATGTTTCGGTGAATGCGCAAATAAATGTGATACGTGTTATCAGGTACGTCAGTCGTCAATCCTCATTATGACCAATATAAAATTAATTTCAGATTTCACTATTATTTAATCGTACCAACTGTGCATGCTGTACGTACTAGCATTGCTGCGGCATAAATTTTTTTATCCATCAAATACAATTTTATTTCAAAGGTATTTGTATATTTACCATGTATGGGATATGATAATACTGACAACTAAAATATTTGATTATTAAAATTTGTGTTAGTTTGTGATTTTGACCGTGATTGTGGTTTTAACTAATTTGTATTATTCTCTAATAAGCATTTCTATTGAAATGGCAATGTAACCACATGAATCAGCAACAAAACAAGTTTTCGGGCGAGTGATTTTAGTTTTAGTTGTCCACGACCATCACCGCAAATTCACAGTATAGACATAAAGTAATTAAACAATGTGATTGCTCAACTAACAATGTCTGTTGAGGTAGACTACGAATAGGTCATATATAAATAGAGGGTTTGGGAAAATATGATAGAATCCGGGCGTTTCAAGCATCAACAATAATATGTTGTGTGCCGCGTCCTATCTATACTAAGTATCGGAAAAATATAACGCAATGCTTTAATAATAGAACGAGTGCGGTAATGGGAGTATGAAAAATAGGAATCGAAGTTGATTAAACAAAATATTGTCGAAAAAATATAAAACGAAACATTTCTACTTGCGTTCGTGTATCTTTAGTGGAAGCATCGGGTTGATAGAAACTTCTACACCCAAGGTCAACATAAACATTGTTCCGTTCTTGTAAATGGGCACTTTAAAAATATCAATCGGGTTTCATGTTCGGCTTTTATAATAAGACTCGACAGCAAGGATAACCAGACAAACGTACAGAAAAAGTGATGCATATGGGAGCTTCGCTTACTAGTTTACTAAAACAGTGATTTTTAACTACAAATCAAATTTTTCCAAAATAAAATGGAGTTACTATATAAAGCAACAACTGTGCTTAAAGAAAAACAACCCTGTCACTCAAATTATTTCCAGTTGCTATTTTAATTTTAAACAACTCATATATTGAATGAATGATGAATGAAATGAAAAATGTCAAATTGTAAGCATAAATATTATTTCTGCGAAAAATAAATATTTTACGTAATGTTCCATGGACCGGACACTTGACAAATCTTCCTTTTGTTACGATTTGACTATAGAAATGTCGTTCACAATTCACTACCCACAAACCGCAGGCTCAGTGCTCTCAACCAAATACGAAGAGATGCTTCAGGGAAAATAAACATTGTGTCCCTTCTTTACAATAGACTAAAGTTGTTATATAATAAATATATATTCTGTAGTTCCAACGACATCAAGAAAAATTGCTCAATCCATGATAATAATTGAATGGGCGTAGGGGGCGTTCAGAAAGTATCAAATACTCCATTTTGACTATTCTAAGAAAAATAGTTTGTTTTTTTCTGTTTGTTCCTACTCCGATCTCTCCGATCTCAGGGAACATACTATATATGAATTTGGACCTAACCCATTTTTGAGTAAAATCTCAGAAATATGTTTTATACTTTTTTTTAGTTTCTCGGAGAATTTTGTGTCTGATGTTGCTCTCTATCGATCAAATGGTGATTCCGATCTTGATGAACGTTTTAGGACACTTTCTTTGAACTAGACATGCCAAGTTTTTGGGAACAATAAAAAAATACTATAAAAAAGCGACCTAGTACTTATTTGAAATATATATTCCTTCATACGAGTATTGACTCAGTAAGAGAAGCATGAACTTGCGAGAGAGCTGGACAATAATATATTGATATTAAATTAGTGTCTATAAATCCTGTTAAAGTCATTAAATAACGAATTATTATTGGCGAGAAAATTAAGTAAAGAGCAGTTTAAATAGAAACATCGAGATTTTACGAAAACCAAAGCTGATTCCATTTAAAAAAATAAATCATCAGCCAGGCCCATGTTGTCCCATCGAAGACGCCTGCCAATTTTGAAGTATTAAAATTAATGAAGCGAAACATTGAAAAGATGTAAGCCTTGATGAAATCATTCTCGAATTCACTTAGTAATACTCTTATACATTCAGAAAATTAAGAAAAATAAATTTTAATTTACAGTAGCGTAAATAAAATAAATCGTTAATAACATCACGTAAGTGGTGTGGAAGTAGAGAAGTAAATTATTTAAATTTGGGTGTCATGTATCATATTAATTAAGCACCTGTCCAACGTATGGTTCTCTGCATCCTGATTTGCCGAGAAAATATTAATGCAATGTTTCTAAATAGGAACGAGGCTTACGGAGTTGTGAGTAATGACGTGGTTTCAATTAACGTCAATTATAAAAATAGTTTTAAAACGCGAATGCTAATTTTTCGACGTTCTCACATTTATATTTATATCCTACTGAATAATTTTGCGTTGGTAGACTCTAACCTTCGTGACGTTGTAAGGCACGTCCTTCTTTCTATATCACTCGGATATATATTATACAGAATTTCGTAACTACGGTTCTAAAGAAATTCTCGATTTTAAAAAATTTGATAATTTAGTTAAATTTTTACTACCTAAATTTTATTTAATCGAATCAACTCTATTGTGTGAATTGTTTTTTGAAAACATGTGTTCATCACGTTAATAAGTTAACAACATTTTTAATCACATACATATTTAAAGAATGTATTCCGGAAAAATATCCATTGTAAAATGAAACTGATTAGCTTGGCATTTCTATGCATTCTCGGCATACACCAACAAGGTTTATTTCAATACAATTCCTGAATATTTTTTTGGGATGGAAGTATATATTAAAAAAATATTAATATATGTTCAAAAATAATAAAATATAACTATTTAAATGCAACATATCCACAATATTGATCCACATGGCAGAATATATCAATTTAGCAATAGGAAGATTAAATTATGTGTCGTGAAATTAATATATTCGTGTAAACTTTAGAAAGGTCCAGATTTAATACTCCCCCTTGCAAATTGTTAAATATTAAACCGGTCAATGTAGATAAGAATATCTTGACATCACTTTATTTGATATCCACTTCCAAGACTGATATGTCTGCTGCTTAAGTATTGCATGTTTGTTCGAGATTTGTGGCAAGTGGGCAAACATTAAGCAGATTAATTGCCCTTTCAGCGATTGATAACTGTTACAAGACAATTCCCATTAACTACAAACTTGTTCGCTAACTGATAATTACACTTAAACTTTGACTTGTAAACCAAAAGTTCACAGCAACTTAGACAAAAGCTTTTAGTGAATGAAACACAACTTAATATCTTGGATGATGTTCAAAGATCTAAAATTAGGAACTACAATACACAAGAAGATACATTATAGGACTACTTGATAAATGAAAAATATCAGAATAGTATGAACCGAAATCGCATACTGCTTCATACACCTAATTCGTACGCCAATAAAACAATAAAGTCAAAACAGATGAAAAATGTGTTGTAATTGGATGAGCGAAGCGTAGACTTCAATTTCACTGACCCCCCCAAAAAAATTAACTCGGATGTTTTTTTTGTTGGTTTTGTTGTTGTTTTTTGTTGTTTTGTTTTTCTGTCTGTTTGCTCGCGCTCTACCGGTCAAATGGCATATGCTTTCTTGATGAAAATTGGAGGGGACCTTCGAAATCTCTGAACTTAGACCTGCCACGTTTTTGGGTATAATCGAAGAAATATTTCTCATGAATATAGTACTTTTACGATTTTTTTCGTTTTTTTTGTTGCGATATATTCGTGATATTTGGGCCGATTCTGACCAAACGGGTTGGGGCTACAACGTTCATATTGTGATGTATTGCTTTAAGAAAGAAAAAGATAAAAAAAGTTACACAGAATCCATAGAAATAAAGGTTTTAATATGAGTTTTTAAGGTGTATAATAACAATTAACAATAGAAACTTGACAACAATCACCTTAAAGAGATCCCACGCAAACTAAAAACTTACAAAAAAGCTCATCCATCAACGCGACTAAAAAAAGAGTTCGTGAAGCGGCCTAGTATAGAAAAAATACTATAAGTTATATACAGTTTTGAAAATGCTTAAAAATCCTCAATTTTAAATTTCTCCATTCCTAGTGCATTTATTTTTTAAGTATTTTTACTCTTGTCAGAACTTAAATTCAGTGGATTTTAATTTAAACTTAATGCCATGGTTTACAAATAAACTGAAGGCCTACATGTTTTGAAAGATAACAAAAATTGTATACTAAAAACTAATACAAACTGAAAATAAAGTGCT
Source organism: Sweltsa coloradensis (assembly GCA_024449915.1). Lineage (NCBI taxonomy): Eukaryota > Metazoa > Arthropoda > Insecta > Plecoptera > Chloroperlidae > Sweltsa > Sweltsa coloradensis. Next base: position 491,047 of record JAMZAV010000512.1, read on the forward strand.
TTAAAAGGAGAATTGATAATTTGTAGATAATTCACACGTGAGCCTCTATTTATTAATAAACGAAATGTTTTGTATTTTCAGGCGTGTATCATAACTCGAAGATCCTAGTAATATCTTAATAAATGCAATGATCAAAGTGAAGTGACAAATATAACAATAATATAGAGAAGCGCAAAATATCAACCGATAAATTAATAATATATGTCGCACGTGAAATTCTGACGTTTTGTATTTTGACAACTTTATTAAACTGTTCCTTCCTTGAAAGATGACGAACGTTAAACTCATCATTTAAATTACAATACATGAATAATAATTGGATGTTTGAGACTTTACACAAGTTGTTTACATTAACCCCATCTTGAAGACAACCTGTCGTTAAGTAACTCGACAGTATTGTCACCAGGGAGCGTTCGAGTGGTGATGTCAAGTGCAGGGGAGGCGAGAACCATTGAACACGACACGAGGAATGAGAATAATATGCGAATTTGGTTTAAATGGCTTAGTTCTATACTAAATAAACTTTAACGAAGTTATTTAAAGAATCCGACAAACATGGCGGTGCAATAAAAACAAGAATACAAAAAATATTATAGATATAATTTTTTATTAAAATTACACGCAACTTTAATTTTTAATATAAATCATTTTTCAGCATTATATTTTTATCTACCTTCGAAAACTTGTCCCCGAGGTCTCTCTACAAATTCGGTTTTAAAAATCATCTTAATTTTAATGTTGATACAAAAACTTAAGAGCGTTTTTTTAAATTAAATCAAATAAGGATATAAAGGGAAAAACATTGATCGAATATTCAATAAGCTACAACTAACTAAGCATTTTATAGACTCTTTTTTAACAAAATATATAAACATTTAGAAAAACAAAATGTTTTGTGGTTGTAAGATTGATCAGCCAGTAGTTAATAATGATCTTCCATTCCGGGCACATTTAATGCCCGTATTGGAGGATCAAAATAAGTTGTAACGCGCAGTTAAACTATTTAGGGGGTAACAGGTTATTTTTATGTTTAAATTAAATTCAATGTAAGAACATATTTCAATTAAGTTAAAAGCGTATTGCTTAAAAGAGTAATTACTTTTTTGAATAATAAAGGAAATAAGTATTATTTTTAAAAAGTATTAAAATAATATTAAAACATTTTTCAACTGTGAAATGTCCTATGATTTGAATGTACACCAGTTGTTTTGTGGTTTTAATTTACAAATCATACAAAGAAGGTATAAGGCCTTTAAGCAAATCAAATTTAAATCACCACAAAGACATGACCATTGAATGAAAGTTAAAGCTTAGCAGATTTCAATTTCAGCATAATCTGTAGGATTGAGTTTATTTCAATGCCAAGTTATTCTGAAGCTAGCTAGAATATATCTCAGCGTCAGTCAGTTTACTCTCCTTGAATCTCTGGTGAAGCTACTAATTATTTACCCTGCCTATTCAACCTGGGCCTGCGTGTGATCCAAAGGAAGCCAAATAAGTAATTAATTCTAGTGAAAATAGCTCACGAACTTCATGAGTAAGCTGCTGAGAGCAACGATGCCTTTGAGTCGGAGAAGCGAAAGAGGCTGTGATGAGGTGTCCGGATCCTCTATACATAGTGGTATATCCCCTTTAAGTAGAGGGATAATATATCGCCAGTACGTTAGATGATATGAAACAAGATTGATGAACATAGTGTGGTTCGTCTCTGCTTACAATGCAGAAGATACAGGGTTTGATTCCCGGTATGTTCAGAAGTTCTGATTTGGACTTAAGTTCTTGCCTTAGAAATGTGTAAACGTTGAATTTGGAGCCGTCCTAGCAACGCACGTAATAAATTCTAAAGGTTGTTCCGAATTAGCCTTGTTGATTCTAGTGCTGTTCGCGGGTGGAATCGTGTCCAGCGTGGTTGATCGATGTTTCATACTTCAATATGCCTGTATCGAGTTGGTCATTGTTCGCTCGTCGATCGTGTTGGCACCTACAGGGTTGGCTTGGTCGGATTTAAATTTGTCCCCCACTGAAAATCAGTTCTATGACTGAGTGGGTACGATAAATACGAATTAATTTTTTTTATCAACAATATGAACAACAATATGAAAATATGAAAATAAATAAATATGACAATAAGTGCCCTCATTGTCTTCTGGTTGATTTTAAGGAACTTCAAGGACACATTCAAAAATATCATCTAGACATATACAATTCAAGCTCTCAGAAACCATCTTCGTCTTGTAGGTCTACCAGATCTATCAGATCTACAATTGACGTGTCTTGTCATTCTCAGTTTGTACTTTGTAGACACCAGTTCAACAACTAAGTGCCCTTATTGAGATGGGGTTTATAAACTTCGAGGGTTGAAAATTCACGTAAGTCGTGCACATCCTAATGAAGCTGACCAAGCGTCAATATGTCTAGATTTGAAATCTAACGTGTCTGAGGAGAGACTCTCTCGAGAGAGAGAAGGGGAAAGTGTTGTAGTAGACTGTGAAGATCTAACATTAGAGGATGTGACACTAAAGTCAGAGACAGGTCCAAGATCAGACTCAAGGACCAGGCCTACGGAAAATACATCAGGGATAGTTTTAGAACAGCAAGACAAGATATCAAATACCAATACTGCAAACATAAAGTTGAAAAGGGGAATCATTAAAAAACTAAGAAAAAAGAGATGGGGATATGGTAATACAAGAAAGAGGAACAGAAGGCTGCAATCAGAAATAGGTAAACGCGTGGTTGATACTTTTTTGCATATTGGGGGACAAATAAATAGTGTAGTAAGGAATATAGAACATCTAAATAAGGAAATAAGTGGATTGCGAAAAATAATTGAAGAACAGGAGGCAAGGTCAAGGGGGCTTGAGAAGATGATCTTGGTGGAAACAAGATGCAATAAATCAGTAGCAATATGCCCACATCTAGGTCCGCAAGAGGTAGATTTTAACCAACAAAATGTAAAGTTAATCTCCCAAGTCACAAAAGAAAACAGAGAAGAATTAAACAAAACAGATAACACGACTGAAAAGGAGATGCTTAGCTCTAGGAAGGTAAATAAGGAACAGCCTGATTCTCAAATGGACACAGAAACAGAAGAAAGGATGCGGAAAGCTGGAAGTCTGGAAATGTGCGTGTCAAGCCCAAAGCCAATAGGCCTACAGAATGGGAATTGTGTTGCTATAAAAAGAAGAGAACAGCACGTCGTAATGCATGAGGGGATGAGTAGGCAGGCCTTGTCTATTAGGAACTGTGTAGGAAAAAAGGTAATTGGCCTATTAATTGGAGATGTTCCAGGTGTAACAGCGAGACACTTTTGCATTGGTGAGGAGTATAGAGCTAGGACATTCCCAGGTATCAGGATAGAAGAGCTAACGAATAAGGTCAGAGCATATCAACCTGATGGTGAGCTGGAAGGAGTGACTGTATGTGTTGGGAATAGAGAGACGTGGGCCGGGGAGGCGAGAGTCGTTAAGCTCAAACATTTGAAAGAATTGATCGTTGAAGTAAGAAGCAAATTCACCATGGCAGAGGTAAGCATGTGTGGGTTGATTAATAGAAGAAGTATTTATGTCAATAAAGACATAAAGGAGTTATGTGATAAGGAATATGTTAAATACATAGACATGGCAGGGGTGGGACAAATTGAAGATAATTTGGAACAGGGCAGAAGAAGTTGGAACACGAGTGAGAAATTTCATCGTAAGTAATGGTGCAGGACATGAAGAAACAAGAAATGACCATCAAACATTTCAGCAACAGGATTTTTTCACACGTTGAGTGTGGAGAAAAAGAAAGTTGATCTAGGACAAAGGAGGGATCGTAGAAATATTGGAAATAGGAAATTTCTTAATAAGAGAGGGAAAGTGATAAATGTGGGCACGATAAATATAGTGTCACTTAATGGAAAAATAGAAGAAATCATCGACGTCATGAAAGAAAAGAAATTGAGCTTGCTGGGCCTTAGTGAGACAAAGTGGAAAGGTTGTGGAAATAAGAATCTAAGAGACGGATACAAATTGTTGTGGTCAGGAGGAACAGAGGGTAGAAACGGTGTTGCATTGAATAATTTTAAAATGAACTTTTTTATTCTATTTATTTTACTTAATTATTTATTTAACTTTTATCATATTTAGTAAAAAAAAACTGATTTACAAAGAAGGACAGCTAAATAAATCTAATTATCGAGTATAAAAGCTGAATGGTAAAAGAAATTTTATTTTTAGCTCCCTTGAAAATAATCATACGTTTTGTCTCTAAACCCCCTGTTTGTATAATAAAATTCCTATTAATACAACGCCAATGCAAGAAGCAATTTCCATTTAATATTGACATGAATTTTATTTATGCTGAATAATTTATCTGACAAGAGTGGTTTTAATACAATCCTCGAAAAATCTATGGTTTATTCATTGAACTAGCATTCAGAAATATGGGTTTTAATTTGTATAATCCTATTTACAATCACTAAAAAAAGTCACAGAACTGATTTGTATCGGGATAACTAAAGCTTTGAACCAGATTTGACGGTGCCATCGATGTGCAAATAATTCCAGTACATGAGTGGCAAAAATTCGGCCGCAGATATTGTAATCATATACAAGGCTAGTTCAATACAACTTTATACAATTTGTTAAGGGCTCAATTTCAGGGATAGCTCTAAGATGTATGGTTATTGTTTTCTGTTTAATGTTAATGTTAATGTTAATGTTAATGTTAATGTTAATGTTAATGTTAATGTTAATGTTAATGTTAATGTTAATGTTAATGTTAATGTTAATGTTAATGTTAATGTTAATGTTAATGTTAATGCTTATGTTTATGTTAATGTTGGGACCCAAAATTTTTCTTTCTAGCTTAACAATTTGAAATTTGTGATATTTTAAATGAATTGTTTGTTTGTTTGTTTGTTTGTTGTTTTTTTTTCCTTGATCTTTTTGGAAAAAATGCTGATTTTGAATTCCAAATTGATATAAAAGTTGAAGAAAAAAAATAAGTCTATTTTCAAAAAGTTTTTTTTTGCAATTTTCCATGTTTTCCAATTTTTTTGCATGTTAAATTGAATCCACTACAGGCAAACAAAATATTCGGGACATCCCGAAAATTTGTGCATTTTTGTGTTTTTATAAAAAAATTCGATTTTTAATCAATTACAAAAATCGTTCTAATCATTTGAATTTTGTAAGGAAAAATGCTACCAATTCAGAACAGAAAAGCAGCTATTTGACCGGGTGTAAAGTATGAAAAACTGTCAGAACATTGTTTGCTCGTCGACATGGTTGGCTTGATGGCTTTGAAAATTCAATGTCCACCACTTATAATCAGTTATGTGCCTGGAGGGTAGACTCTTAATACGAATGTATTTATCTATTTCTCTTCTGAACTCAACGAGTTCCTCACCTTGTCTTACCTGTATAAGCTATTCTTAGTCGCACAGTAAATCTTCCGCCTCAATCCAGGATCAGCACAAAGATTCATTGTACTGAAGAACTAAAGCGCAACTATACATTTCTCAGGATGTTATCTAGGAGGCTAAGGCAACATTCGGTTCCAGTGGTAAAGTTTGAAGTAAACTAAAGGAAAGTCTTTAATTTGTTATGATTTTATGCTTTTATCTTATATATGGCTATTGAAAATAGTGAGAGGTGATAAATGAAGATAAAGAACGATTACAAAAAAACATGCCTTGCGCTAGATTTGAACTTAGGTCCTTGTAGAGCCATACATTTCGGACCAGCGCCCTAATCGTATGAACCTCCGCATACTTTTCATAGCAACTCTAAGTAACACAATCAATATAAAAGCAGTCTACGGTGGCATAAACGATTAGGACATTGGTCTGAAGACGTGGGTTCGAATCCCGCATAAGTCATGATTTATTTGTAATCTTTATTTATCATCCTCTATCACCACTCATCGTGTCGAATAGTTTTAATGCTTTAATGAGACGATAAAAAACAAAAATCGTTATAGTCAATATCAAAATAACAATAACATACCGCTGACACCGAAAAACTATGTTTGTTGCACTTCTTGCACAAAACGCCATACTACAATTATGTCTAGTCAATTATCTTTACTATTACCAAAATAGATAAACAGGGTAAAAGCCGAAGGCCAAAGATAAAAGTACACTACCTCATTATAACTATCAGTAAGTTAACAGTAAAACATACTTGAGATACCATTTGTGGTTAGTAAATAATTACAAACGTGTGTGCATACACAGGCGGTTATATACTATTTTATATTATTAACTGTGTTATAAAATTGTGTGTGAAGAGCAAAGTACAGTACAACCCATAATAATAAGAGAAAAGTGCGTTTTCTCTCATGGTGAGCATCAATATAGACATTAAATTAATTTTCTCCGATGCGCTTTTAAATATAAGAAATAAGTAATTCTTTCATTGCACAATTCTGAGGTAATCCAAGCTAAGGTACGAACATGTCAGTCGAAGTTATTATTCAGGAATCCACTCCATTTGCTCCATCACACGTACGTTACAATCATTCCGTTGTATACGTTTGGGAAAGGCGCCACAACCGAATGAGTCAATTCGAATTATCTATGACTTCGAGGTTATACTTTGTGGTAGGTGACCGATCGATAGCTTTGTAGATTGAGCATCGAAAATTTAATCGAAACATAAAATGCCGCGGTCGCTGATCGTTGATCATTTCCCTTAAAAAAACATGAATGAAGAATTTATCCAAGGTTTTCCTCAGTTACTTATAAGTAATGTGTGGCTCGTTGGTCTTGCGGTTAGCGTATTTGCTTCCAATGCAAAAGGTCCAGGGTTCGATTCCCGTCAAAGTCAAAAGTTTTTTAACTTCTGATTTGGACTTAAGTCCATCAGTTCTTGTCCAGGAATTTGTAAACGGTGACTTTGGAGCCGTCCTACCAACGAAGCACATAATAAATTCAAAGTTTTTCTGAATCGGCCTTGTTGATTCTGGCGTTGATCCGTGGGTGTTAGCACTGTCCATACCACTGGTTGCTATATTTCCTATTAAAAAATATCGATCTTTGGTTGGTTATCGCTCACTCGTCGATTGCGTCGGGGCCTGCAGGGTTGACTTGGTCGCTTTGATTTACTGTCCCCCACTGAAAATCAGTTATATAACTGAGTGGGCAGACTCTAAATCCAATTTATTTATTTATTTTTAATTCAAGGACCGTCCTACACAGCCCTCGGACATTCCTTCACAATTGTCCTAACTCAAATATACCTAGTTAGAATCTGAACTGAAGAGGGGCATGCATTGTAGGCCTACCTAATATAGGCCTAATTGTAATCTCTTATCGATTATCTGTACAATAAACCGAACGATCATCATCTATGCCTTCAACTTGAGATAATAGCGATTATAAAGTACGATATCGACAGCCAATATACCAACCGACAGTTTTGGCTAGGGCGCTAAGCGCTTGACTCGGATTCGAGAGGTCCCGTGATCGAATCCCGTCGCGACCGGCAATTCGGACTGAAGTGTTTTTTCGAGGATTCCGCGAGTGCAAGGGATTGTGTCCTCTTAAACAGCCATCGGACATTCCTTTCCCAACTACCCTAAAGTCTAAAGAGGGCACAGTTCCCTACAACGGTCATAGATCTTACAAATTACAATGTTATGGACAGTTCTTCACGTGCAACGGGAAGAAATTTAAGATAATACATAGGTTATTTTCAATTGTTGATAAAATATACACAAAATTTGAGTTAATATTAGTTTGTGGTACCATTTATTTGATATTGTTATTACAGTTGCAACTACATGGAGAATATGTTAGTTACTCAAGATAGGTTATTTCCATCTGTTGCAGGAACATAACCTCAAATGTCGAATTTAAATTTGTTTTCAGGTCTTCGGTATTGTTTATGTATATTGGCTTATTCAACTGCGACTAATAGAATTTACTAGGTACCTAGAAATGTAATCATCTGTAACGCCAGGGCAAGTACCTGGTTGAGCCTGTAGTGGTACCAGTTGTAGTCACTAGGTTCTTGATTCACGGGCGTACCAGTAGTCTGTGTTACCTCGACCTTCGCCGTCACTGACACTCGCTCGGTTTCAAAGGTTAGACCTGGGTGATCGGCGCGAGATAGGACCAGTCCAGCAGGTCTGGATTCACCTGGGGGGGGGGGGGGGGCAGAAGTCGCTCGTTGTCACGACGACGATGGGCGGAAGATTAACAAAATTGAGGGGTCCGTAATGACAAGTACCTCTTCAGGTGACTATATCTAGGTATATTGCGAAAAATGTAGGAAAAAACTCTACTAAGGATAGCCGGTCTCGACGGGATTCGAACCCGCTACCTCCCGAATCAGAGTCTTGACCTAAACGCTTAAGCCAACACTGTCGGTGCAGGATTGAACACATAAAATAGGGTGCTGGAAATAGTTTCGGGAACTTTCGCTCGAATCATTAACATCATTTTTTTGTTTCTTCAAAATTCCGTCTATTATGGAACCTTTTAATTACACTTTTTGCAGAAAGTATACGATTTTGAAAACTAATATTTTAATTAAAGCTTTCGTTACCTGTGAGCAGGACTTGTGATAGTTTGATTTGTTTATCTTTAATATCTTAATTGAGCTCTACAATTTTATTTGTGTTTTCAGGTACAACCGTACAAATACGCTGTTCGTACCAGCAAACATGCAGCTACATTCAAGAACAATGAATTTAACATAATGTACGACGCTTTCTTTATTAAACTACAATTTAAAATACCTCAACCTAATTAGGCAATATTTTACACTGGTTAGTTAGCGAGTTAATTACTGCTGAAGGGCACACACTCTTGAGGTAATTAGAAACCATTTACTATACCTGTGTGAGAAGATGAGTACGTTAATTAGAAGTTATCGTAGTTTATTTTCAATTTTATGTCCAAGCTTTGTAATAAATGCACCCAAGGAGATAATCTATTTTGTTAATCCACCGTGAATATGTATCAACTCGTTTACAGTAGGTTATATTACAATCGGGAAATATAACAGCACTGTCATTACTACTTTTAGGCTCTCGCGGCTCAGAATAATAACATTTAAACTTTTTAATTGGGACATATTTTCGTGTTAAAATTCATTTTACGATTCACACCGTGTAGGCATCACCAAAAAAAAAAGATTACAAAGTAAAAAAGTTACTAAAATAAAAAGATTATTAGTCTGCCAGACCATTACTTGATAAACCACAATAATAATAATTCTGAAAAACATGCTCATAGCATAAGCCATTAATTTTATGTTCTCTTTGTGTTATTTTACGATTATTACACTTCGAACACAATTGTGTCAGGCTACAGAGGGCCACACGTGATTTCCTGCCCTGGGCAGATTAAATTAAATACGTTTTGATTAAATACATTTATGTCATATATTCTAGGTGTTACCATAGCATTCCAGATTATTCAATCAAACTTCGGAAATCCTATTTGAAATACGCTCACAATTATAATTATGACATTATTATACAATAACAGTATGCAAATTAATTATTTAAATGGTGCACAATTAAAGAACGGACATGTTTTTCTAGATAAACAACCTTGGATTAAAATTATGATTTTAGAATAACATTCACGGTCAACAACATACTGCAAATTCAAAACAGGCATCCGCTACGTCCGCGGCTGCAGATGACGGCACAATTCGATAGGCGGCGCCGCGACGTTATACAAGGATTTTTTTAAATTGATAGAAGTAGATAATCATAATAGTAATTTCGAAATAAAAATATCATAATCCTGGATATGAAATAATTTTAAGAAGCATTGCATATTACACTGATTCGCTTTATGTTAAGGAGGCAACGGCGTCAACGTCTACCATATTATAAACTCATTACTTGAATACCTGGTACTATATTTTGGTGGTCTTAGTGGGAGTAGCGATCAAAAGCGACGTTACGTTATCAATTTTACGGTTCTAGATAAAAAATATCCTGCTTTGTTTTGCTTTCTACCAGCCAATTGACTATAAAATAATTAATGCTATTTTCATGGAACCATCGAAATATCTAAACTTAAACAATGCCACGGTTTTGAGTAAAATAAATATTAAAATAAAAAAAATTTTTAATAGAATGCACTTTAACGCAATTACAAGTCTTTTGATTTTTTACACTGTATTCTCAAAATAAGGTTAAATTTAACGGAAACCACCACATTTTGTAATCAAGACTAGCTTAAGGTTATTAGGGCACTAAAAGAAGATTAATATTTTGTCTTGAAAATCACACTATAAGTAGGCTATATTTTGTAATACTCCACATGCACACTGATGCAGAAGTTTAAAAGAAGAAAGAAGTCCCTCTATGAAAATCAGCTCGGTGACTGAGAGGGAAGTCTCTAAATACGGATTCATTTATTTATTTTTAGAGTCATAATCTCCGATTGTAACAAAATGTTTGGTAGGTTTAGTAAGTCCTCAGAAACTTTTGTCCCTATCGCAGTATATTCATTGGTTCAGCAAAGAGCTAACGAACAAATAAAATTGAGATCAGATTATCCATTTTCCCAAAAGAGAGCGAAAAAGAAGACAAAAAATTGTACTCAAAATCGAGAAAAACCCGTGAATGTACGATTTTGAAACAATGCAAATTTGTTTATACATAGGCCGAACGAGGAAGCTAGCTCATGCGCACTGCATAAATTCTGATTTGATAGATCGTTGGTTTGATAACCAGCTTCGGAAAATGCTATCCTGACTGAAAGTTATCCTTAATTAGTCAGGGCATAGGCGCATGGGCGTCCGGAGGAGGGGAAATTTGGGGCACTCCCCCCCCCCCTGGATAAAGCACATGAAATAAAAAAATCCGTATTTATATATCAATAATTTGAAACTAAAATTAAAAATTTATAAAAATGGGAGGTAAAATATTTTGAAGTTTACTTTAGATTCCTTTTAGGGGTTTTTTAGGTTCGAGTATCAACTGCACAAAAATTACATAATTTTGGTATTGTATTCAGCACACTACTTTTTTCTAAAACCCACCAGACACATTCTAAAAACCTGATTTCAAAAAAAAAATTCATCGGGCATTTGTTGGGGGGGCCCCTGTGCTTGCCGAATTTTGCTCCCCCCTGCAAATTCCTGCAGACGCCCATGTATTTGTGTGCCATTTTTGTGCCCGCGGACACTAGAAAATACCCTCAAGCCGGGCCTGATTCTAAATTGCTAAATTATTTCAAATTAGTTTACAGTTCAGCCGCCTCAAACAAAAATGTAAATACGTTAGATTACTTAACTATAGCTCCAGGTTATTCCAGAGGTTCATGTAAAACTTACAAACCATGAAACTAACACACGTAGGTTGCTGGCGACATTCCAACGTGAAATAATTTAGAAATGCAAATTAAACAAATGTCACGCACTCGTTTCAAGGCAAACTACCAACCAAGGGAACACAGTCTTGCGATTTATTTTTTATTTTACGTGAATAACCTGAAATAATTAAGATTTTAATTATGTGAAGAAGATACAGCACATCACAACAAAATATACAATTTTCACACATCCCGATCCCCCATCCCTATCCCATAAGACCTCTGCAGACAGTCATGGCTTAGTTACTCGATGTCAAAATGTCGAAAGATTTATTTTTGTTTTAAGTTAAACTGTTTATAAAGTAACTAACAGTCAAGTATCAACATAAGATCATTTGCTTCACAAGTCCATGAAACATAAGTGAATATATTGTAAAAAATTACATGAACTATTCTGTACCTCAAGGTTTCAGTTGATGCTGCAGAGAACTTTACAATAGTTATGTTATTACATTAATCAAGTTAAATATATCAATTTATGTTGTAAAAATAGTCATAAATATTAATAGTTCTTTCGAGCCTAGACTGGCTCACATGATATATTTACTTTTATTGTGACTTATCACAAAAAATATATATCTTTGGTATATTTTGATTAAATCAGATCATTCATATTAACATTTATAAAATAAAATAAAGTTTACTTTCAACAATACCTCACGCCTTACGAATAACTGTATCAGTATGTGAATAACAGCGTTTACTTTTGCAATTTTTTTTCCAATAACACTCTAACCGGTACTGTAACGTTAAGATTCTTTCTGCAGGAATATCTATTGATTTTATTATTCTGACTGGCCCAGAATAATCTATTCTCACGTCATCGGGGTACTTTTAATAAAAACTTCATTTAATATATTGGAAGTTCTCTATCGAATACTGATTTTTCCTAGATATTACAAGAATATTCAATTCCCATCTCGTCACAGAAGAGGTGTTTCATTTTAATGAACTCACACCGTTATTGAAGTTTTATCAAGTAGACCACCCTCGCGCGAATATGGAACGTACTGCAAAATACGATGGAAACAATTTATTTGACACATTCTTTCCTTTAAACAATAATTCTATGCTTATTGTTTGGATGATGTGATATATTTTTTATTTTCAACATAATTTATCAAAGTGTAACCGTAAGTTTAATTATTCTAGTGTAATTCAGGTTGCAAATCCATGTATTTGATGGGAAACGAAGATTGCGTTTGTATGTTACCACCTAGCCAGCAGAGCGCTCTTGGGTGAGTTATGTGAGTAAGTACACTTGACACAATCTGTATATACTCCCGTGTAGGAATCAATTCTGCACCTCTACAATTTAAAATCGATTTTGATTGATAAACCAATCTATAAGAGGCCCTACTTTATAGAACAAATGAGTGCACATTGATGTTAAGAACCTATTGTTGACATTCAACTATAGTTATACATATTAACGTCTGGGTTTTCAATCAGCTTTAATATTAAAATACACCATTTAGATGATTCTCCACTCATTTTTAATGCCACACATGTTTCGTATATTATTATGTAACGCAACTATACCATGATGCGATTATTTAATATACTTATTACTTCGTATGATAAAGCAAGAAGCCGATAACTTAAATATATACTTTAGTTTAACGTGTTTGTATTGTCTAATGAAACTTTATACGACACATTTGTTGACTATTTTGTAATAACTGAACCAACATCATTTGATTTCAAACATTTGTAATGCAACCATGCCGTAAGGTTATTTACTATACATTCTCATTCAAAATTAAGATTTTTAAATGTAATTAACTGATTTCTGCCTCCATGGAAAACGCAATCTCGAAATTAAGCAAGTCTTATAATATAACTCAGTAGCATATCGTATCGCCTTCCTTGCCATTTACGATCTGCAAAATATGTAAGTGCACAATATGCAAAGTAATTTTATTAGACTTTAACCTAGACAGCCTCTTTCTCTTGTCTCATAAAATCCCTTACATATTTTCCTCGTATAGTCAGCCCTAAGGCACACAATGAAAACCCATGTTGTAACGGTTTCCCTCAAAATATTAATTTGATTTCTATGGTGGGTAATATAATGAAAAGATCAGACTGTCATCTGAAAATTCCTAAGATTGATTAGGGAGAAATTGGACTAGACTGTAAGTGTGCGTTAACCCTAGGAAATAACCTGAGAAAGGCTGACGGAAATAATTAAAGTCCAGACATTGACTAAAAGCCAAAGTTAAAACATGAAATAAATCCAGGTCTTTTACACTATGATGTTTTTTTTTTAAGAAAAATGTTATTTCGTTTAATGTATAAAAATACAGATAATTTAGTTAAAATCGATCCATGTAGCTGCAAAAGCGGACCATGAGCATACTCAAAACAGTAGGCTAAAATAGCCTACACTGGCCGACCTGTTCCATCATGGGAGTGGAAAAGTACCAAGGGAACCAACGGCTTAACGTCCCATCCGAAAGGCAATGTATCCTTGACAGTCATATAGGTTCCTCTACTAACCCAGACTGCCGAGTAGATGTCGAGGAGAACGAAGCCGTTACACTAGCTCTCGTAGCCTCCATCTGCTCTAACCAACAATATACGTGTGTTTCAGGGCAAAACGGTCACCCACTCTACCATTGACCACGCTCAAAAGTTGCTCAACTTCGGTGTTCGAGTGGAAACCGGCTAAGCAACCGCGGCTAAACCACTCGCCTAAATAGGGCTTGTTAAATTTATAAAAGTTAGCAAACATTGGATTAAAATTAATGCTAATCTGTATTATGGATTAGAATTTATTTTCTTATTTGAATGTCTGATCTAGTTTTAGACATATTTTAAAAGTGTTCTAGGTTCAGGTAAAGTGATCACTAAATCAATCATCAACATATAAATCAATAATCAAATCACAAAACCAAATCAAAATCAAATCATATGACGAAGTATATTTTTATTCTAACATTCATTCTGCGCGTATCTTTTGTTATCCAGTATCGTTATACAGATTGTAACTATTGATCTATAAACGTATTGTGGTCACAGATTTGATAGAAATCATAGTGTTGGATAATTGCCCCAACAAAATAAAAATTGGTGGCGGGGAACTTTAAAACAAACTTTGTTTAAACAGAGTAAACCTATAAGTTCATCACATTTTAATTAAGTTGACTTTAAAAGTTACTTCACTTTCATTTTCTCATTCACTTTTATACCCTTTACGGAGTTGGATGTGGGTTATAATAAACAATCAACTTGTTGGTTAATCTTTCTCTAAATTGTCAGTTTTATTGAATTGTCTCAGGCCCACATTTGGTACAAACAGGCTCAGCTAATTGAATTGATTGCGAAAGTAAAGTTACTTGAAAACATAAAGTAACTTTGTTAGTAACGTAAACCTTCGTTGCTTTTACGCTGCGGCGGATGAGATGGCGTAGAATAAGCCTTGGTTGCTGAAAACAATACACACGAATTATTTTTAACTCATTATTATTACTCATAGCGGGTGGGAAATAAAGGAGGTCCTCGGTTAAAATCTAGTTTAAAGCAAAATTTTACTGGTGACTTTCTACGGTAACAACTACAGATTTACATTGAAACAACAACGGCCACGAAACGTTAGTGCACAAGGTACCGATATTAGTACAGTAGTTTGCGTACACAGCCACAGTATTTGGAAAAATTGTCATGAATAATAAATAACATGAGATACGTGAAATTAGCGTTTTGTGTATAGATAATAATACTAAAGTGCTTTTTTTTCACTAAACTAAGGTTTATCAGTCTTATTTTTATTTCATTTCAAATAGTATTTAGAATTTGCTTTAAAAAAATTATCCAAGGTATTATTGAGAATTTAAACTTCATGACATAATTTTAAAACAAAATTTAAGAATACCTAAAACAAACGTATTTGAAGGTGGTCCAGAAATTGATGCCATTAAATGCTTTAAATGATTCTTGAAAAGTGAGACGTAAGACTACAAACGTATTGTTAAAATGAAATTATTTTGGACATACACTGTTCTTAAAATAAATATTTTATTGTAATATTTCGACACAAACTCTAGTGTCTTTATCAAACTGGGTTGAACAAAGCAATGTTTTAACAATACAAATAAATGGAAAATAACAAAAACGACCATGAAACATTAATGCCAACAAATTATGATTAAAATGAAAATAAAACATTGCAGAAATAAATTGTGTACCAGCAATGCATTAGGCCTTACCTTAGGGCAAAACCTATTCCATATTGGAGGACAGTGGGCGCTAGGAGTACTCATGGCATTAGATGTACATGCCATGAAACAAGCTTCCTTAAACTTCCTTTTATTCCAATTGGATTGATTGGATGGATGGATGGAATTACAAACGTATGTTTACATTTTATTCAACTAAATTTTTTTTAAATCATTGTTCCAACCTTAGACCTAGAAACTTGGACCTACCTGATGTTTGTAAACTCTCCCATAAAACCACTCGTGTTTCTTTGACATCCCGGGCAGGTCCCCCCCGCATCGCACGAGGTGACCGTGTCCAGAGAGTCACACCTCCTCGCCGGGTACCTGTCCTGGAAGTAGATGGACTTGCTGAAGTAGACGTGCGCCCGACTGTGGCTGCACCCGGGCAGGAAGCAGCCGGGCTGGTGGCCGCCGCCGCTAGGGTAGAAGTCGGCGTGGCCGCAGGGGGGCTTGTACCCCAGCACCTGGGTGTCGGTGTGGATCACGTCGACGAAGATGGCGTCTGATTGGTCCAGTTTAGAACTTCGTGGGTTGTAGAGAACACCGGCGGGATCCAGACCCTAGAGACAAATACGCATCTATGAACCTACGAAATAAATTAATAGAACTGAAGAAGAAGAAGAAGAAGAAGAAGAAGAAGAAGAAGAAGAAGAAGAAGAAGAAGAAGAAGAAGAAGAAGAAGAAGAAGAAGAAGAAGAAGAAGAAGAAGAAGAAGAAGAAGAAGAAGAAGAAGAAGAAGAAGAAGAAGAAGAAGAAGAAGAAGAAAACTTCTGAAGCAGCAAAAGCAAAAGCAAAAGAAAAACAAGAAATCGAAAAAAAAGGTTTATTTACTATATATATTGCTTAACCTTGGCTTTATAGTAGGCGACTATGACGTTGTTATGTTAGTACTTTAGACTAAAATTAAAAAGTGACTACACCGAGGTTTAAACAGACCAAGAATTTAGACAGTTTTTAATTGGTGGCTGCATAGCTCAGTTGGTAAGAGCCCGGACAGCTAAGGTCCCGGGTTCATACCTCGGTGTAGTCACTTTTGTAATTTCTGTCTAAAATACTTACATAATATATATGTGTGTTCAATTAAAGTTAAAATAAAAATTTGTACCCACAGTTGCGTTTAGAAATTGCATTACGGCGTAACAAAAATTTGAGTACTGGGACATATGAAATGGGAAGAGGGCCCAGGGACAATCCCACGTTTCTTTTAGTCAAAAGAAATACAATTTTATTACAAGTGGTAAAAAGTGCACCTTTCTGTTTGTAGAAAGCGCATTTTATCACGAGAGACAGTCGAGTATTTTGGCAAAAGACGTCACCTCCATTTTAGAGCCACAAAGGAACCACGGGAACGTCTACGTCATCGCGGACTCGGATACTTGGTTATCTGGTGAATGTACGTCTAATGTTTTGCACACCTACGTCAGACCTACAGGTCATAGGCGATTAATAAGAGCGATACGCAGTAGTAGTTTATGGGTACTTTCGTTATAATTAATTTCTTTATCTCGACCTTGGCAAAGACATTGTAAAGGCGAATTCTTAAAAAGTGCGTTGTGCATTTGGTACGAAAATTTATCTATTAAAATTTGAATTACGGTTTTCTGATTAAGATAAAATTCTTAGGGGACACTTCGAAATATCTAAACAGACCTAGCTCAACTTTATTTTAAATAATGTTGTTATGAATACAAGTTAACAATTTCAAAATAAAACAGTGGATAAGCACATGAAAAGATGTATAAATATTGTGAAAATAATTCTTATTCTCTAATCTTTAAGTTAATTGCAACGTCGCTTGAGGCTTACCTGTAATTCTGGCAACCTTGCCTTTGCGCAGACCAGCACCTGCGATACCCGCCACGTGGGCTCCAAGGCTGTGACCAATCAGATGCAACTTCCCAAGGTCAAGGGATCCCTGACATTGCAAATACTTGATGAACTTTGTGACGTAAGGTCCCACAACTTTGGTATTACTTTTCGCCCCTACGTAGCACGTGAACAGCGTTGCAAGATCGCCCCAATCAACGCCAATAACGTTCATCTTGGAGCCGGTGGTAGAACTAAGGTAAGCTGGAATAAATTAAACATTTGTTTTAGAATCTATTAACTTAATAAAAGAACTGATTTTCCATAAGGGACATAATAAAAAAAAGTATTTGTGAGTTAACCCCTCGATGCCATCGACCAGTGAGATGATTGTTGGCGAATCACAGATTTATCGGTGTAAGAGAGCCGATGGTTGGTCACGATTCACTCCTTAAGGAAGCTACTATGAAAAAGATAAAATATACATAATGAATAGATGATTTAATACAAGACTTTCTAAATTCAATATTTTTGAATTCATTCAATAAAAAAAAAAAAAATGAAAAAACGTTGAGTTACACAGCTAAAATGTAAATTATATGTTTTTAATTTATTTTATGTATTGTATTTTGTTTGTTCTGTTTTCTTTCTTATCGAAATACCTTACTCAATTATTTATAAGCTTGAACTCTTTCTAATTAGGGTGTCACCATACAGAAGGTGGTCTTGCATTGGAGTAGGCTGTAACTGGCACTCGATGTTTTGTTTAATACGTAAATTTGAAAGTACTTTTTTATATCTTGCTATCAGGCCATTAATATGTAATAGCTGATACCAATGTGTTTGATTACAAGACGTAGTTGACAATCGTCAGTCACTTGAAAGACTCTGTCGAGCAACTATGTCTTTCACGGCTCATGACCTGGGGTTTCTAGCAGCTAATCTAGTGGACAACAATGACGACAACAATAACAGTTCAGTGAATGTAATCCGTAGAAGCAACCACGATTTTGCACACGTATTTTACTCTGAGTTGTCTAAAGGAAAGATTTATAATAACATCTTCTTCTCGCCTCTGAGCATCCACGTCATCTTAGCTCTGGCTTATGTCGGAGCTGGGGGGCAAACTGCTCAAGAGATGGCGGCCGGGCTGCGACTTCCGGACAACGTTGATGTGGTCAAGACAGGCTTTCAACAACTACTAGAAGGTATGGACAATGATACGGACAGTGTAGATTTTAATGTAGCAAACAAGATCTATTTTACAAATGGTTTTTATGTTAAAGATGAGTTTAACAAAGCAGCAACGCAGAATTTTCGAACTGAAGTAGAAAATGTTGACTTTTTATCTCAAAAAGAGACTGTTCGGATTATTAACAACTGGATGGAAGAGAAGACCCACAATAGGATAAAGAATATTATCGATAAAGAAAGTGTTAGTGCTATTACCAAATTAGTTCTCATCAATGCGTTGTATTTTAAAGGACCTTGGAATCAAGTGTTTAAAATACACAAAACAACATTAAAACCGTTCCATGTCACCTCCAAGAGATCAAAAATGGTGGAAATGATGAATGTTTATCATAAATTTACCCTCGTGAAAAACAGGGAGATTGGTGCAAATATTCTAGAATTAGATTACCAAGGAAAGTTAGTAAGTCTTGGTTATCATTCTACCATTCAACGTTGACCAATTGCAGGAAGTTGAAAACAATTTACGTGGTGCCAACTTGAAAAACATCCTCGAATCCCTTAAAGGGCGGACATATGTAAATGTTTTTCTTCCAAAATTTAAACTGGAACAAAGCATAAAGCTCAACGATTACCTGAAGACACTCGGAATGACCAAAATGTTTGAAAGCAACGCAGATTTCTCTGTCATGTCTAACTCAAGCTTGAACGTCGAAGAAGTTTTACACAAGTCTTTCTTGGAGGTCAACGAGCTGGGAACAGAGGCGGCAGCAACATCAGTTGTAACGGATTTTCTGCAATCACAACGACTAGATTTCGAATCCACAGCAACAACCTTCGAGGCTAATCATCCGTTTATATTTATTCTTCGTTGTAAAACACCAAGTTTAATTTTATATATGGGAAGATTTGCCTACCCTTAATGATGACCTCGAGCTATATTTGTTGATCGACTCAAATCGTTACAGTTAATGTATGTTAAGTACTTTAACTGCAATAATATTTAAGGGGTATTATTACCAGAGAGTACAAAATCACATATTACATTAAGGGATGAAGATGTTTATGGGCAAACAACAAATCTCATTGGGTTAATTTAATAATCTGGAAGGGATTGAATAATAAAGTGACGCGTTCGCGCAAGTACCGAGCGCTCGCTTCTTGAGCAAACGATGGGCCGTTATCCGATGAAATACGACCCGGATTGCCATGAGAACGGATCGTCTGACACATGCACGTGCTGCACAATTAGTTTTATATTGTTGCTATAGTGAAACTTGATAAATCATGACGACATTCATGATTAAGAAGATATTTTTTCAATTATCCTAGTTTGGCTTATTGCGCAGGAATGAAAATCTGCGACTAAAATGTGTGAGCCCATTCATTCAAAAACTCCATTTCACTGTTTTTTCTTCTTTGTCTTTGGATTATTTTACCCTTATATGTATATACATCGTAATCAGACATTAGGAGGAATCTATTTAATTTTAAAATGGTAATTAAACCACTTAAAGTGATACAAACTGTGATTGTGTGATAGCGTTGTCAACCAACTCACTATCAAGAATAAAGTTCAACTTAATGTTATAATTGTCTTCCTTCAAGGCCTTCACTTTACTTAACAATGTAGCATATTCCTTAATCGACTCCTATTAAAATACTTGTTAGTTTTCCTGTATTTAATTAATGTTCTTCTAGTTTTTTATTAAAAAATGAAGATAAAAAACTACATACAAAAACATATATATTTTAATTTGTTTACTTATGAAACTTTATAAACATCATCTTACTGTCGAGGAAGTTGGCGAACAAGTGAAATATATTTATATTTATTTAACGTCTATCCTATTTGGTTAAAAAAAAAACTGATTTACAAAGGAGGACAACTATATAAATCTATTTCTCGATTTGGTTGGTCGGGAAACACTCCCGTAGGTGAAATTGTTACAATTCTGAAGTAAAAAAATCCATCCCGACCGGGGTTCAAACCCTGGTCTCCTATAATCCAGGTAGGCGCCTTAGCCAACTAGACCACCGAGACGGTAACTATTAATTACATAGATGCAAACACAACAATAAACAACAGATCAGTAAATATTTGAAATAGTTATATTACAACAACAATGCATTAAAACAATTTTGGTAACAAATTCAAAAAGGATATTGAATGCAATAATCAGTGAACTCAATAATAGAAAAAAAGGGGTTGGTGCTAAAAAGGGAAAATGAAAAAAATCACCAAAAAAAGAAAATTGAAAAGAAAAAACTGATTTATTTGACGATCCCACTCAAACAATTATTAGGTTTGCCGAAAATCAGCATCAGCAAATCAGGGGTATACAAACTTTAGGTAGTGAGCTTATATTACTGTTTCGTTGGAGGCTGGTGTTGCTTTGCAAAAACAACAAAAACAAAAAGACTTGGTACAAACGGTTAAAGCTGATTGTTAAGTGCACAGTGCGATTATCATGTTCGCATAGGAGATTTAGTAGACCATGAGCGACTATTTATTTTATAAATAAAATGCTTTTAAACTTATAGCCAAGGTTACTTTTTATTAATAATTACAATATCTTAAAGCTACTCCAGCTTTTTCTTCAGCTCCACTGGTTTATCTTCTTCATTATTTAAAATATTATTCCAAAGTACTGGCAAGTCGTAGCTTTATTTTATTTTATTTATTTTATTATTTATTTAACGTCTATCCTATTCAGTTATAAAAACTGATTTACAAAGGAGGACAACTAAATAAATCTAATTACATAGATGCAGAAACTACAATAAACTACATTTAAGTACATATTTGAAATATTAGCATTACAACAACAATGCATTTAAACACAACAATTTTGTTAACAAATAAAAATGATATTAAATGTATTCAATGAATGAATCAAATATAACAAAAGGGTGGGGAATGAAAAGAAAGGTAAAAAAGGGGGGAAAAAGAAAGAAAGAGGAAAAAAAAACATTAAAAAAGAAAAACGAAACGAAAAAACTGTTTTATTAGAAGATCCTACTCAAACGAATATGAGGTTTGCCAAAAATCAGGAACAGCAAATCAGGGAGTATAATCAAAAAACTTTCGCAGGAAGAAACCACCGAATGCGAATCTTTATTCTTGTCTTCAATCTTCATTTTTGTGTTCAAATCTTGCAAACAGTTTACTCCCAAAAAAATGAATTGATTGGCGGATTAAATTGACTGATTGAAAAAAATGATTGAATGATCACAGCGAGCGAAGTGGTCACCAATTTTACTTCAAAGCGAAACAAAACAAAACAAGAGTGTATTTTGCTTATGTTTTTTACCCACGATTCAGGCCAAACTACTCGGATATTTTCTGAAATTCTTTTGAGCCACCAACTTGGAATTACATTCAAAATATTTTAACGAAACAAAATTAGAATATATTAGGGAAATAAGTTAGGGGATTTCGAAGTGAAACATAATATTACGCCTGGAAATAAATACATTTACAAAAAACATCAACCGGGCACAGAAAATCTGTTTTAAAAACTCACCTCGTTTTATTTCCTGTATCATTTCAGACTTCAAAGTGTTAATAAATCCATGGATGAGTATTTTTGTATTTCCATTCTTAATGAACTCGTTTGGCAATGGTTTTCCTATTTTCATCTGAATACTAATTTCCGAGTTGTTAGCAATTCTGAAAAGAATCATCATGACAAATTCACGTACCAGTATTTAAAACAATAACAAATAATTGAAAACGTTAACATTTTATTTAAAGTGTTGTTGGGTTCTTTTCTAGGCACACTGACGACAACATATTTTAGATAAATTCTTGTTGACAAATCCGAAAAAATTAGGTCACAGATGTCCCATAATGTACACAGTAGCTGCAATTGCAAAATTAAAGGGCAAAACAAAAACACTGGAATTAAGAGGATTCGCTAAGGCTGGCGCGGAGCCGAGTAAATGCGCTCAGCTTTCTGTATTTTCCGGGTAAACGGTTTATAACATCAAAATCATATTTCACACGAACATTAATAAAGAATCAATCTATGACATACAGTACGCGTATTCCTAAATTAATTAATTGATTTTGAATTTAAAAAATCTTGAAAACTCCGTAATATTTTAATATTTAACATCGGGAATTTATTTGAAGTCTACAGATTTTTCTAACGGAAATTTGCGTACTTGATATCAACGTTGAAATCAATGTGAAAGCGTATAGGTAAATTTGGTTTTATAAATGGTTAGGAATTGAAATCCATGTTTTGTATTTCTTATTTTTTCACGTTTTGGACTTATGTCTTGCAAGGGATCTTTATGGCTAATTTTTCCCAACCAAGTGCGAATATCAATATAAAAGTACTTCATTAACATTCATGCTAAATTTGGTATTGCTAACCGTTCAGCAGAAATCATCAACACCTAAACGAGCGCATTTGAGTTGGGCCAAGCTCAGCGTCCCCTCTTAAAGGTAAACATTAAGAAATTAATTTTATAGTTATGATTCCAGATATCTGATTTTGGTTATGAATTCTGCAATAGTGAATTTTTTTTCAGTCCGTTTAGATAATTCATGTTTTTATGGACAGACGGGCAGCTTGTACTCGCCTGAACTTGTGTGAAGGGGAATTGAAACTTACCTTCGGAAGAGAAAGAACCGAACTTGCTTCGGGAGGTCGCTCTGAAGTGATTTCACTTTTGGCGTGCACTTTATCGGAGCCGGCACAGGATTTCCGTTATCGTCAGGAAAGAAGATTACATCTTTCTTGAACGCAGTACCTTCACACACACGCAAAATAATTTGTCAATCATATGTTTAAATAGAAAATTGTTGATTTAATGCTAAGACTAGAGTTAAGGCTAGTTTAAGCACTCGGATTTATGATTTGATTTAGATTTGTGAGTAAACAGTTAGAAAAATAAATACATAAAATAAACTCCTATTTGGAGATTGCTCAATCAGCCATATAACTGATTATTTTGGAACTTTAATTTAAAACATACCATGCACTGACAACCCTTTCGGAGCATCAATCAAGTATGGATATCAATATATCGTTTGTTAATCAATGTTCCTTCTTCGTATTATAACAATTTGACAGTAGATTATTAACAGTTCATCGACAAACTTTGGAACCCTGTGCTCACTAAAGCTACGCATATTTGAAATAAAATTTATTCGTCAGTATGTAACTATCTTGTTTTGAATATCGCTTTAGTAATTTTTTTTATAGTATCAAACGTATTTATTCATACTTAAACCAACATTCAAAATTAAATATTGCTACCAATACGGGTTTTAAAACACATTTCGGCAAAACAAATTAAATGACATTTCGGGTAATCTCGATTGACGCAGATATTTAAATTGCTATATTTAAAATTTATTTGTATTGCTTTTATTAAAAATCATTTTTTTTTTAAAGTTATTGCTTCACGGTTTTATGGCAATGGTTTATTTACAAAACCTAGACAAGTCTCCTAAATTTTTGAAGCAATACACGAATGAATATTAAATTAACAATTCACGTATTCTTGAGATTGCTATGAAAGTATCTTAGTAATATTGGGATATTACGTCTCAAGAAACAACAGCTTTTAGTTCATGGAGAGGGCTATAACTAGGAATTTGAGTGTAATCAAAAATATGTAGGTTGACATTTTAAAAACTATGTTACACGTAATATTATAATTATGATCATTTTGCAAGTGTTAAAATACACTTCTTACCTCTGGAAATTATTATAATGAAATAAATCAATATTAAAAATGTGAAAGTATGAGCCATGATCACGATTGTCAAATTCAAGAAGTTCAGTACACTACTAGATTACTATGGTACAACGCTAGTGAGACAACGATACACTGAATTAATAAGATTTGCAAACAACTAATATAACACAACGCGAAAACTTATATTACAAATAAAGTTTAACGTTGCACGTTGTACAGTTTAGACAATAATGGTTGAGTTACCACATTGATCCACTTTAAATAGTAAATAATTTGGCGCAGAAAATATCCCAGCTTTGACAAAAGACGCATCATAATAATTCCATGTGGTTCTTTCTTAGGGATTTCCTTATTATGAGATAACGGCGTATTAACTGTGGCCAGTACTTGTTTCAATCTAAGCTTTACTCCCCGGTTGTGGTTTCTTACAGATAACACACACATCCTTCCGCAGGCCTATTCATCGGAATTAGCTTATTTACGTAAAATTGAAATTTTCTTGTTTATGTGGTTTATTATTTATACTTGTTCATCTTTCTACTAATGGAAATATTTTATGAATCACATCCCTAAACAAGATATCTTCACCAATAAGTAAACTACGCACATCCATAGTAATTTGTATGTCGATAAACACAACATGATTAATACACAGACTTTACACAGACTTTTTTTAAATGAAGAATTAATAAATGATTAAATTTAAACTATGTATTACTCTCAAGATGGTTAGAAATGAGTAACAAACTGTATTTACAAATGAAATTGTACATAATGGCTGTTATTTTTCAAATAAATTAATAAATAAATAAATTTTATTTAGAGTCTACCCACTCAGTTATATAACTGATAAATAATTTAATATAATATTAATTTTATTTATGAAATTTGTATGATTTATTTAAAATAATTATATAATGTACTTTCCACTTCCACATACTCATGTATAGCGTCGGCCAAGACAAAATTCGATTCAGCTGTACATATGCCATGCTGTATACATCCATTGTGTCATGGAAATATAATTTTAGAGTAGTGTTGTGTACACATACGGCTCATCAGGTTTGAATGAAAAATTAATTGAAATTATATATTATAAGATATAATGTAAAATGTCAGCAAAAAAGCGCTGTTGTATTGTAAAATTGTTAATAAATAAATAAATAAAAAGCAATCACTTCCAACCCACACGCATGGAAAACACCAACACTTTGTACTTATAGACCGAAAGACTAACAGCTAATTATAAATAGTCGCCATTGAAATAATTATCAATCTCTGTCAACAGAAATAAGCACACTTCTAATTGCTTTAATAAAGACAAAATCGATGCAGACAGCGCGAGGGTTAGGGGCTGGCAATATGCATGCTAATCCCTAACCATCTTGTACTGCCAAGTGTTTTAGGCTGCGTGGTCAAGCAGTCATTTGCTGGAGTTGTTTTCGGACGTATTAGCATACAAACAACCCCGTTCCTTCCTGAGTTTACCCTTGAAGATTAAGTCGAGGTCAAAAGACCGAGTGCTATATTTAACAACATGCAGGCATAGGTTATAGTTCGTGGCTATTACCGGTAGAATTTATTTTTAACCTTTATTTTCTTGAGTAGTGATTCTTGCAACCTTGCCTTTGCGCAGGCCAGCATTTGCTATAACCCCCACGTGGGCTCCAGGGCTGTGCCCAATCAGATGCAACTTCCCAAGGTCAAAGGGATCCCCGACATTGCAAATACTTGATGAACTTTTTGACGGGCAATGTGCACTATTTAACATTAGGGAGCGAAGCTCTCATATAAGCATAACTTTCTTTTCCATCCGTCCGTGTCACATCTTACTATATCTATCGATATATACGTCCGATAGCCATGCGATTTTTTTTCATAAGCATTGCCCTTGTACAAAGATCATACATAATGATTTTGGTGATCCTGGTTTGTAAGGGGGGGGGATTGGCTAGACCCCAAGAAAGTTTGATACTTCATGACCCGACACCTCCACCAAAATGATCAACGCACGGGAAATATTTTATTTGTGTATTTTTCTTCGATGATCTACTGGTTAAGTAGCTTCGCTCTCTATTTTAGGTACTTCCCGTATCCGTGCTTATTTTTAAATAAATAACATTTTTTTGTTCTAAGACATGTCTACTGGGGACTGGCACTACTAACGAATTGAACTAACAGCAATGCGATTAAATTGATTGCAAGACGGGAGTGTGAAGTGATGGTGGCTACCTTCAGAACATTGATTCAATTTAATCTGACCTGGATAGTAATTGACTTTTAATTGACATATGACAGATTTCTACGACGATGCAATAAGTCGTTATCTGTATCATACGAGTGAGTGCAAGTCCGAACTGTTTGGAACTATGGGCGTGGGATCGAGTCCAATCTGGCTGGCATATTGTTTTATATTTAGGACGCTAAACAACGAATCATTAATGTCATGTCTCCGTCTGGTCCCGGGAATTCCCCGGGGTAGAATTTGGCGCAGAGCATGGTTTTACTAATCGTAAAAGGCGAGGAAAGACGAACAGACACTCGCTAACATCAGCTTGCTAGCTAGTATAAAACTTCTCGAAACTAGAGGCGAGCTCTGGCGATCGTCTTTGGAAGGGGTTTGTATCATTCTTAATGACGACAAAAAGCACATGTCAAACGGAGCTCACTTTTTGTTTTCTATCGTGCGACGTGATACATATAATACAGAAAAGTCTTCAACAGTCCAAATTATCTGAATCTACACAGTTGTAGATCCTTCTAAAAAAATCGACATGTTTGCCTCTCAAAGGCTAGGACATGATCACTGTGTACAATGGGCCACAAAGACCTGGTAACCTGTATATTAAATTATTAATGTAATTTTTCATAATAAGTGTAGGCCCTTATATTTACAGAAAAAATAATAACAATTTGTTATACTAATTTTTCGTGGGAAACCTGCCCAGGGTGCAGTTCATGCCCCTCTTACAGGGTGTACTAGGTAACTAGGTATGTTGCGGATAGGGTAATTTTGAAGGGATGTCCGAGGGCTGCTTTGAGAGGACTCAAACCCTTGCATTCGCATTGAAAACTGAAGAAACCCTAAAAAAACTTCAGTCTGGATTGCCGGTCTCGACGGGAACCGGGACCTCCCAAATCAGAGTCGCGCGTTAACGCTCGAGAAAAAAAAAACAGTATGTGTAAATTGTAACGCTCTTGGCATTTGACGTCAGAAAACATGTGCATTGAAAACAAACTCAAACGCCAACTGATTTTTTTCACTAATAATCTTATCCCAGTTTTGGTTTTGGCTTCAATTTCTATCAACAAATTTAATAATAGTATTACACTTTTCATCACATATTATAACTTGCCCGTGCGTCTATGCCTTCATTGCGCCCACATCTTACTTTAACAATAGTATATCAACAAGCTTCTACGAACGTTGCGTACAATTCTGGCTCGCCTACACAGTCAACAGCCATCACTTGCCAGGAAACCATTCAATGAAGTGCGACAAAGAAGTTTACGACTGAGGAAATAAGGGCCGTTCGGGAGTATCAAATGTACGACGTTTTGTTGAGAAACTCGCAAAAAAAACTTGTCACCAGCTCAGTTGACTTCTATATAACCCATGTTGCAGGTTTCCTCTGAGAATTTCAATTGCCTTCCCAAACATTTCGACTTCTTTAGAAATATGTTTCTTATGTAACATCTAACTACGCGTGTCGACGTCAACAACCTGTTCTTAGAAGATTGTTAATCGAACACTTGTAGAGGAAACCTTACAACGCTAACGTGTTACGAGTCCTAAAAATGAAATGGCCTAAGTACTTGCTCTGAATCTTTGAAACTTTAAGTGAAAACTATCTGTCCCAAATTTAAAGTGTACTAAAAATAAACTGTACCAAAATCACTGTACTAAATCAATGTTTTTGACTTGGGTAATACAATTGCCAAAGGGGAGTGTCTTATCCCCACCTCTCACCTGGTACAGTATCAGCAAGAACACAGTAAGCTAATGAGCTATTTCTTCACTCGGTAAAGCAGTTTAGGACAGTGTGTTTTTAGGACACTGACTTTTTAGGACACTGAAAATTTAGTACAATCAGTGACCAGCCGACGAAGTAACATGGATTGATATTATATCGAGGTAAATTTTACTTTTCTTAAACTAGGACCCAAGATTTGTTATAGAATTGTTAAAATGGAACTTGACGGAATAAAGCCAGACATTGTTCCAATTCATTTTGAAATGGATCTATTGTGGAATGATTAATTATACACAACAATTTGTTTACAATATTTTAAATACAAAACAGTAAAGGAATAATTATTTCTTGTATTAAAAATCGCAGCAAGCATTAATTTGTAAATGTTGAAGGTATCCTGAAATTTTTTATGATTTTTTTTTTATGAAATCGACATTTTGACTAACAAGTTATGATAGATGCAAAAGTAACAATCCCGGGACTTTTCAATGTGAAACTACAGGTATTTTAACTTGTGTTTTGCGAGTAAGTAAGTTGAATTTAAGAAGATAATTAATTTTATTTAAAATTCTGAATAAGTAAATAATAATTGAAAGTAAGATTTGAATGTTATTCAATTTCTTGAGGCAACAGCATTGGTTGCAGAGACCAATTATTAAAAGTTTATTATTGGTACCGGTACGTTTACATAGCATTTTCAAGTGTCATTTTATAGCGTTTTGTAGTAAATCATCTATTTTTTTACTTCCATTAAAAACTTGTGTATGAATTTTTCTCCCATTTTTATTTTGAAATTATATCATCATCATATTTAACAAATTATATATACTATGTTTAATAAAGTAAGCACTTAGAAACGTTAGATTTAAGTGAAAAAATTGCGCTATGTAGCAACTGAGAGCATTGTACAGAAAGATGGGCTGATACATTTTAAATTTCTTTGGAAAATTTGTAAAATTGTAATATGAAACTGTATATTTAAGTTTTTTGAATGTTAATATTGAAACTTCATCACCATAAAAACTTTGTATACCTGTAAGCTAATAAATAAAAATGTTTTAACTAAAAAAAACGCAACAATGAACAATAAAATGAGTGTGTGTATTTTGTCATCTGGCTACATTCAAACAGCCCCATCTCTTCGAGCATCTCGTATAAGATGTGCGTCAGAACTAGTGCAGACCTAATGTGCAGAAATACGGTATCGACATTGTCATGACGAACCTACAACAGCCGTACATATAGAAGCTGAGAAACTGCAACAACATTTAGTCTCTATCGTTCGACCGTTGTTAAACGAAATCTGCAACTATACCTTTGCGAATGGAGATTTAGGTGTGTTTCGGAATGTTGGTAACCTGATATTTGCACCCTCACATGAAAGAACTCCATTGTCGCTACGATTCATCGATGTGCAAAACTAGTTTTGGTTTGGACTTTCTATTGTGGGAAAAGTACCGAATCTAGTTAAGTTACCTCTGTGGCGCTGGTGAAGACATCTATTATAGTTTTTTTTTTCCAATTCTTGACAAATTCTGTAAAAAACTAGAGTTTATCTGTTTCAAAGTCAATCAATCGACACATTTTTTAATATTTATTTACTTTAGCTCTATAAAAACATTGCGAGAGATAAGAACTTGCCATTCAAATCCTTGGTATATTAAGACTTCAAGATATAGTAACGATAATGTATGCATAATAAGATCTCTTCTGCCATGCTTGCCGAAACTGCAAAATATACATTGCCGATCCACCGGAGATGTTTTGGTTGATTTTACCGAATTAGAGTCATTGGCTTTATTAAACTGTTGCGAGATGAAGCCCACTAATCAGAAACTTCAAGCTAATTGTCAGGTTATGTCCTAAACTTCAACGCTTAGAACTTGGTGATATTGTTTTTGAAAATCATCAACATCTTGACTTAACATGTTAAACCGAAAGCACCCTACAAGTTGCATCACTTAAACTTATCAACTGTTTCAATTCAG
Organism: Sweltsa coloradensis; assembly: GCA_024449915.1. Lineage (NCBI taxonomy): Eukaryota > Metazoa > Arthropoda > Insecta > Plecoptera > Chloroperlidae > Sweltsa > Sweltsa coloradensis. The sequence goes on from JAMZAV010000512.1 coordinate 521,276, forward strand.
ATCTTGGTCTAAGTGATTACTTCATATATATAAAGGAAATTACTTAAAAGTCTTAAAACTTTTTAATTTCACGGATTTCAACTTGGAGGTAATGACTTTTATAGGAAAATACTGTAAGGGTGTTGAAGTCTTGAAGATTTACGTTGAAAGTCTAGAGAGAAAGAGGAACACGGAGTGTAGAGACAACGAACATATGTTTGAGAGATTGTTACAGTTCTAACTTGTAACGAATGAAAGCGAAGAGAACCACGAGGCAAGGATCTTGATGAATTTAGCCCACGCAAAGGAAATACAGTCTATCGTCTTCAGAAGAAATTCGCGCAAAACCATCGACAATTCAGACGTAATGGTGAATATTCTTCACACTCTTAACACGTCGAATCCAATGGACGAGTTGAAAACATTGGATTTGCTAGCACCTTATAAATTACTTTAGGAAACTATACAATATTTTCTTTAACCTACAATACATGGAAAATCTTAGGTTGTACATTATTCATAGGCCTTTGTATGATGTAGACGCTTATATGAATACCATTAAGAATGCAGAGAATAACATAGATTGAGATCTTTCGGTGTGGCTAGGCCCACGGTGCCTCAGGTTTAATTTTAACAAGTAATGTTAGTACCTAAATTGCAAACTATTGTACCTAATAAAAATATGAAAAAAATCACTAAACTCATGCCAAATCTAACACATTATAGCTACATATATTTAAAAAGAAATATTTTCGTGTACCCGCGTACTTTTTGTACTTTTTGTATTGCTATGCACTTTATTAATACGGTACTCTGTTTATAATTGAATTGGGGGTTAACATTTCAGTATCGATATGAAGGTATCACTTTTTCCAGCAGTGGAATATTTGAGAAAAATAAAAAAACGGTTTCATTTATGCAATTTTAAAACTCACATTCCAGAATAATCTTACTCCATATTCACGAACCTTATTTCCATTCGCTTCCCCTTCGTTAAATTCTAGTATATTCCATCATACCTAAAAATGTGAGCGACCTCACGAACCGTCCTTTTCAAGTTTCTTTCTCATAACTTTCTAGAAAACTCTTGTAAAAAAGTTCCAAGGCTACACAAATTACGTAATAGAGAACGGTTACTGATGCGCACGGACCATAATTCTATACTCGCCTATATATAATAATTTTATTTTTCTGGAATCGTTGCTACAAGATTTGAGTAGCGCTACAAAAATGCTGATAGCAATAATTTGTCTTAGATGAACAGTTACTAGGGATCGAATCTTTAGAATATAACATGATCTACTTTTAAGGCGGTTAAAGTTTTCAAATGTGGTCAAAGGTCATGGTACCGGTAAAAACTGTGCTAGCTGGTTGGGTACTCTATCAACATATTAATACATGCTGCTGGTCAGAACCAGACACGGGTAGGGGGAGGAAAGAGGGGGGTTTCATTCCTCTTTGTCTTAGGCGCCAACCAGCAATGTAGCAGATGCGGGATCAAATCCTTATCCATTTTGTTTTAAAGTTTCTTATTATCAAGACCAATAACCCAAGTGTTTTTCTACCAACCAAGTAAAAACAAATGTTAACACTCTTGATCTGGGAGTTTCGTCAAAGTCGTTGACCTTGCATTACAACACTCGTGGCTCCCAATCAGTCTTATCACTGACACTTTGACCTCTGAGATGATCTTCTCACGCCACGCAGAGTCTTCCACAGGGGCGTAACCAGGGTACTAATATTACCCGGGTAAGATGCGGAGTAAAGGACTTCAAGGAAAGTAGCAGGGGGGTTTGGGGGGCGAGCCCCCCAACTACAGCGCCGCAGGCGATTTTTTGAAAATTTAGGTTTTTAGAGTGATTTCTGAGCGTTTCAGATAAATTACCGGACTGAATGCAAAAGTGAAATAATTTCGTTTATGTAGTGCAAAAAACAGAAAACGTAAACAAAAATGGAACATTGACGAGAATGATGAGTTTTGGGGCTAAGTAAGGAAGCTGTTGGTACTTAAATGTTAATAAACTATAAGCACGATTTGGAATCTGGATTGCTTGCAGGTATCTGATATTGTAAACTAGACATCGGAATATTTTTTACCATAGCGGGACACGTTGGAGCAGTGGCGGGACGTAGGACTTTAGTTTGAATATTGGGACTGTCCCGCCGAAAGCGGTAGTATGGCAACCCTATGCGGAGACCCAAATTTTCGATACACAAAGATGTCAGTAAGGGGTTCTGGGGAAAACGAATAGGCAGTCTGTTTACTTTCCAAATTATTAACAAATCGTTGAAATCAAACCTTGAAAAATAATTTTTAATTTTTAACAACTTTAGTAGGCGAAGATAAATATTTCATCTAGGATAAGTTATAGTTTGACTTTAATTTATTGTTATTATCAAAACAAACTAAACGTATACCTTTGAATGAAAATAGTTAAAAATAATTTAAAGTACTTACAAATTAAATACATACTAGGTACCGTAAGGTGGGGTGAATAGGAACAGTTTTGTAAGTTAACTTCTTGTTATTTCAACATGAATCATAGTAAACCAATGAGATATTTTTTAAATTATAGCTATGTGGTTCCTTTAAAAATATAACCAACCATTAACAGAGTATATGAATATTTATATTTTATTTTTATTTTTATATTGTGCGTTCCAATTCACCTCCATGTGGGGTCAATAGGAACAGGGATATACATATGCCCGAAAATACATATAGATATGCTAGCTGTTCCTATTAACCCTAGCCAGGGGTCAAAGGAACACAAATTACATTTAAAAAAAATATATCTTGATAATGGAGTCCTACGTTTATAAGATATGTAACTCTTCCCAGATAAAGAGAAATGACAAAGTTTATCAGCTCTCTTAAATGTGCCAATGCTTTTCATAACATTGAGGCTGATTTTCTATTATAAAGGCTGCGGTTGTCAAGTTTAGTCTATTTTTAGAGGGAACTGCAAAATGTAGTGTACCAACTCCAAAAAACTTATGTGAGCCGTTTTAAAAGAGCGGCAATTACGAATTTAGTATTATTTAGAGGAAGTTATGTTCCTATTCATCCCCATAGTTCCTATTCACCCCATGTTACCGGTACAAGATAATCCATGCTTGAACACTCGAAAAATGTTAATTGTTGATGAGAAAAATGTATAGTTAGTGATAATGAATTAAAATGCATGTTCTGACTTACGTTCAATCTGCTCTCTGAAATGCAAACCGAAAAGCGCAAAAAAGTCGTTAGGACCTACTTGTTTTAATCACTATATTGTTTGGTTTGTAGCACTCATGATTGCACGTAACCTTACTAATGGGAAAAAAACTGCGCTAACAACACAATTAAAATTGAACATCCACAAACTGTAGTATTTCAATACGTAGCCATGAGCCACACACGTAAAGTATTTCACAAAACAGTCACTTAATTCACATACGTTGAAACGAAATAATTCGATATGAAACACACTCACTGTTGAACTTCTACATAATGTAGCTAGGCTTCCGACACTGTCAACCCTTGTAAGGTCAAGAGAAGACTGAAACGAAGCGAAAATGAGCAAAATAACGGTCGTCAACCCATATTGTCAAGTGAGTGTCTGTATTTCCAGGATCGAGCTTGTTTGAGATGAATGGCATGCACTGACCATTGCCCAATCCACCCCTCCAACCCCCCGTCCGTGACACCTGCACACCACGTGCGAACCTCCTTCGCTTTGAGTTGTCGAGAACAAACAAAAAAGTCCTCGGTTGATTTTTTTGCGACATTTTTGCGGTTGGTCCTGGTGAAATATTGTATCGTTGTAGGCATGCAAGGAACATATGGGATTTTTACCCGGGTATTTACCCGGGGTTGATTCCGTCTCGCAAACGGTTACATTTATTCAATTTAAACTCACATTCCAGATATCTCACTCCATATTCAGGAGCCTTATTTCCATTCGCTTCCCCTTCGTAAATTCTTTGATTCCATCATACCTAAAAATGTGAACGTCTCACGAACCGTCCTATCAGAAACTTTCTCATAACTTTCTAGAAAATCTTGTAAAAAAGTTACAAAGCGATACAAATTACGTAATAGAGAACAGTTACTGATACACACGGACCATAACTCTTAACTCGCTTTATACAATCATTTTATTTTCTGGAATCGTTGCTACAAGATTTGAGTAAGCCACAAAATGCTGATAGCAATTTGTCTTAGATGAAATAGGGATCAAATCTTTAAAAAAACATGATCTACTTTTAAAGAGGTTTGAGTTTTCATAGATGGTCAAGGTCATGGTACGGTAAAACGGTACTAAAAAGTTAAGAAACTAGCTAGATGGGTACTCTCTCAACATATTAATAGTACATATTTAAATCATTTTGTAGATAACTACTCTTCTTATACATTTAGTACAGCGTTCGGAAATTGATAAAAGTATTACAGTTATAAGGTTATTTTAAAAACAAAAATCATAATATCAAAACATATAAAACAACAAAGTCATGGAAAGGAAGATAAATATTTTCATGCAACAAACCCCTCCCCCCCCAAAAGAAGTTGACAATTTTCGAACCTTGTACATAGTGTTTATGAAAAGTTTTTATCTACAATGATGTTTGAAATATTGTTAAATGAACTAACATACATACATGGAAACTATACAACTACTACATAACATCTACAATAGTCTACCTATGTATTAAAAAGAACGAAGCTAGTCCAAAATGCTATTTACAAATTTAAATACCTGTTCTATTGGATTCTTATATGTCACACGAAAAGAAACTTTCAAACTTGTGTTAAAAACATAGCTTTGCATTAATTGCATCGCATTCAGTATTACAAATTTCAAGAATGTGGTTGTTCCAAATGTGACACATATGATGTACCTTTAAACCGTAACATCATATGCTAGAGAATGTACAATATGATGCCGTGCGCACCCAATTTGATCTCTCCAATCATATGAAGAACTTCTATCATATGATAACGGAGACAAACTTTCTACATTTCTCATTCAAAGTAATTTATTTAACAAAATTTAACATTATACACATTACTAAATTTATTTATTTCCATTCACATAAATAACTTTTTTTTGCTATTACTATTATCCCTGTTTTCGTTCCTTATAAATATACTTAGAAATTCATTCGATCATTAATTCATTCATTCATTCATTCATTCATTCATTCAAAGTTTATCTTATTCAATTTATAAAAACCATTCGCATGTTATTTGTAAAAACAAATGGGAGAATACATTCAGAAGTAGACAGAATAAAATGTTTGACACCTTAAAATTAATGATTTTAAACATAGTTTTTTTATAAATGCGTTTCTTAATATTTTGGGAAAAAATGTATGTGATGCAAAAAATTAATTCTACGATTCATTTGCATTCAAATTGTTACAAGACTACTTCGCGAATTTGAAGTTTGTTCATTACCATAGTTATCACCATTACGTACAGATATCCATTTGCACTCAAAATGTTATTTGATGAAAAAATTATAGTGTGATAATGAATTAAAATGCATGTGGCGACGTCTCAATTGCTTCTGAAGCCAAACCGAAAACGCAAAAAATCTTACCGATTTTTTATCACTATTTTGTTTGGGTTTTAGACTCATGATTGCACGTAAACCCTACTAATTGCAAAAAAAAACTGCGCTAACAACACAATTAAAATTGAACATCACAACTGTAGTATTTCATACGTAGCCATGAGCTCACACACGCTAAGTTTTCACAAAACATCCTATTCACATACGTTTGAAACGAAAAAATTCGATATTGAAACAACTCACTTGACTTCTACATAATGAGCTGAGGCTTCCGACATGTCAACCCTTGTAGGCAGAGAAGACTGAACGCAAGCGAAATAGCAATAATAACGGTCGTCAACCCATATTGTCAGGAGTGTGTATTCCAGGATGAGCTTGTTAGGATGATGGCATGCACTGACCATTGCCCAATCCACCCCTCCAACCCCCCGTCCCGTGACACCTGCACACCACGTGTCGAACCTCCTTCGCTTTGAGTTGTCGACAAAAAAAATCCTCGGTTGATTTTTTTGCGACATTTTTGCGGTTGGTCCTGGTGAAATATTTATCGTTGTAGGCATGCAAGGAACATATGGGATTTTTACCCGGGTATTTACCCGGTTTACCGATGCCTAGTTGCGCCGGTGGTCTTCCATCTTGAGATGAACTTTGCATATGAGTCGACTCGGCGAGCGTGGATTGGCCTCATTACAACACTTCGTGGATGGACCTTGTGTTGGGTGTTTGCTATTGGACGATGGGCATCTTGTGATTCTCTTCGTTCCAAGTCCACGGACGTAGTGTACGTTGCTCACGGCTGGTTGTATAAAGCGACGACTGTTATCTCTCCCATCATTCTCAGTCCAGAGCTTCTTCGTCTCATCAAATATTATTACTCTCTCAACATGTCCAAGTTTGTGGTCGTCCTGATTATAATGGCAGAACTTCAAGTCGTCCGTAAGTAACTCTGACGGTTTAATTTTTGCATTTTTGAATATGAAATATTAACATTTCCAACAACGGGAGAGATTCCAGAATCGAGAAATCTAAAAAATCTTTTTTCATTTTTACATTTCTAACCTTATTATGCTTTCTATCATGTCGACAACGTAGGTGTTTAAGTTTTATTAATTATATAATATTAACGTATTATTTTGAAAATCATATAATACATAAGAATATAAATGATTTCGAATGACAGGTTTATCAGCACAGGTCCACTGCAAGAAGATGTTTCCGGTGGTGTTGTTGCACAAAGCTGTCTTATGATTTTACATGAGATTTGGGAAACCCGACACCCGGGTTCAAACCCCTCTTGAGTTGGATATTACTTAAGCTCTAGAATTTTGTAAATTGTGTGTCTAGAAATAAGCCCTCTCTGTATCTGCAAAAGATAAATAATTATATTAAAATCAGTGTATCGGCGGTCTGTACAAAGGCATCACATTACTTGCAGTACTGTATCATGTACTTAGAACTCATAATAATTGAAACATTTCACAAGTAGGTTAGACGCAGGATCGGTTAGGCAGTGTTTATATGTCCGCCCGGCCAGTAGGGGTACCCTGGTTCAATCAAGTGAAGAAAGTGTGGACAAACATCTGTCTTACAACCTCTGATGTCTTGTCTCTAGGTATCGCTTCCTTCAACCTCAACATCAGGCCAGACCACGTGCGTACTACCCAAGCCACCCAGTATGTAACCTTCACCTGCTCAGCTGACGTTGCCCTTGCCGGGTGTCAGGTCAGGTGGTGGGACAGGGATACCAAGGCAGGTCTGCTTCTAGAGTTGAGCCGGGGGTCTCAGTCCCAGGTCGACTCTGCCCACCTGGACAGCCAACTAACCGGCTACAGCTACAGCGGTGGGGGTCTGGGAGTCGGGGACTGTGGGGTCTCGCTACAGGTGGCGGGCATCAAGGTATGGATGGTCGCCTGTCGCGTCCGAACCGAGAGCGGAGGCTGGAAGTACGCATGGGCCGACTTGACTGCTCATAGTGAGTCGAACACAGTCTTCACACAGTATAGTATCTGTAACAACACAGTATGTGAGACACGTCCACCCACCCTCACAACCTAGGACGGAATATTATAAGAAACCTTGACCACGTCATAGTAGAGACAGAGTTTACTGCAAATGGGACTAGTTTGAACCAGTTTTAGGAAATAATTTTTCACGTCTCATCTAGATTTTTCGATTATCTATCAGTGTAGTAGATGTTCTCCTTGTATCGCCTCGCCCGAACTAACTCTGTACTTGGCGAGATTTACAACATACTCAAGATGCCCCCGCCCCCTCAGCTTGATACTTGTAGTTGTTGTTGATGAGCCAGAAAGTGAACCAAGCAACAAGTGTTCAAAATCCGGCCCCCTCTCACTCTGATATCAACGAGAAGGTTTCCTGGTCTGACATGGTTGGCTGGAGTTGAACACTAGACAGTCTTAACCCGGTCTAGTCTGAATGACAACAACACGGAATGTTTTTCTCTCTCGTTACAGACGATGCACCCCTGCCTCACAACCGGGCAACACCGAGTGAGCTGGTCGTACTCCCGGGCGGGGAGGCGAGGTACATGGTGAAGGCGGGGGAGCGGCTGAGTGCCTGCTGGTTCATCTTGCCGGGCCCGCCTGGACAGCTCCTCTTCTACCAGGGAGCCGGGTCTGCCCACAGCACTGGACGACATCTCTACCTCGGGGCCGGACTGCAGAGCGGAGAGTGTGGCCTCACGCTGGCCAACATCAGCGAGGCGGACAATGGACCGGTCAGGAGTTATATTCAAACTACCACGAAGATGGACTTCAGATTCAATGCTCTTGTCGTGGCACGTGAGTCTAAGTGTCTTACTTCATAGTGTCAACCAGTTATATTGGTTCCAACATTATCATTGTTTTTATTTTATTTCTTGTTTAATACGTGCTATGAAAGTCAATTCTTTGAGAAATTTAACGGAATTCCGTGTCTTAAGGCAACATCACCGGGAGCAAAAACGTGTTCATTCCGCCCCCCTCCTAGTACGCCGCTTTGCTGCCCATCACTGGACACTGTCGCACAGACTTTAGTCGTGCGAGCGAGACGAGAAACTACGCAACACAGCGACCTTAAACAATTATTTGCATAAGAACATATTATTGACAAATATGCTAAATTTCACTAGGGTAATATCCCACAGGAACCTGAGTAGCTCATGTAATGTTTGTTTTCTATATACGATAAACAAAGAAGTTCCTCAGTGTTTTCTCTCAGTCATCCCATGTGTTGCTTCAGGTCGCCCCACTGCACCAACTCTGAGCCTGGTCTACACGGGAGACAACGTCACGGCCACCTGTGAGGTGCAGGAGAGTCGCCCTGTCGCCAACATGTCCTGGGTCCTGGGCGACGCTGTCATCCTCAAGGACGTTATCACTCACGCCACAGCTCAGGACGAGTGGAGGTGGCCCTGGATGACGGGGGCTATCAAGCAGACTCTCACACTCCAGCTGCAGCCCCAACACAACGGCAAGGACTTGAAGTGCGTGGTCTCCCACGTCACCTTGGCCCAGCCACTGGAGGAACGGAGTTCTATCGCATTTACTGGTGAGTTATTCCAATTCGTTATCTTGTAAGGACATTTGGTTTAATTCATCAATGTTTGTTCATTCAAAAAGTTGGTTTAATGCGTGCTTTTTGGATGAGCGAAGCAAAGACTTCAATTTCACTGACCCCCAAAAAATTTAGCTCGGGTGTTGTGTTTTTGTTTTTTGTTTGTTTTTCTGTCTGCCGGGCAAACGGCATATCCGATCTTGATGAAAATTGGAGGGGCCCTTCGAAATCTCTGAACTTAGAGGTGTATTGTTTTTGGGTACAATCGAAGAAATATTTCTCATGAATATCGTACTTTTACGATTTTTTTCGATTTTTAGTGCGATATTTTCGTGACATTTGGGCCGATTCTGACCAAACGGGTGAGGCTACAACGTTCATATTTTACATGGACATTAATGTAATAGCAATGCATTGCTTTCTGAAAGAAAAAGTTGAAAAAGTTAACTAGAATCCATAGAATAATGGTTTTAATATGAGTTTTTTTGTTTGTTTATAATTACAATTAACAAGATACAATAGAAACTTGACAACAATCACCTATACAATGCGTTCAAAAAGCACTTGCAAAGGAAAATTGGTCCTACGCAAACTAAAAACTTACAAAAAAGCTCTTCCATCAACACAACGGGACTTAAGCGTTTTCCTAGTAATTTTCACTTTCATTTAACATACGTCCATTGAAAACTATATGAAACAGTAGCAATATCTCTTATTTTTTTTAAATGTTTAAAAATGACGTTTGGCTACCTTTTAGGCACTAAAATGTATTTGTTTGCTATACAATATGTGTTAAGATCTGATTGTTGATAAGAAGAAATCCTGCACGAGATGAGCACCACAAGTTCCAATAACAGTTAGTACGTAGAATCTGCTCGATCTCAAGTTATGCATGACTGCATTGTGTAAACGTCACCTGGTGTATTGCACGTGTGGGGTATATGTTGTGATGGTAATAAAGATCACATACTGTAACACATACGTAGAAAGTGACTGTGATACATTATTGATCAAATATACATTAGAAAGGTCTAGCTTAAATGTTGCTGGAAATTAAGGGTTTTCTTAAGCGAAAGATTTCTCCACAGTCAATTAAATGTCAAGAAAGAAAACAATATACTAGGAAATTCCCCATATACAATCCAAATAATAGTGTTGAACCTAAAATAATAAACTAACTTACATTTAATTTTTTCATGGCCAACTAACCAGCACCCCCACTGCCAGCACCGGTCCAGGCCCGAACTGCCTCGCTACAAACTATCTCATGGACCTTCTCTGCCGGGAGTACAGGGTGCGACCTTCACAACATGGTAACACCTCTTGTCCCAAGGACGAGGTGCACGAGTATCGTATCAGAGAGGCCGAGGCTGCGGCCAGAACAGCGGAGATAGAGGAAGAGACGGCCAAGACGAAGCTGGAGGCTGCTAAGTCCAGCGCCAGAGCATCAGAGATAGAGGAAGAGACGGCCAAGGATGAGAGAACTGCAAAATCAGAGGTAGCTAGAATGAAGCTAGAGGCGGAGAAGATTGCAATTGAGGCTGCCAAGGTAGCGCTAGAGTCCGCTAAGTCCAGCGCCAAAACAGAGGAGTATAGAGTCACAGCATCACAGCTGGACGTGGAGGCTGCCCGGTCCCATGCTAGGGCTGAGGAATACCGGGCTCAGAACGCCGGCGAAGAGCTCCAGTTTGAGAGGGAGCGACGCAGTAAGAGTCTCCAACACTCGCAGAGTCCTCAGAGTCAGCAATGCTAAGGCAGCGACCAACAGTCTTGTGGTTTACTGTTTACTTGTGTATTCTTTACAGCACAATCTGAATTAAAACAATATATGTTAGTATATTGACGTTTATTTGTAACCACTATTCCCAAACTTGCATTAATTTATCCCAATATTTAAAATCATTCCTTTATACATTCCCACAGCCGTAGACAAGTAAATAATTTATTCAGAACTCTTATTTGCATTATAACTCTAAAAGCAATAATCATGCATTTTCTGATCACAATAGCACCTAAATTAGCAACAGTTATCAGCAGCTTGGGACAATAATATCCATTTTTTAAATCTATAGGGCAACAAAGCACAGATTTGATAGTAAAATAATTCAAAATTATTGTAAAACTCTATTTCAAAGTTATTGACCTATGTTTCTAGGTCAGTTATCAGTGTCGTCAGTGAACTCTGACACGAGAGTGATAACAGTGACGTTCAACTCACGATAAAATCCAACATGGCCAATGTTTGGGATGCTTTATTTAATGTATTTAATGATTAATTTATTTATTTACAAATATTTCTATTATCAATACAAATTACTAATTAAAAATACAATATCCAATACAAAATACCAAAAATACAAATTTAAAAAAATATTAAACATACAAATGTATTAAACTTGTAAAATTTACAAATTTACAAATTTACAAAAAAAATTACAAAAAAAAATCATGTAAAATACAGAACGTTTTGGTGACCCTGGGGATTGGAAGACGGGGCTAGGCTTATACAAAAGTAGGAATTATAACCCGGCACCTCCACCAAAATCGATTAAAGAGCTTTGAGTTTCTCTCTGTTACTCTCCCGTACCTACTCTTGGTTTAATAACGTGTTATAATTCAACTACACGTTGTTCTGCCTTCATCTAAAATTCACAAACAACTCAAGAATGAAATAAAATGCATCATCTTAATCATACATGGTTATTTGCCTAGACGAGAGTTGTTGTGTATGGAGAAACATCATGGCCAAGATGCGACTTCTGTGCTGCAGTATGCGACCTCTAGCTAAACATAATTATAATTTAAATACCTACATTTCTTGTTTGCGACAGAATATATAGGTTGTTTATCTCCATCTCTCCTCAAAGGACTCTTTGTTTGGTTAAACGAAAGCAACCCCCTCCCCCCACCCCCTACAATGCGTGGTGTGAGAGGTAGTTGGGAAATGGAGAACTCCCTCTCGAAGCTTTCATGTAGATTAGTCTTTGTCGTGTATAATCTGTAGGAGGCGTCGATCTTGTGTGCGTGCGAGTAGGTAGAGTAGAGAGAGTAGAGTAGGTAGTCTCGTGGGCGACGAGATGGATGTCATTAATTAGAACTAGTAAAGTTCACGTCACACTTGAACCCTGTTAAATGTTATCCAGTGGTGCAAATCCGAGTACTTGCCTTTGTAGAGTAATTGTCTAGACTTGAAGGTATACGTGATAATTAAACAGAATTTAACACTAGATAACAAGTTTCTCGTTTTTCAGAGGGAAGTGAATTTTATTTAGTCAAAATATGTTTTGTTTTATTTAACAAATGTTAGAAATAACGAATTACTTTCGAGTTATATTGCTTAACATATTTATATCGATTAATCAGGACTAAACGGTTATGAACAATAATTAATTGGCCGATATTCTTAATTAAAGCAGAAACGTCATCATGAGACTCGTGACTGTGGGTCTAGAATAAAATAAAACCAAGGCCCGTGTCATGTTTTAAGGTGTAAGTTGCATAATGTGTCTGTCTGTGTTTGTGTATGTATTGTTAGACGAGTATGAATGTCCATTTGTTTTTTATTAAACGTTACTGTTGAAGCTCTGCCTTGTTAACGGTAGATTTCAAAATAAAAATAAATAAAAAGTAACCCTAGAGAAGCTTGGAATGAGCACGAGGTATGGACACTTGTCCTCGAGTTTCTGTTGAGCTATTGCTTGTGGAAATACGGTCAAGTGACACTCTATACTGGCTACTGAGTTATCACATAACAGTCCCATTGTGTAATGATGGATTGCCTCTTGGTCTCATGACGTCGGTAGCCTCATTGACCTACCTAGAAATGTGGAAGTGAAGAGGTGAAGTATGTACGTATATTCTACAACAAATAGATCAAACTTGCAGCTTTGGTAATTAATTAGCAATTTTGCATACTAATTATACTTTTTCAATTCATTTGTTTGTAACTCAAGATACAAAATCAGGGTTGCAAGTTATTGTAAATGGTATTTTGCATTTTGGATAGACTTAAAAAATTGTACAACAGGTACTCATTTTATCTTCAAAGAACTAAAGTTTATAAAAAGTAGAAGAAAAAAATGTAGGAACACGAAAATGACATTGTAATTACCAAAATGAAAATGGAAAATTCACAGGAAAAAAATAGAAAAATTAAAGCAAATTGAAAAAAAATATCTTGTTTTATTTCTTCGTACCAAAAATTATTAAAACTGCTTTTAAAGAGGAACGACAAGAGTGAAAGATTGTTAAAGTAAAAAAGAGAGATGAGATTGAAAAAGAAGAAAATGGTAGGCAAAGCACTTCTCATTTTAACGTATAACAAGAACACATTTTCTTCTTTAAAAGAGAATTAAACTGAAATGCAAGTGCATTGCACCATCTCGAAGAGTGTTTCTAGACATAGTTAGTTAAAAGGTCACCATTCGCTTTCAGCTAACCGAGATGTAACTTTTGAGAGAATTGTTGATTTTTGTTCTTGTGGTCCAACGTTCACAGACTAAAAATCTATGACAAAACTTTACCTTTGTAAATGTCTTTTCAGGTCACCTCGGTGAGGTTTAATTAGGTGAGTACTCTGAGGAGTAATCCTCTAGTTTTCCAGACGTATCATGTTAAGCTCTACTGAGCACGCGGACAGAGCTTTGTATAGAATGTATTGTGTCGTGTGTCGTGTAAGTACAAGCTGTACCGACAGTAGAGTTACCGCTTCACTGGACAAAAATGTCGTCTCCTTTTTAATTGAACTAAACACGTTGTTTTAACATTGTTTAGTACCTCTTTGAGTAGCGGTTAGTTTAATTAAAAGTTGTACTTTTTATTCCCAAAAAATATCAATCTTCATAAAATTCTTAGAAAACAAAAAGAAAATGCTGTACAAATACGAAAACCCAGTAAAACAAATCTCCAGGTTTAGCAAACCCACAAAGACTGGATATTTACTTCTTTTCTGAGATTACTATCCGCAAAAATTGCCAGGTTTAAATACCTCACAAAACCCTTTGCTTTACTTATTATCTAACATTTTCACAATTCACGGTATCTAATCAAATCAACTATGGTTTTTCTAAATAACAATAATTTTTTGTTGACAAGAACGGATTCGGAAGAAAATACGTTCCTTTCCATTGTCCAAATTTCGTTGTTTCTGGAGGTGCCGAGTGAAAAGGGGATTAAAAACTAAAGTTTCTTTATTTTAAACTTTCGTAATTTCGTTTTTGGTGGAGGTGCCGGGTAAAATGTTAAGTCTGGGTAAGGCTAGTTTTAATGGTGAGACGTGACACTGGCACAGAGGACGGATGTGAGGGCTGAAAAGTGATACTAAGGATTTAGGAGGGATTTTCTCTTAATTTAATCAAATATCATTGCTGCGAAATCAATTAATAAGTTATATATTTGAGTGGTTTGTAATTTTCGAGGAAAAAATCAAAATTATAACATTATTGTATAACAAATCCCACTACTACAATATATATATTGACAATGATAAATGGATTTATATGCTTCATAATACTTCTGAATAGTAGTTTATTTTGTTTGAAAACTATTGAACACAAGGTCTCTGAATTGAGAGGATTTTGTAAAAGAGCTAATATCAGAACCGTCTCTATATAACATTGGATAAACTGGACTGAGAGCTGTTTCAAGCTTTTTTAAAGTAAGCTTAGTGCTTTTTTCCATTATTGGTCAATTTGAAAAAAATACTTGCCGTAAGGATAACGGGTTTAAGTGTATTGTATTTATGTCACATTGATCCATATAGACAAAACTTGACAGCTACTTAATAGAGAAATTGTCAAAATAGAAATAATTGGTATTTTAAGTGCAATCGAGTGGGAAGTGATAACGTCTCCAGGACAAGAGCTCAAAACGACCAGACAAGTAGACCGAGGGAGGAGGCTTAGTAACTGGTCGCGCGTCTTTCCGTTTCGTTCCCGTGGTTGTCAAAAAAGAAAGTACGTTCTTCAAACAAGCTGTCTGCCATTCTTGTGAGCCTTGTGTGTTGTCCGCTCGCGGAATATAATGTTAAAACAAGTTCAAGTGCTATTTTTAAAAAAATCATCTACAGTCTACACAATGGATTGTGAGGATAAACAAAACTTCTAAGAAAAAGTGGAAAAAATAATTTACAATATATAAGCATTACATTACATTATTTATATACATTGTTGTTCTAATTTATGTATTTAAAATTTTGCCTTACTAATAATATTTTAAGCAAATATGTAATTGGTCTTATTAAGTTGTACTCATTTCTTTGTCAGTTTAAATAACAACGGCGAAGGTCAAATAAATATATATAGTACAGGTTGTTCAACGACGGATCTCAAATAAAACGGCAAAAAATGGTAGGAAGGTTTCACTTGGCAAAAACGTTTATAAGGTCAAAGAAAAGCGATACAGAAGGGGAGCCACGAAAAATGTCCCTTACGATTCAAAATGGCGGCCATGAAAGAATAGGCCTATTATTTACCTATTTTAAGTGTAAAAAGACGGTAAATGATGTTAGGAAGGTGCTTCTTGGCAAAAATATTCTTAAGATGTTAAAAATGGTTTACAGTGGGGGAGCCATGAAAAGTTACCCTTACGATTCAAAATGGCCGCCATTTTTGAAAAATATGTATTATTTTCCTTTTTTGAATATAAACATACTGCAAATAATGATAAAAAGGTGCCACTTAACACTAGGCTCTTCTTATGATTATATTAAAAGTTTACAGAGGGCGAGCCAAGAACAACATCTCTTACAATTCAATATGGCGGCCTTGAATGA
This sequence comes from Sweltsa coloradensis, assembly GCA_024449915.1. Taxonomy (NCBI): domain Eukaryota; kingdom Metazoa; phylum Arthropoda; class Insecta; order Plecoptera; family Chloroperlidae; genus Sweltsa; species Sweltsa coloradensis. The sequence continues at coordinate 537,140 of JAMZAV010000512.1, forward strand.
CAAGGTGTATCAATTATCTTCTGATTTTTAATGTAAAAAGACGGCAAATAATGTTAGGAAGGTGTCCATTGGCAAATCATTTCTTGAGATGTCAAAGTAGGTTAACAAAGAGCAAAATATCGCTTACGATCCAAAATGGCCGCCACGAATAACAATTGCGTACCTTATTAGTCTCCAATTTCGAATGTTAACAGGCGGTAAATAATGATAGGAAGGTGCCACTTGGCAAAAGTACGATGGTGTGCATGGTTTCCAGTGGGGGAGCCAAGAAAAATCTCACTTACGATTCAAAATGGTCGCCATGATTGAAAAATGTGTATTGTTTTGTTTCCTATTTTGAATGGGAACATACGGCAAATGATAAAAATGGGCCACTTGGCCAAAACATTTTCAAGGCGTTGTATATGGTTTACAGTTGGGGAGCCAAGAAAAATATCCCTTGCAATTCAAAATGGCCGCCATGATTGAAAATGTGTATTGTTTCCCATATTCCTATGAACTCATTTAAATTTAATTTAACTCCTTCCCACTCATTAATAAGATATTATAATGAAATAAAACATCTATGTCGATTTCTAATAACGTGGACATTTGAGCACATCTTCCTTACTTCTAACACACATTTTGAATTGACGTTGTTTATTATATGGCTTCTTCCTCAGGAATACTGAAAAAGGAGAAAATAATATATAGTGCTGAAAATAGCTGTAACGAGATGAATAACCATCTAGAAATTAAACAGATTTATATATTAATCCTTCAACTTTTTTTAAAGTCTATAATAACTTAGTTACACTGGGTTTACCTGGTGTTGCAGCAGTTCAGTCGGCAGTTGGAACATAGCAATGTACAGGGAAAGCCGGCATCTTTGCATGAGCATCGTGTGATGCTTCCTTTCTTAAACAAGCACTTGACAAGCTCTCGGCAGCAGTCCCATGTCTCCGGCAGTCTAGTCCATTTTGGATGTCAAACTCAACCATTCAAGAATCATCCCCATTCTTTCGGTGATGAAGAAATTGGCGTAAAAGTATCAGCACTTCCCCAAAGATGTCCTCCTTGATAAGCAGCACGCTGAATGTGAAGCTGCAAGTGCGTCTTGAGCCACCACTCAAGACGTCTTAGAACGTTATGTTGTACGACGCACACACGGATGTAGGAAAAGTCAATGAAGCAAGGAAAATCCTTTTCACGTCGAGGAACAAAAGTGTTTGACAGTCTTCCTCCCACTCAAGACGCACTGCAGCTTCACATTCAGCGTGCTGCTTATCAAGGAGGATATCTTTGGGGAAGTGCTGATACTTTTACGCCAATATCTTCTTCACCTAAAGAATGAGGATGGTTCTTGAATATTGGGAGTTTGGCATTTAAAATGGACTAGACTGCCGGAGATATGGGACTGCTGCCGAGAGCTTGTCAAGTGCTCGTGTAAGAAAGAATGCACCACACGATGCTCATGCAACGATGCCGGCTTTCCCTGTACATTGCTATGTTCCAACTGCCGACTGAACTGCTGCAACACCAGGTAGGGAACCCAGTGCTTGAAGGTTATAACAGACTTAAAAAAAAGTTTTAAGGATAAATATATAAATCTGTTTAATTTCTGGATGGTTATTCATCTCGTTACAGCTATTTTCAGCACTATATATTATTTTCTCCTTTTTCAGTATTCCTGAGGATGAAGCCATATAATAAACAACGTCAATTCAAAATGTGTGTTAGAAATAAGGAAGATGTGCTCAAATGTCCACGTTATTAGAAATCGACATAGATGTTTTATTTCATTATAATATCTTATTAATGAGTGGGAAGTAGGTTAAATTAAATTTAAATGTGATCATAGGAATATAGGAAACAATACACATTTTCAATCATTGCGGCCATTTTGAATTGCAAGGGATATTTTTCTTGGCTCCCCAACTGTAAACCATATACAACGCCTTGAAAATGTTTTGGCCAAGTGGCCCATTTTTATCATTTGCCGTATGTTCCCATTCAAAATAGGAAACAAAACAATACACATTTTTCAATCATGGCGACCATTTTGAATCGTAAGTGAGATTTTTCTTGGCTCCCCCACTGTAAACCATGCACACCATCTTGAGAGTACTTTTGCCAAGTGGCACCTTCCTATCATTATTTACCGTCTGTTAACATTCGAAATTGGAGACTAATAAGGTACTCAATTGCTGTTCGTGGCGGCCATTTTGGATCGTAAGCGATATTTTGCTTGGCTCCCCCTCTGTTTACCTTCTTTGACATCTCAAGAAATGTTTTGCCAATGGACACCTTCCTATCATTATTTGCCGTCTTTTTACATTAAAAATCAGAAGATAATTGATACACCTTGTCATTCATGGCCGCCATATTGAATTGTGAGAGATGTTGTTCTTGGCTCGCCCTCTGTAAACTTTTAATATAATCATAAGAAGAGCCTAGTGTTAAGTGGCACCTTTTTGTCATTATTTGCAGTATGTTTATATTCAAAAAAGGAAAATAATACATATTTTTCAAAAATGGCGGCCATTTTGAATCGTAAGGGTAACTTTTCATGGCTCCCCCACTGTAAACCATTTTTAACATCTTTAGAATATTTTTGCCAAGTAGCACCTTCCTAACATTATTTACCGCCTTTTTACACTTAAAATAGGTAAATAATAGGCCTATTCTTTCATGGCCGCCATTTTGAATCGTAAGGGACATTTTTCGTGGCTCCCCTTCTGTATCGATTTTCTTTGACCTTATGAACATTTTTGCAAAGTGAAACCTTCCTACCATTTTTTGCCGTTTTATTTTGTGAACAGCTCAGACTAATAGTAAGTTTAAGTTAGTTAGTTAGTTAGCGGAGTATCTTACTCCCCGAAACTAGAGGCGAGCTCTGGCATTCGTCGTCGGGGACCTTGCCCCCTTCCCTTGACGACCCCCCGGCGACGGTGACAATAACATAACGAACGATGACAAAGAAGATGACGACCGCGACGTGAGAAACCCCCCTTCCTCCCCTTACCCGTGGCTGGTTCTGACCAGCATGGGCCCGTCCTCCCCACCCCCCTTAGGCTAGAGTGGTGCATTATGACCTAACGGTTGACGCGTCCTTAATACAAATAAAAAAAAAAGTTAGTTAGTTAGTAAGTTTGTTAGTTTGTAAGTTAGTTAGTAAGTAAGTTAGTTAGTTAGTTAGTTAGCTAGTTAGTTAGTTAATTAGTTAGTTAGTTGTTATTTAGTTAGTAAGTTTGTTAGTTAGTTAGTTAATTAGTTATAGTTAGTTAGTTAGTAAGTGTTGGTTTAGGGCACTCAACAGTGTTATCAGTGCCCATTAAATAAATATATACATAATTACTTGATGAAAAGTATGTATGCGTATAATGTAATAATAAAATAATATTTTATTACCGATGTTTCACTAGGATTTCACCTAGCTGTATCAAGGTATAAAACAAAATCAATATTCTTGAGAAAACTTTCATCCATCAACATCTTACCCTTTTTCTTACCATTTAGGTATTGAAAGAGTAAGAGCACGTCGTGAAACTCGAAAAAGAAAAAGAATTCGGTTAAATCTTATTTTCAGAACGAAAATGGAACAAATACATGAGGGTCAGATATATTAAAGAACCGAGTTTAAATCCAATCTTATTCAATGATAACTACCTCTAAAAGGCTACTAAAAGTAAATAGAAAGATTTCGAAAGAATCTAGAGCAAACTGAAACCAGCTGTTTCTAATGATCTGCAGAGCTACAAGAAAAACAGAACTTTTATTTTTAGAAATAAATGCAGAAAACTTATAAAAGTGCTTCAACATTTGTAATGGAAATGGCTAGATATATTAAAGAAAAAAAGTCATCGAGACATTTTCTAATTTGTGTTGTGTTCTAGCCTTAATCGTATAAAGGCTTAAGTCCATACTTAAATATATGAAGAACATTTGTCTTTGTATATATACTGGTTACACAATCTTTCTAAATGCGTATCTGTAACAGTTACTCATCAAATTAAGTACAGAAGAACTAAGACTATACCCAAGAAGTTCCCTTGACGGAAATGTATTACTCAAATTTATAACATGACTTAAAATCTGTAATTGAAACAGTTTTGAAACGCTTTGTTACTGTTGAGAATGAGTTTTAAATTAGCGAGACGTCTTATTTAAGATAGGGATTTTTTTAATTGAATCTTAAATTTATCGTTACAGTAAAACTAAAGTATTTTTAATATTAAACGTTTCCATCCCTCTTGAACAAAAAAAAGGTGTTTTAAAATAACTGCAATAAATTGTGGGTGTTTTAATGACTTACCATTAATACTTTGACGCCTAATATTTGAACTTTGGGAGACTCACGATAAGGAAACTAATTTACAATAGTTTTGAATCGATGACTGAAAATGCCATTTTATTAGTTCCCGCTAAAAGATAAATTATCAGACTATTCCCAATCATCCAGAATGTGTTTAAGGTCAATTACACATACACACAATACACACATAACAATACAATGCAAAACAGCTAGAGCTTACGGCGATGACTTATAAAGTTTAAAATTGAACAATGTTGAAGTTCGTAATGAAAAATAACGTTGGTACATATATACCGATTTCACAGCATTGCCAGTATGTGCCAAAATTTTGTGCTCCCTTTCAAAAACTCATAAAAATACATATCTAGAATCACAGAACAGATAACAGTTTTGTATATTCTTCTTATTTATTTATGGGTTTCTAAAAAGCATTATAATTGGATGAGCGTAGCGAGCGAAGCGAAGATTCCATTTCACTACACTGGAGAAAAAAATTCGGAATGTTTTTTTTTTCTTTCTTTCTGTATTTTTGTCTGTTTGTCCACACGATTCCGGTAAAACCGGTACTCCGATTGCGATGAAATTGTATGGAGACCTTCGAAATCTCTGCAACTTAGAACTGTTACGTTTCTGAGCGCAATCGAAAAATTATTTCTCATGAAAATTGCAATTTTTCGATTTTTTTCGATTTTTAAAAAATTTCTTCGACTTATAACACCTACATGCTTAATTCGATTTCAATTATTTTTTCACAGAACCTTAATTTTATGAATTAAGATATTAATGTGAAATTTAAAAGCAATCGAAAAATCATTTTTCATGAAAATATAAATTTTGCGGGTTTTTCTTTTTTATAACGATGTTTTGACTTATAACACACCTACATGCTTTATCCTATTGTAATGATTTTTTTACAGAACCTTAATTTTATGAATTTAATATATTCGTGTGAAATTTGAGCGCAATAGAATAATTATTTCTTATAAAAATCGCAATTTTTCGATTTTTGTCTTTTTAAAAAATTATGATTAATTAAAAAAAATATATATAATTATGTAAGTTTATTTTTTATTAAATTTTATTTTATTTAAAAAAATCTTGAACAAAGTTATAATTTTTTTACAGAACAACAGAAAATCCGCATAAAACATGGCAGCTCAATGCACCAATTACGCACATCCAACAACGGGCGGGACTTAAGCGTTTTCCTAGTAAATAATAATATTATACAGATTACATGTAAATTGCTTGATGCACTTGGTATGAAATTACACTTAAATTATGAACTATAGAAACTATACTACTTAGACTAGAATATTATACTAATAGCACATTTAATAATAAACAATAAAATACAGGAACTTGATACCGTTATCAAATGTTAGTGACAAACTTGAACTGCAAATTAAAATTATAAGAGTGTTTCTTATGCCTATGCAATAAAATATGCAAGATACATACAGGTAGGATTGAATGATAAAGGAGAGAACTTTTCTGACAATATGTGTTGTATATACAGTTGTTTTCTTAAAGCGTGACACAAACAAGGATTTTTTTAAATATTATTTGTGGCTGGATAGCACGGCCATACACCCATATATATGAACAGTCCTAGCACGTACCGTTCTACGTTACGCCACTGGAACAGACGGATTCCATATCGACTTTATGGTAATCAATCTAGGCAAGGTGCTGAAGGCGGATGATCGAATGGGATTTAAGAAGCTTGGAAGCCTGATGAAAGTTATTGAGGTTTTGAGGTTTAAGTTTTGGGAGCTACCGCGATTGAGTATAGTCTCTTTATAATTTGCTTTTAACACTTTTTTGCTACAATTAAAAAATATATTTATAGACCGTAAACATAAAACATACAGTTAACAGTTTATTTTGAATTAATACATTCTTACTGTTAATTTCATTTAACTTACAGCAGTAGACTCAGTATTAGAACTTATAATCGATTCAATTTTATAATGTCAGTAATATTCTTAGTTGTAGTTATTTTTCTGTTATTTTCTGTATTATTTTGATTTAGTTTAGCATAATTATTTTTGTATAACTTTAGTTTATACTTAGGTTTGCAGTAATCAAGTTTGTTCTGCCTATCTAATGGACACAAAATTGGTTTTGTATTGGAAGATAAATGAAAAAAAAGAACAACTATATAAACAACTAAAATAACGGTTCATTATTTCTGATCGTATAAAAACGATTTTGTTAGTTTTTAGGTCGGTTTTGTAATTAAATGTAGTCTACGCTTCTGCAAAAACTCTAGACAACCCAACGTGTTTAAATTTTGTTTCCTTTTGTGTAAACCATGTGGATTTATAAGCCCGCAAGGTTAATGACACATTCGTCAACCAACATTAACTCTCGGAATACCAACCAGAATGTAAAATTTAAAAAAAAAGATAATGTTTTTCAAAGTACAATTGACGTAGGTAAGTAATTGTCCACATGTACACATCATTATAAAATGTTACATTTTATGTTCGTCGGGATTGGTCGAAATTTACCTCTTCATTTTATATTACCACGGTGCTTTTGAAAGATATATTCAATGTTTCAGTCAGTTATTACTTGAACTATTGTATGGATCAGCGTGTTCGGTCGTTAAATATTAGTACACTGTTCTATTATTTTTTCATAATGAAGTCCTCATTAACAATAGTGGGCATTGTTCTATTCTTTATTCTGACGGTAAGCATTAAACAACAATAGTGCTGATTAGTTTAGGTTAATTTCAGTTGAAAATATTCAGATTATTCGTTCTTTACATTTTTACAAATACATACATATAATTCAGGTCAGACTCATCATTAAACTGCAACAAAATAAAACAAAAGAAACAAATATAAATTATAGATTATCAATTGTGCACGTTCATTATAACCCAGTTACAGTATTTTGTTTCAAAGTTCATAAACAAATAAATAATAAATACATTTTATTTAGAGTCTACCCACTCAGTTATATAACTGATTTCCAGTGGGGGACTTTAAATCAAAGCGACCAAGCCAACCCTGCAGGCCCGACGCAATCGACGAGTGAGCGATAACCAACCAAAGATCGATATTTCATAACCTATGCGGCCCTGGTCAAAATTAAGATTGGTATTACTGACAAAGAGAACTATGTAAAATGAAGATTGCGTTGAATCAGGGCATAATGGGTTTTAAAACATTTGGACGAAACGCGTTGATCGAGAGTGTGTGCCAGCGTAGAAGTGTTGGGAATAGGCTGCTATGGCTACTCTGAGCAAGTTTGAGTGGCTACAGAGTAGCAACCGAAATATTGTGTATTTTTGTAAATTATTTTTCGTTGTCAAATTATATTGATTTATTATTTTAGGGAGAGAAGCTCCCATATAATTATTAGCATCACTTTTCTGTCTGTCCATACGTCCGTGTGTCACGTCTCACTGTACAAACCGTATGTGTTTTAGTTTTGAGACAGATTGTTAGCTAGCCCCACAGAAAGTAAAAACAAAATATGACCCGGCACCTCCACCAAAAGATATTCGTAGAGAGAATTATTTCATTTTTGTATTCTTCTGCTAAGTTCTGTTGATTAAGTAGCTTCGCTCCCACTTTTAAGTTCTTCTTCACTAGTGCTTGTTTAAAAATAACGGTTTGTTTAAAAATATTAAAGTTCAAAACTTAACCGATGTTAATTGACTTTTGTACTTAATTTAATAAAAAGTAATTAAAAAAATAATTGATTAAAAATTAATAACAAAATAGTAAATAAAAAATTAATCAAAATTTAATTCATTAAAAAATTAATTAAAAAATAAATGAATAAATAAAAATCGACGTTTGTTTCTGTTAAGTTTGTGAATATAAAATTATTTAACTACTGAATCGTTTTCTCTCTTAAAGGACGAAGCAATCATCCCACACAACAACGACGTGGCCGAAGTGGCCGTATCAACGACGAACCTCGCCGAAGCCGCGTCGTTCAAGAAGAACGCGTCTGGCATCGCCATGGAAGGAGAAGCGGGCGTGGTCAAAAAGTCTTCTTCGAATGTCAACATGGCGAACTGTTGCAGGAAGAAACGCGGCAGGGTCATCATTCTCTACCAACTCCCAGCTCGTTTCATGAACGGGTCGTTGGTTCCCTTGACGACCGTGAAACCACCAGGTAGGGTGTTAATAAGTTTAAAGATAAACTACTTTCACATTTAATAATTACGTTACTCCTAAATATTATGAAAATTAGATATTTTAGAGTGAAATAACCCACAAAATTATTTTTCGAAACACATTAATTAATTAAATGAGTCACGATTATGGCCAAAAAGAGCATAGCTCCAAACACACAGTCTTGGTGACTGCCAACTTTTTTTATTTATTTATATTATTATTTATTTTTAAATTAACAATAAGATATATCAACAACAGTATAACCCTCATTAGCAAAACCATCAAACTTTTGAAAAATGTTCAATAAGTGTGAACTTAAATTAAATTGTTGTTATATTATTGAATGCAAAAAGTTGCTATTTACATAATGCCTTTCAATAACAATTATAAATTTTATGTGGTTTAGAGAATAAATAAATTTATTAATTTGAGCTCGGAATAAAATATTTTGCATCCAATTAATAAATATTTGGCGGATGAGCTAATTTGTATAATATATTATCTGTATTCAAAACAAATTTAATTGCACTATGACGTTAACTAGGAAAACGCTTAAGTCCCGCCGCGTTGTTGGATGAGCGTAATTGGTGCATTGAGCTGCCATGTGTTATGCGGATTTTCTGTTGTTCTGTGAAAAAATCATATCTGAGTTGAATTTTTTAAAAATTAAATTAAATTAAATAAAATAATAACTTAAATTTTTAAATTTCTAATCAATCGTAATTTTAAAAAAAGGAAAAAATCGTAAAATTGCAATTTTCATAAGAAATAATTATTTGATAGCGCTCAGATTTCACACGAATATATAAATTCATAAAATTAAGGTTCTGTGAAAAAATCATTACGATCGGATAAAGCATGTAGGGGCTATAAGCCAAAGAAATTTAAAAAATCGAAAAAAAAGTCGTAAAATTGCAATTTTTTAAAGACATTTATCTTTCGAAAACGCTCAAATTTCACACGAATATACTAGGAAAACGCTTAATTCCCGCCGCGTTGTTGGATGAGCGTATATGGTGCATTGAGATGCCATGTGTTACGCGGATTTTCTGTTGTTCTGTGAAAAAAATCATTACTTAATCGAAGATTTTTTTAAATTAAATTAAATTAAATAAAAAATTAACTTAATTTTTATAATAAAATAAAATAAAATAAAAAATTAACTTAATTTTTTTAATTAATCGTAATTTTTTAAAAAGAAAAAAATCGTAAAATTGCAATTTGTATAAGAAATAATTATTCGATTGCGCTCAAATTTAACACGAATATATTAATTCACGAAATTAAGGTTCTGTGAAAAAATCATTACAATAAGATAAAGCATGTAGGTGTTATAAGTCAAAGAATTGTTTTAGAAAAGAAAAAACCCGTAAAATTTTGATTTTCATGAGAAATAATTTTTCGATTACGCTCAAATTTCACACAAATATCTTAATTCATAAAATTAAGGTTCTGTAAAAAAATCATTACAATCGGATAAAGCATGTAGGTGTTATAAGTCGAAGAAATTTTTTAAAAATCGAAAAAAATCGTAAAATTGCGTTTTTTATGAGAAAAAATTTCCCGATTGCGCTCAAAAACGTGGCAGTTCTAAGTTCAGAGATTTCGAAGGTCTCCATAAAATTTCATCGCAATCGGAGTTTCGGTTTAGCCGGAATCGTGTTAACAAACACACAAAAATACAGAAAAAAAAAAAAAAAACAATTCCGGATTTTTTTTTCCAGTGTAGTGAAATGGAATCTTCGCTTCGCTCGCTACGCTCGCTACGCTCATCCAATCATGAAATAAAGGTTCTGTGAAAAAATCATTACAATCGGACAAAGCATGTAGGTCTTATAAATCGAAGAATTTTGTTAAAAATCGAAAAAAATCGTAAAATTGCGATTTTCATGAGAAATAATTTTCCGATTGCGCTCAAAAACGTGGCAGTTCTGAGTTCAGAGATTTCGAAGGCCTCAATAAAATTTCATCGCAATCGGAGTATCGGTTTAGTCGTCATCGTGTGGACAAACAGACAAAAATACAAAAAGAAAGAAAGAAAAAAAAAAAAACACTCCGGAATTTTTTCTCCAGTGTAGTAGAATGGAATCTTCGCTTCGCTCGCTACGCTCGATACGCTCATCCAAAAATGTATGTTGATGATTGTTGAACATAATAATTCAATCCTGATATTTCTTCAACAGGATACAATGTTTTATTATAGTCGTACTTAGCTAGCAAATATTTCCAAAGTTTTCAATCTGCTTTCTTCTATTTCAGTTCCACCGCCCGGATAGCCCGGATTGTTTATCGACCTCCTTCAAACAGTTACATCGCAACTTTGTACAAAATACGTAATAAGATAAGAGAACCTCATCAATTCTTTCCGTTGTGTTCATTACACTTAAATAACATATGTTGAGATAACAATTTTGCCTGACGAGGATAACATCTGACTTGTCTGTAATGTTTATTTATATTACAAAAGCATGTATATCATGCAAAAAAGCTTTTTGAATGGGCTATTTTTGTATTATATTTGTTGGTAATATTTAATTTACTTTTGTGTTTTAGTAATGTATACTTCTCTCAACTCAACTCATAATAATATTTTCTCTTGTTTATAATAGTCATACATAGTTTTATATCACAATGTTTAAATTCCAATAGAAACAAAGCAATCCAATTTAGAAACGTTTGCCCACATAAAACTAGGCCTACATTTAAATTTATGGATTATGGATAGTGTAAATTAGTAATTATTTGATTATTTGATTAGCGATTAGACCTCATTTTTATGTTTAGTTATTAAATATTCAGTGCCTTCCTTTGAGCATATACATATTAGTTTGTGAATGTTTTTAAAGATATATTTTAAAATAAACTGTTCATTGTTTTTTTTAAATGAAGATACAATTTATCTCTTACAAAGTTGTGTTCATTCCCCTATATAAGAAATCCCAGATTGTTATTGGTGAGATATAAATTAACTACAAAACAAATAAATGTATGATTTGAGGTGCGTGTTGCAAAACCCAATAAGTCCGTTATGATAAGTTGTTCGTAATAATTTAATTATACAGATAACATTTGTAAATGTATTACAGATAACAGTTATAAAATCAAGTACAACTCGTGAGACTGATTCGGAAGGTCCCGTTTAGATACCGACCACCGGCAATCCCGACAAATTGTGTGGCTCGTTGGTCTTGTTGTAAGCGTATCTGCTTTCAATGCAGAAGGTACAGGGTTCGTTTCCCGCCAAAGTCAGAAGTTTTGTAACTTCTGATGTTGGACTTAAGTCCATCAGTTTTTGTCTAAGGAGTGTGTAAACGGTGACTTTGGAGCCGTCCGAGCAACGAAGCACATAATAAATTCAGAGTTGTTCTGAATCAGGTCTTGTTGATTCTGTCGTTGATCCGCGGGTGTTCGCACTCTCCATACCACTGATTTCCTATAAAAACAATATTTCCTACTAAAAATATCGATTTTTGGTTGGTTATCGCTCACTCGTCGATTGCGTCTGGGCCTACAGGGTTGGCTTGGTCGCTTTGATTTACTGCCCCCCACTGAAAATCAGTTAATTATGTAACTGAGTGGATAGACTCTAAATACAATTTATTTATTTATTAATTATTATTATTTAAAGGTTTATCAAGGTTTTCCTCAGTCGTTAAATGAGAATGCAACCGATTGAGTCCTCTTAAACAGCTCTTGGACTTTCTCAATTTACAAAATGTAGTTACTCTAAGATATGTAGTTGAATACCTGAATTCAGGGGGCAAGCGGTTACTTGTTCCCTTGCAGGTTTACCAAGAGAAATTAAATAAATAAAATGTGTAAGTGCTGTCAGAATTACACCACACCAAAATAAAGAGATGAATCAAGCTGGACATGCGCTTGGGAACCACTATTCAACGTATGTTCTTGACGTTGCCAAACTGGTCTCTCATTCCGCTTTCGGAAACTGTGGTACATTACTACAAAGAGCTATTTCTACAAGTTTCAACTTTGTTTTTTGTTTTGTTTTGTGGAATATTACAAATGTCAGCGGTAGCATAAACCACACATTTTAATAGTTAATTGATGTAGCCGTAAGACAGAATAAAGACAGAAAAGACAAAACGTTTTATGCTTTTATCCTAGAAAGAATAGCAAAATTTAATAAAAATAAAGACACAAGGATCGTTTTATTTCGAGACTCAAGATGTATTTTCTTATAATGGTATGGTAAATTTTGCCTCTTCATTGTGACTATTAACCAAATGGTTGAGTTTTATTGTGTCATAAGTAAACATATTTCTAAAGACAGCCATGCTGGCCGAGTGACCGCAAAAAAATAAAAAAGTTGTGTTCTAATATCCCAAGGCTTGAATCTTTAGAAAATATATTTCCTTTGAATTATATTTGAGAAAATTCAAACCACCTCTTTAATTAATTCACTAACCATGAGAATATACCGAATCATCAAAGAAACGTCTTTACTAAGATGAAACTCTCTTCTCTTCTGGCTCGATTCAAGAAACTTTGATTCCAAAATTTAATTTTAAGTGTAGCCTGATCATTATAAACTGGATTTAACTCCAGATATATTGTAAAGAGGCATAATTATGCAATGAGTGGACAAAAACTATACGCAAAAGCGAAAAACAAGAATTATTAATTTTCGACAACAAATTAAATTTCTCCCGTAAACATAATAATATGTAACATAAAAGAACAAAAACTTTACCGGTTCTATAAAAACTATACATTACGTTTTAGCTGGTAGCAAAGAAAAATGGCGTGAATTAATTTATAATAGATTGGGCACATGCTCTTTCTCTTGCATGCTTAGCTATTTTAACGTCTTGTTGAAACACGATGTACTAAAACTGTAAATATATCAAATATGTCTATAATTATTTAATTTAAATGTTCATAATTGCAAATATAACGAAACAACGTGTCAATGTGGACGGACGCAAATATGGTTAGAATATATACACAAAATTAATTTACGTTTATTGTCAACCATTATCGCAAGATCATGGAGTCTCCTGCTCGATACCCGCTACCGTCAATTTTGAGTTGACGTTTTTTTTAAATTGTATTGTGTCTCACTGTCAGTTATAAGCTAGAATTGTGTACCATTTCAAGTACTATTTTGATGTTACCTCTTAACAAAATTTAACACAACACAGGTTTTTACCTGAAAAAGCAAGTTGTTTAAATAGATATACTTTTTTAATTTCTGTCTTAAGTACTAACATATCATCGTTCAACGTTATAGTCGCCTACTATAAAATCAAAGTTAAACATAATTATCCTCCCAACTCGAGTCAAAAAAGATGGTTTGTAATTCTCCAGTTAATTTCGATGTAGTTTAAAAGGCAGTCTAATCTGCCCTACACACGTAATTAACATTGTACAAAACAGACCAAAAATTTAACAGTTTTAAATTGGTGGCCGCATAGCTCAGTTGGTAAGAGCATAGCCCGGTAAGCTAAGGTCCCTGGTATGATCCCCGGTGGGATTTTTAATTTCTGTTAAAGTACTAACAAATCAACGGCATAGTCGCCTACTATAAAACCAAAAGTTAAACATATATATCGCGGTTTTACCCAAGATCCTTGTTTTTATCATATACATATGTTTTATGTAGATTTTCTCGGATATAATGTGACATACCGTAATGAATAATATATATATCCTTGAAAATGAAAACCTAGTTTTCTGAAAAAAGGGAAAAAAATAAATTTTCCATAACATACTGTGAGTGGTATTTACCGTAAAGACAGTTATAACATTAAACCATGGATCACGAAAGCTTAAGCCAAAAAATATATTATGCTATAACTATCTCTACGGTAAATATCACGAACAGTGTTTTATAGAAAATTTATTTTATTCCCAACGTTTCAGAAAACTAGGTTTCCATTTTCAAGGGAAGGGTAAAACAAAATTCATAATAATAAAGAAATAAAAAATAAAAAAATATTAATAAATAGAAGAAAAAAATACTGTGCGTGATATTTACCGTAAAGATAGCTATAGCAATAAACCATGGATCACGAAAGCTTAAGACAAAATTATTATATGTATATTTAACCTTGGCTTTATAGTAGGCGACTATGACGCTGTTATGTTAGTACTTTAGACATATATATTCGTAATTCAACATTCAGTTATCAGAATTTACTTTCAATGGAAGACAAACTACAATATATTAAATCCCTCATTAATAGAAGTTATTTTTATTTTATTGCTACGTTAGCGTGTGTATTGTTGAGTGTGTGGAAACCATTAAATGTAGGAAGTTCCCTCGTGTCCTGACACAGACCTTCATTCCCCCCATCCCACACCGGAAGTGCGATATGACAGACGAGAATTATTACCGTTCAACGCGACAGGAAGGTCAAACAGAGACCGTCCCTGGTTTTTGCTTTTTATTTATTTGGGGGTCGACGATAGTGATGTGTGTGATATATTATCATGGTCAGGGTTCGAAATGGAATGTTCTGGACTAGGCCTGTTGATTCTTGCGTCGCCCGCGACCAGTTGGTTGCTGATCCATTTCAAATAGAATCTCTAGTTGGTCATGTTTGCTCTTTGATGGTGTATGTGCCGATGGTTGGCTTTGTCCGCTTTTATAAAGTTTCCCACTAAAAATCAGTTATGTGGCTGAGTGTGTATACTATACAATGAATATATTTCATTCAATGGCCAAAAGAAATGCAAACTTTTAATGAATACTTTATTAAATTGTATTCATAGATACATTTTATAATTATGATTGGTAGAAATTGAAAGTGCCTCCACTGGGGATTGAACCATAATAACAGCGTCATATTCGTCTACTTAAAAAAAGTTAAACATTTAATAAACATAAAATATACATTCGGTGCTGACATTGTTGGAACTCTCATGAAATTAAAGGTAATTCTTTGACTGAGTAGGTAGACTCGTAATACAAATATATATATTTTTATTTTATTTGAAGTTTTAGGGATGTAATGTAGGCGATGACGAAGATGTAAAAGATAAGGATAATGTAGATCGTAAAGGAAATGGGAGTGGAGAGTTAAATCTAAGTTGAGATGAGAGAGACTGCGGTTGTCGACGATAACGACGGTAACGGTGACGACATAAAATGTAGACAGTGCCAACCGGGTATATGTCATATTGGGCGATCTATGACATTGTAAGTAAATTTTGATTATAACCTTCCTATGACTGACAAAATATGCAATGTCCAAAGACATATGAGAAAAGAGATCTTAAAAAGTTTGATACCGACATATTTCAGTCTAAATTGTTGGAATGTAACTGGTATCGCTCATCTACAGACGCAAACCTGTTAGCTGACAACTTTGTAAATAACTCAGTCTTAACTCGGCTATTCTTAGCTCGCCTACATCAATTAGTAGTGGTATTTCAGGTGTAATTGCCCTCTTCCAAGAACCACGTATCTACTTTAATTGGTCGAAGGAGGGGTTTTCTTGACTCGCCTACGCCAATGGCAGCGAGCCTTTCAAATGGTTATGCGACCTGACCGGCAAGTTTGAATTGTTCCGAAACTTCCCGGACAGAATTTCGGCCTCCAATATGACACATCTCTCTTCGATGCGCCAGGTAATCATCACCGTCAAGGGGAACTGCCCAACGTGCCCAGTATCAAGTACCAAAATATTAACAACTACAAAATTTAAAATTACGGCTACAGATTAGTGACTCGCCTATTATGATGCAGTTAAGTACATCGTCAAGGATGTGAGGGTGGAGTGATATAGTAAAGAGGCTCGAGTGCATACTTGCGGAAGGAACTTTTAAAATTCACGAGTTCCATTTTTCTGTAACATTTTAAGAAGCGCGATCCTTTTTAGTGTTGAGGAACCATCAAGTGATTAAGTTAACATTTTAAGGGATTTTTTTAAGAAAGCTTTACTTTATTTTATGAGGAACTTGAACATTTTATTGGTAAAGATATAAATAGAAACTTGAACTTCATAAACGATTTATTGATGAATTGAATCATTTAAAAGTTCTCGTTTACCAAGTATGCTCAAATGTACGCGCACTGTATGAGCGAATGAAAGCTGCAGTTTGTAATGTAATTTTTACTATTTTAAAGTTATTCAATGTGTTTACTTTGATATCGTCGTCTGTTGCCCTATCTTTCTCGACAAGCGATTATTGACAAAAACATTTTTTAAGCTTGATGTGTCAATAATAAAAATGTAAATGTGTGTGTACATGTGTATATTTAAACTAAATATAACCCAATTGTTATTAAAATAAGCAGAGTATTAAAAAACAAATTATGTCCCTTTACAAATATCTCACCAGTGTTTCCATATTCTATATGTTCGCTATACCAATAAATATTTTTATGAAATTTACTTATTATAATTTTGACGTGACTACATCTAGTTTACTTCTTCAAGTCAAGGCGTAAGTCACAATAAGAAAATGGATAACATAACCTAACATTCTTATTATTTCATAACCTTTAAGATAATATTTTCTTGTATTGATATACCATTGCACATTAAGACAACCTTGTATTAAATAAAAAATATATTAAAAGGCAAAGTGAGCTACGTTTCGAGCAAAATTCTGTCTGGGAAGTGACCTGTCAACGTTAAATTTCGGAATAATTCAAACTTGCCGGTCTCGCATAACCATATGAAAGGCTCGCTGCCATTGACGTAGGCGAGTCAAGAAAACCCTTCCTACGACCAATTAAAGTAGATACGTGGTTCTTGGAAGCGGGCAATTACACCTGAAATACCACTACTAATTGATGTAGGCGAGCTAAGAATAGCCGAGTTAAGAACGTACCAACTAGGCGTCTTGACTTTGTTTCCCCTATTACAACTGTAATTTGTAGAGATGCCAAATATAAACCAAAACCCTGGTTTACTGTAAAAACAAATCAGGCTTTGAAAACAAGAGACTTGATGTATAAAGAAGCAACTGTAATTAATACTAATTATGTATGGGATAAATATAAGAAACATCAGAATGATACTTTATCAATCATAAGGCAAAATAAGAGATTTCATGCAAAACAATATTGATAAAGCCAAAGGTGATTAAAAAAAATGTTAAAAACCTTAAAAGATATTATCAAAAACAACTGTGTACATAATGATATACAAGAAATAGTATTTGATGTTCCATGCTCGGATACTGATTTAATTGCAAATAAATTAATCAATATTATGTAGATAGTATTGATGAGATTGTAGAAAGTATTCATCAGAATTATACCAATGTTTGCTTGGGGATAATCCACAATGCCCCTATTGTGAGTTCAGTAAATTCGAAGAGATTACCATCTCTGAAATGAATAAAATAATTTTAAATCTCCCCAATAAATCTTGCACTGATGAGGGAATATCAGCCCATATAATTAAAACTGCGTATAGTGTAATTAAATACGACATGCTAAATGTAAAAAAATACATCACTCAATAGTGGTGTATATCCTGAGAATTGGAAAATGTCTACTATTTTGTTGGAAATGAGTTTTGATTATTATATTATAGAGATTTCTCAATATAATTTAGTAACCGGAGATAATTCATCATTATTAAGTACGTATTAGAGATGGAATCTCTTGAAATAAATGCACAACGCGAGTTAATTTGCCATTCAAACCTGCAAAAGTGTCAAAAATGATTTATTGAGACGAATATGTTGCATACACAATGTACGGAAGCTGGTTATTTATTACGTAAGCTGCCATTGGGCTAAACAAATTGTTCACCACAACCGAGTTATATAGTTTGAATTTTGGTGAAATTACCTAGGCTTCGTGTAAGTGTCTTGAACTGTAGTCGAGTGCAAACGTTTGTATGTTGAAGTAGCGAATTTAGGTCTATAAAGATGAAGAATTCAACAACATTTCTGATTCTCCTGACAGCAATTTTATGCACAGTAAGTTAAGTATTTATATTATTTTATTGTAAAGATCGATCAACATTTACGCTCAACAAGAGTGATGTAGACATTGGCTTACAAATTACAATTAAATACTAGATAACAAAATACATTATATCAAAAAATCTTTAAAAATCTAAATAGGTATATTAAGGCATAAGTAATAAGTAAAGATACCTAGTCTGCTTCTTGAAAGATAATTTGAGGAAACTTTGATTTATGTTTCGAAATCTCTTGCAGAAATATGAATTCAAAATTTTGGGTATTAATTTGGCATGACATAGTAATATTCACCTTCCGACTTTCGATGCCTCAAACGTATATTTAACAATTAATTGAACGTAACACTGCTCTTAGGTGGGAAATAAGTTTTTAATTATGTTGCAATATTTCGAAAAGGTTCACTTTTCTTCGACAGCATAGTGAAACTTTTCGAAATATTGCAACATAATACAAAACTTGTTTTTCCACCTAAGAGCAGTGTTAAGTTCAATTAATTATATCATTTAACCTGTTCTACTTAAGTTTCTTTTGAAATACTCACACGTGTGTCTAATATTAGTTCGGAATATCATACTACGATAGTATTGTGAATTCTACAAATACTTACATATTTTGTTGTGTATTGTATCAATGTACGTTAAACATTACCATCCAATTTAAATTTGACAGCAACACGTTGCTTAATAAATTCAATGATTTTTTCAGTACCTACATACATCAAAATCGATACTTCAAACAAAGAAAACTGTAACTTTTCAAAGATAATAAGATGTAATAAACAATAAACAATTATTGTGTGTATGAAGAAGCTGTCAGAATAAAATAAGAACAACACACACCACTTTGGCCTTAGCCAGGATGTTGATGAGATCTGGATTCTGGATTTTGACCAAAATTCTAGAATGTACCATTTCGTGTATTATTTCTCGTTTATTTGATGTCAAGTTAATAATAAAAACGTTACTGTAGGTCTGTCCATACATATTATATCCTTTCTTAGCAATTATGCACAGATAAAACAAATGTGGTCTGGCGCACCATTTTAATTTGTGCTCAACGATTTAGTTTCCCAGCAACTGCATCAGGAGGCGTCAGCGAATCATCATCATCTATCCGCTTACCAGTGCGAACACCACTCTTCCTGCGGCGCCTAGACCACCAGGTAAGAGCAGAGCAGAATAAAACATTTTACCCACGCCAAAAACTGAAACTCAATGCTAAAATGGTGTTCCGGATTATTAGCATGAAAATCAATATTTTGAGGTACTGTTTATATTTCTCATATATTTCTCTTTTTCAATTACAAGGATCTTTTTGCGAGTCCTTAAGTCCTTCAAAATGTTCACTTCTGGTCAATGGTTGCGAAGGTTTTCGGATCAAACTGGACCGTATTTGAAAAAAAGCCATGTATGAGGATTGGGATAACTTTCCTTACTAGCATGATCGGTGAAACGATGTGGAGCGGAAGTAGATTGAGAAGTACGATCTCACATTTTCGGCTTGAATCGTAACGTATCCCGTGCTAATTTGGTTGTGATTTTGAACGTCGTCCAGTCGAACACAATGATATAGAAGTAAGTTCGAAATTGTTTGACACATATTTTTCTGCTTCAACTATTCCAGGTGGCCCTGGACCTGTGCCTCCCAACGCTCTGACAGTTACTGTACCGGACAGGGATCCCTAGAGCAAGACGATGACGTTTTCGCCCGGGCCAGAACACATTTCAACAACTAATCTTCGTCATACCAAGATCGCTACAGTTACACCAGACTTACTTCTCCAATATAAGGATTCACTTTATTCACATTTATAATAATAATAAAAAAATATAATATCAACACTGATATTAATTCTATATAAAACCATGAAATAGAATGAACAGTTTTCTCATATATTTTCTTATTTTGAAACATTAGGATCAAAATTCGGGTGAGAATATGTTATAATAAATTCCGCTTCTTTTCATAGTTGCTGGTTAGTCAGACCTGACGCAACTTCTTCAGCCTCCTCTTCATCTTCATCTTTCTCTTCATCAATTGCAGGGCTAGCAAGGTTATAATAGACTTTTTAGTTGTGCTATTTCTTTTGGAAGTGCCTTCAGAAACTCAAACTGAATAGTTAGAATGAGGTCGAAAATTGTTGATAATTGTTGTGTGCAGTTAGTAACATTATTTTCTTGCATGGCCCAAAGTACTGGTTTGTAGCATAGTGGTATTCAGATACCTAGACATATTCCTTTCAAAGGTGGTTCTTATTTTCTAGTTGACAGGTTTTGTTTATATCCATGGTTCCGGGAGTGTTTCTAATTAAACTCCATATAGTATATTAGAATTTATCTGTAAACAAATATATTATTATTTTTTTAACATTTACTTTCGGAGGCAATTCAATATTGCGGGTAAGATCTTAGACATGCAATTAGCTTGAAATTGTATAAATTATATTTATATATTTTCTACTTCCACATGGCAAAAAACAATTATTGCTTGGTCAGCCTTCCATAAAATGCTTGTTTACATCAAGTTGTATTTTCTTGTTAAGGTGTCTAGTACATTTAAAATTTAATTTACACTACCACTAAGAAGGGTTATGGATATTATAAGTTACGTTTGATGACGCGTCAATACATTATTGTCCACGCGTGCTAATCTGTCAAATATCGTAACTCATGTTAAGTGTATTTTACTCTGATTGTTTACAGTTATACAATTTCCTCTTAATAAATATTTGTATGTATTAAAATATTATCGCTTTTGCATTTAATATTTAATTTAGTGGATGTTTGATAAACCCTACAAAGCTTGTTTATTATTTGTGTAGCTCATTAGACCAGTGGTTAGTGTCTCGCCTTCTAATTTTAACTTCTAAAAATGTACTGGATTCGAAAATATGAAATGGTTGGAGGGGTGATGGTGGTGGGGATTGCATTTCCAGGTGAGTTTGGGTTTGTGAATATACTTCTTAAGTCGCCAAATGTTATTGAGTGACTTAGAAACTGTGAACGTGCGTCTGGAATGAATTGGAAAAAAATAAAATGTCATTTTTTTTACATTTAAATTCGTTATACAAAAACAAAACAAAACAATATTATAATACCCAAATATAATTTATTAACGGGATACTATTCATTATTATTAAGCACGTAAGAGAAATGAAAAGGTGCAATGCGCAGGTGAATTTAAATAAATAAATAAATAAATAAATTGTATTTAGAGTCTACCCACTCAGTTATATAACTGATTTTCAGTGGGGGACTTTAAATCAAAGCGACCAAGCCAACCCTGTAGGCCCCGACGCAATCGACGAGTGAGCGATAACCAACCAAAGATCGATATTTTTAATAGGAAATATAGCAATCAGTGGTATGGACAGTGCGAACACCCGCGAATCAACGCCAGAATCAACAAGGCCGATTCAGAACAACTCTGAATTTATTATGTGCTTCGTTGCTAGGACGGCTCTAAAGTCACCGTTTACAAACTCCTAAGACAAGAACTGATGGACTGAAGTCCAAATCAGAAGTTAAAAAACTTCTGACTTTAGCGGGAATCGAACCCTGAACCTTCTGCATTGGAAGCAGATACGCTAACCACAAGACCAACGAGCCTTCAAACCTTCCACCACATTGTCAAGAGATGTTTTGTTGAGGCACAAATGTCGCCTAGATAAGATCGAACACACGAACTACGGAAGCTGGTTATCTCTTGTGTTAGCTGCCATTGGGTTAAACAATGTGTGACACGACAGCCGAGTCATATAGTTTGTATTTTGGTGGAATTAATCAGACTTCGTGTTATGCACTTGGATGGAATAGTCGAGAGCAGACGAATGTATGGTGAAGTCGAGTATTGAGGGTTATCTTCACTGGAAAGAAGATGAAGAATTCAAAAACATTTCTGATTCTTCTGGTAGCTTTAACTTGCACGGTAAGCTCAATTTATTCATCCGACTATCTTCATAAATGTTCAGTCCCATTGTTTAAACCAATAATATGTATGTTAATATTATATTAACTAAATTGAGATTATTTCGAATTTGAATAATTGTGTTTCATTGGTTTTTATGTAGTGCCAATTAAAAAGACAAAACAAAAATGTATTCAAAGTTTTATTAATTGTATTATTTGTACACACACATAACAAAAACTTGTAAAACTACAGCCAAACCTTACACACACAAAAGAAATTAGATCTAAAAAAGGGCCAAGATCATCTACCCTTCCACATTTGCGCATTCTTAATTCATAAACGTACAGTGTCCCGTAACAGCATCCTTGAAAAGTTTGGCAAAATAGAATTTGTAATTATTAATTTAAACGTAATAATTCATCCAAGTTCTTTTTTCTAATTAATTTAAACGTTATATCATGCAAATTCTATTTTGCCAAGCTTTCAAGGATGCTGTTACGGGACAATGTACGTTTATGAATTAATAATGCGCAAATGTGGAAGGGGAAGATGAGCTTGGCCTTTTTTTAGATCTCATTTCTTTTGAGTGTGTTCTTAAAGTGATTTTGAGCCTGTTTCAAGCCGTGTTTTCACCAAGAAGGAATGCTCGTACTCCAACCAAATTTGGCATATGTTGTCAGGTACTTAAATTCCCTTGATTTTGATAGTTTTTAAGTTCACATCACGTTTCATGACGGCTGGGTGACACCTCGAACTCACCCTAACTCTGCTTGCTGTATAAGGTGCTTGAGTGTGCAGCGCACCGCGGCTTGGCTGCGGCGCCGTAACGGGCACCTAGACTGATAACATAAAATCGGGTGCTCAATCATCATAACAATACATAAGATATTAAAATCAATTGATATTGTGTATAAATATTTTATGAGCCGACTTTTAGAAGAGATTATTAATTTGCGATAAAATAATTGTATTTAATTGGTTTTTGTATAGTGCCTTTATTCAAAAGACGGCTGTTTGTAAATTTTTTTAATTCTGAACAAAACATATATTTAAATTTTAAATTAATTTGTATTATTTATATAGAAAATTAAAATAGAGTACTACAGAAATGTGTAACGGTACATGAGATAATGTTGACATAAATTAATATTTTATTTAAATATAAAACGTACTATAAAATAATGAAATAGGACAGAAAATGGAGTGGTTCACTAGTCTAAAGTATTGCTTGACAAACTGGCACATTTAAAGTACTAAAATAAAGAAAACAATTTTTGTAGACAACACTCAAACATCACTTTTGACATTTGTGTAATCATTTTCTGCAGCTACTAAGAATCTGATTTATATGTTATTTGTGGTTTGTAAGGTTTTCAAGCAAGGGTATTTATGTGCACCATGATATATTTTGATTAATTATTCATGTATCTACTTATCAGCAAAATACTAAAATAAAGGTTTTGAGTACTAACTAACAAGTCCAAAATCGCCTAAATCAAATTTTACAATTTCTATCGTTTTTGTTTTATTTAATTTCAAAATGAAACACATCATTTCAAAAGGCAGTGCAAACTTTATTACTTAAAATTTAAAAAGGCAGAAAAGACCAAGATTTAAAATACATTAAATACCTGTTTTAACGGGCAATGCGATGCTGCAATAGAAAATGAAACGACTGTTTGTTCGAAAGTCAGAGCGAATAGAGAAGTTATTTGCTTGATAACGCGTGATCACGTGATCATGAATATTTTACTGAGGAAGCTTTGCGCCTAACCACAACGTTACTCCAGGAAACATTAGTCTAAGTTTCCGAAATCTCCTGCAGAAATATGAATTAATAATTGTATTTATATCGCACACCCTGTGTGGTAGAGCTTGCTAACTTTAACTTTCTGAATTGAGAAGGATTAAGAGTATTCACGAGACATTCAACGAAATTTGAGCTCTTAGAACGGGCTATTTAGATTTCCTCAGTTCACATAACAATTATTAAAACTATGTTAATGTTGCAACATAGTTCAATCCACGTTGAAGGTGTTTGCCAATTTTTAACGATCCAACATCGAAATAAAAACAAAAAAACATCTTTTGGAACCTCAAAAATGAATTTTCCGAGTTTTTCTGTTCCGGAAGATGTTTTTTTGTTTTCATTTACACGTAAGACCGTTGAAAATTATCAACAATCTACAACGTGAATTGAACTATGTTACAACATTAACATTGTTATGAGAACTGCGGAAATCTAAATAACCTGTGCCAAGAGCTCGAGTTCCGTTGAATGTCTCGTGGATACTCTTAAGTGAAAGGTCACATGAACACTGTCTATTATATGACTACAGTAAGATGGAATAAGATAAGAGTAAAGAATACTTGATAAATCTAACGAAATGTTTAGTACAAATTATCAAAATCGCTACGAAAACGAAAATAATAATATAAAAATGCAAAAATGAATTACTAGATGTAATCAAACAATAAACAACATTGTTTAAAAAGTTTTTGAATGTAATGTGTAAATTTAAATGGATACTATTTTGAAGAAGTTTACGGTGAAAAAGTACAAAGTAAAATTAATTTTTTGAAGATCAACTAAATAAGTTATCACTTGTTTGCTTATTAAATCACCCCAATCACAATCGTTAATTTCCCCCACTCTTTCTTTTAAATAAGCTTATATCAAGGAGATTTGTCACACGCGTTTTGGGCACATTCCTGTTTGCTTGGTTGACAGCTATCACTTTTAAAAAAATGTATAAATGTAACGAAAGCAGAAATGGAGGACTCAATGGTTACTTTTTCCGAAAAACTTTGTAAAAGATTAAAACAAATTGATTAAGATTTCAACATTTTTAATTTTAAAAACGACCAAAATCGACCATTTTTTCGAACTGTTTTTGGCTGACTAATAATCAATATTGATAATATGTTACTGAAGGGATGTTAACATATTTTTGTTTGACAACTTTGCCCACTGTTTTTTTTTTGTATGCTTTCTGGCCGAGAATGAACAGCTGAGAATGAACCGAGAATGAACAGCTAATTGTAAAATGTCGAATGAGTATTAATTCCCTCTTAATTCGCATTCATTGTTTACTTGTATTAATTATTTACTTTTTATTATTTTACATGAATCTATAGTTCCCCAGCTACTGCACTAGGAAGCGCCAGCGGATCATCATTATCTATGGGGGGATACTCAACGCCAACACCACTGTCAAGCCCGCCGCCCTAGTGGCAGCGCCCGGAGCACCAGCCGTCGTACCGCCCAAACCACCCGGGTAAGAATTATCGCCGCGTTGATGGATGAGCTTTTTTTGTAAGTTTTTAGTTTGCGTAGGACCACTTTTCCTTTGCAATTGCTTTTTGAATGCGTTGTAGGTGATTGTTGTCAAGTTTCTATTGTAACTTGTTAATTGTTATTATTATAAACCTCAAAAAACTCATATTAAAACCTTTATTCTATGAATTCTGGCTAACTTTTTCAACTTTTTGTTTCAAAAAGCAATACATCACCATTGCCTTAATGTCCATGTGAAATATGAACGTTGTAGAACAAACCCGTTTGGTCAGAATCGGCCGAAATGTCACGAAAATATCGCACTAAAAATCGGAAAAAATCGTAAAAGTACGATATTCATGAGAAATATTTCTTTGATTGTACCCAAAAACGTGGCAAGTCTAAGTTCAGAGATTTCGAAGGTCCCCTCAAATTTTTATAAAGATCGCATATGCCGTTTGCCCGGTAGAGAGCAAACAAACATACAAAAATACAAAAAAAAGAAAAAAAAAAACACCCGAGCTAAAATTTTTCGGGGGGTCAGTGAAATTGAAGTCTTCGCTTCGCTCATCCAATTAATCTAATAAACAACCAATTCCATTAGTGACTTTATATCCACGACAACAGTTTACATTCAGTTTATTTTAAATGTTCGTACACCTATTGAAATAAAATTTAATTGATTTGAATGAATAATGAGTTGGCTAGGCTTCAAAGCAATCGACAGATATTTTGGATAACAATATGAAGAAAAGTACACTCAAAAAATTGAAAAGTGAAACGGTGTTGAATTTAACACCGTATTTACACCATTTGTGTGTAGACAAACGACTACACCGTTTTGTCGTAACATTTACACCGCACTGAAGGTGTTAATTTTGAGTATTGAGATGGTGTAACTAATAACACAATTATGCGGTGTAGACTAGATTTCAATTATCACCGTATGGTGTAGATTTCAACACAGTATGGTGTTAATGTTTACAAAGTGTATTGTCGTAATTTTAACACCGCGTGGTGTAAGAATTCGCTGGCGCCATCTAGAAGACAAACAAAGAACTCAAGAATTTAATTTATTATTAAATAAAATTTCAAAATTAATTACTTGCAAGCGGTATTATTAATGACATTTTATAGACAGTGTATGGGAGCACAAGTACAAGATTATTTACACAGCATATACAGGTACAAATTTTATCGCCAAGAGCTGGACTCGAACCCGAGATACCTTCCTCCACTTCCGGACGCCTTCACCACTCGGACACTGCACCTGTGAGTGGTAGGGCGCGTTAGCTGGCTTATGAGGGTCTAGACCATGTGCGTGTATTGTATAACACTGCAGAACTCAAATGCGCGTACTCATGGTGTTGATAATTTCTGCTGAACGGTTGATAATATCAATGCCAAATTTTGCATTTATGTTTACAAAGTACTTATCAATTGATATCCACACTTGGTTGCAAAAAATTTTGCCATAAAATCCATTGCGAGACATAAGTCCAAAACGTGAAAAAAGGAAATCAAAACATGGATTTTATTTCGGGAAATTCCCATCAAACCGTTTATCTTTCGATTAACCAAATTAATTTGCGCATTAACATTGATTTAAACGTTGATATCCATTATGCAAATATAAGTTAAAAAATCTGTACACTTGGAATAAATTCCGATAATTGACAAAATTTGAGTGAATTATGGATATTTCACAATTTTTTTATTGAGAATCAATTAATTATTTTAGGATTACGCTTACTGGATCTAATAGATTATGTCTTTCTTAACGTTAGTGTGAAATATAATCCGATCTTTTAACCGTTTATTCGGAAAAACAAAAAGGTTGGCGCTTAAATTCGTCTCCGCGCCAGACTCTTAATTGCTAACATGTTTGGTTCTTTGTTAATTTGTTCCTTTCATTGATATAGTTGATTATTTTAATAACGAAGAATTAGTATGTGAACCAAGATTCTTTCATTATTAGTTTCATTGATAAGCTTCAACAAATACACTTATATGATACATTAAACTCAGATACTGGGTTTATGATAATGACAACGGTAATGTAGAGAATTACCTTGATTGTATGGGTTCTTAAATTTAAAATAAGTGAAGGCATGCCACTCAGCAGATAAAATGTTACGTAACATTGGGGATGTATGTCTACATGAACATTGAACAAGTGAAAAAAATTAGGACTATTGAATTGTACAAATAAAAGAAGCAATATCCAGAAGTAACTTGGTATAGTAGTCGCGACTTCATAAACTTGACGTGAAACTTTAAAAAAATGTGTACATAAATAGGAGAGAATGCGTGAGGATTTGTGAAGAAAGAATTTTAATTATGATTTAATAGTACCTAAGATAGGGCCTGCACATATGCAATGGAAGTGTCGCGATAGATTTGTATCTGTAGATACCTTGTGTGAATGTTCCTAATTCCTGCGCATAATAATACTGTTAAAATACTATTGCTTATTAAAGAAAATAAAATAAAAAAATAAATAAAATAATGATAAAAAAATACTATTGCTTAATTTTGAAATAACTGATTAAAGTTTAATAAAAAATAACTGCTTAGATCGCGAACGCCCGCTGTTCCTGTTGAAACTTGTTCAGAGTTGGCGGTGGTGACGCGATAATTTTTATTTAGGTCAAACCGGTGTAAATTCATCTAACTACAATTATTTTGAGTCCGCTAGCGGTGTAATCTTTGAGTAGATAACACCGAATGTCGTAAAAGCTCACGGTGTAAACTCACGGTGTTGTTTTCTGTATTTTTACACCGCGTTTTATTTACACCGCCATTGATTTTTAGTCCTTTTGACTGCGGTGTTAAAACAACATCGTCACGTGTAAAAAATCTACACCGCAGAATTTACACCAAAATAATTTTTTGAGTGTAATTGTTAAGATAATGGTCATATTATTTATCAATTTCTAGACCTGGTTGTTAAAGCAAAAATTTTCGTAAAAAACAGTATGTTAATGATCGTATTAAAATATGAAGATATAGAAAGAGAAGGCGATGTTATTGATGTACAATGACAATTTGAAAGAAAAGCGAACATAACAGGCTTGGCACTCAGATGTGTATCAACTCTGTGTGCCATATATAACGGATGGCTATAACCACTCCCTGACCCTTCTTATGTTTGAAACACGATTGAAAAAATACCAACATTAAATATTTTCAAATTCTATGTTGTAATTATATTTTTGGTACATCTACAAGCAAAAGCTAAAAAAGTGGCCATTGATAATGGAATTTTTAATGCAACAACTGTCGATCAGAAGGTTGTCTGAAGATGAGTTAGCTTTGGCTAATAACAATCAGTAGCCATATCGGATAACATGTGACGAAGGTTTTCAGTTTCACAAAATTGGGGTAATGATAATTGGTGATCACCATTCATACTACATTCAAATGACGTATAAAATGTTTTTCTGGTGTGTTTAAATGAAATATTGAAATCTATTTTGTAGGACATGTAAACACGTGTATAGAATTGATAACAATATCGCAGCGTGGATATAGGCAATATTTATAGGTTAGCCTGTTTGTTTTTAATTCCGTGAATGAGTATTAGTAGGCCATAACATTTTAACAAGTAACAATTAATTTAGAAAATTAAAAATTACTTAACATTGCATTTTTAGACTGGCAACAGCCGGACAACTTAAACAAACTCACTCTTAGTATCATGATTTTTTTCATATATTTCAATTTGCTATTTATTTGTTATTTATTTGTTATTTAAATTTTATTTTATTTACATTTTATCATAGTGTACAAATAGGTCATACATTGTAGGTGATATAAATATATATTGCTTTGTTATATCATGTTACTGGAAGTTGCTATGTTTAATGACACTTATTGGTAATTGATCGAGGCCACTACCCACAGAAGATTAGACGCAAAACGATATCAGCAAATTTAAGTGGATATCGAAATTGTGACAGTTTAACGAGAAAAATGCAGTGTTTCCGTGATATAAGTTTAAAGTCGTCCTTCAACGTTTCCGTCGTTAAGTGTCTCTTACTGGATATTTGCCACGCAATATTTCACTTGCTATAAGAAATGTAGTCTTGCCAAAAATAAGAAGTTAAATAACAATTTATAGCGTGAAGAGTAGCCCGACACATTAATTTTACCTTCCAAAAATCTAAAAATCGTAGTAACACCTTGGCGTTTGAGGGTCAAATTTCTGATGGTTAGTACTTACGTCCTGCGTGACCTCCCCCCCCCTTGTTTTAATAATTCGTAACAAATTTTATATGTTACAGTAATAAATAAATAATAATCCCTGTTGAGTTTAAGTGCGCAGTGCTTAAAGCAAGAAACTTTCTTGTCCTGAGGTTACCGGGCTCAGTGTAAATAAATAATGATCAAACTTTGGAGTCTTAATTTGGGCTGGGTTTGGTTGGGTGACTCGTCCTTGATTAAGTTTCTGTGTATTAAGTGAGTTCCCAGTACATTCCCAATTGTAAACGCAAGGCAAGAATTCAGCAAAATGGAATCTACTACTTCTACATGTCAACCTAATTCAATCTAATAGTCAACTTCTTCTACCTCTTGTGTTGTAAAATCAAATTTCTTAACTTAAAACATACATAAAACATTCGCATCACTTTTGCAAATTCTATCAATATTATGTGATGAAAATGTGATAAAAGTTAACCTAATAAATTTTGTATCATGCCATATTTAATCAAATCATATCACATATTTTTGTTTCAGCACCTCCGGCAGCCCCTGCTCCCGCTCCAGCCCCAGCCCCTGCGCCACCACCACCACCAGCCGCACCACCGGCTGCGCCACCAGCTGCGCCACCAGCAGCACCACCCGCCGCGCCACCGGCTGGCTAGACGATATCTTTGCCCGAGCTAGAACTCTTTGTCATTATCAACAACATCTAACCTATGTCATACTTATATTGTTACAATAATACCACTCTTTACATCTCCAATGCACAATTTAGTATCAACTGAGAATCTTGTTTAAAATGATGATTTGGTCTTCTTTCACGGTTGCCTGTCGCAACATGTTCAGCCTAATCGCTATCTGTTACCTGAGACCTCTTCCGAACTCCCCTGCTTTTAACAAAGTTTCTTCATTTCTCGTTAATTTATTTCGATCTTCGTACCATCTTCCCAGATCAGCTTTTCACAAGACCTACAAGATCTCTCTCCACTACACTTTGTTTAATTTATTCAATTTACCTATATTGTTGTCTTCCTACTTTTCTATTGCTCCCAAACTATCTTCTAGGCAATATTATCACTTGATGACATCAAATCCAAAATTTAAACGAAATATACATTTATAAAAAGGTAGGGTATCTTCCGAAATTTCAATCTTGATCACATTGAGGACGAAACATATCTACATTTTTTATAAGAATCAATAAAAATTGTTGTTGTTGCATAAGTGTGAGTAATAATTTTACAGGTTTTCTTATTTTCTAGTAAGTCGGGTTTAGAAGGAATTAAGCTATATCCATGGTTGTGGAAATGTTGCCAATGAAACTCCAATCAGTCAATTATAAATTAGTTGAAGTCAACACTGTTCTTAAGTGGGAAACATGTTTTTAATTATGTTGCAATATTTCGACAAGTTTCACTTTTCTTCGACAGGCAGACATTTACAAAAATACAAACATCTGAACAAACAATAACCACAGCTATGTGGATTTTTTTTAATGTATTTTTGTAAATGTCTGCCTGTCGAAGAAAAGTGAAACTTTTCGAAATATTGCAACATAATTAAAAACTTATTTCCCAACTAAATTCAACTAATTTATAAATATCATTTACCTGTTCTACTAAAGTTTCTTTTGAAATATCCAATTAGTCAATTGGAATTGATTTGCAAACTAATTTATTATTGTACTAATTTTAAATACAGTGAAAATATTATGATGTGTGTAACAAACAATTATTATAGCTTGGGATTATATAGATACTTTTAAATATTAATAGCTTCTACCTGCCAAAACATATTTATTGCTTGGTTTGCCTTGCAGATTAGCATAGCTTATTATTTTACATTGATAGCAATTATGTGTGTCTTTTGTCCTTTAAATGGTGAGTAGTTTCACAACACAGTTACTCCCTACCAGTGTGCAGGCTTGTGGGTATGTTTATTTATTTAAAATTTTTGTGTTTGTTACGACCAAAGGTCTTTTCTATATTTCTCGTTGTAACTGATTTATAATATATCTTTAATTGAGTGCGAACCCAATATTCACTTAATAAATAATTTGTATTGCAAATTAATTTAACCTGTATTTCTTTTATGTTTATTTTTGCAGTTTGATCATCTTTTAAAAAGTTTCACATTGTTGAAAAAATAGGATAAAATTACTTTTCTGGAAACGAAGCTCCCCTTCAAACATCATTCTTCTGTCTGTCATATCTCACGTTAACAAATGACTTATTAAGACCTCCGATTGGCACGTGAGTTTTGTTGACATTTCCCTTAAAAAAAGATGAAACAAAATGATTTTGTACTCTTTGTGGTAAGGGGGGCGTGGGTAAAAGAGGGAATTTTGTATACTCGGCACCTCCACCGATAGATACGAGTTTTCTTGTGTTCGTTATCACAATATGTTGTTAAACTGGCTTCACTCCCTATTTTCATAACTTCCGTATCCGTACATTTTATTTATAATGATTATTATCGTCAGCATAAAAGTATTGTTTAACGCAACCATAAACATAGAGCGATGTCCTTAGTTGTTTTGTAACAAGACCTTGTCTAAAGTTACACAATATAGGAAATACATAACAATACGGATATGATTATGATTTAGACCTTCCACAATAATAAATAGCATAATTATTGTTAGGAAGCGAAGCTCCCCTATTTGTATTACTTCTCTCTCAGTCCGTACATCCGTCTGTTCACATGTCACGTGACTTACGACTCACGATAAAAACCGTCACGTCCTCTAGTATGATTTCTGTCATCCAACAAGAATGATACAGGTTGCTCTTGCTAGCCCCAAATAACGTTTAAACATTATTGCATTATTGCATTAACACTCGACTACAAAACCACCAATTTGTTGTTACTCTAAATAGGCTGTTATGACGCTTATTCTTAGAAAATCTGGGTAAAAGTCCATGAGTAAAAATGTCCTAAGGCGTGAAAAAACTTATGTTCACCTTATTCGTAACATTGGAATAATTTGGGACAAAACGAGTGGTCACACAATACTTTTTCGTTAATATTGAGGAAAATTGGGAAAATTGGTCAAATGGCGCATAAACTGATCAGATTTATATATATAGTCACAATTTAATTTTTAAAATTCAATTTCAAACCCTAGTCTAAAATTCACATTAATTTGCCATTCTTAATATTATATTTGAATACAGATTTATTTATTTTAGATTTATCAACCCCTGTCAGTACACTCCCTCTTTCTCCTATAAGCAAGCAACTTTTATTAGGGCTATACTGGCCATTTTTAAAAAAATAATCTTTTGAGTGTTTTAGCCAAAATTCACGCCCTATAATAAAACCCATTACTTTTTGGCTAATCCTCCCAGCACAGTGAGTAAATTTGTGAGTAAATGTCAAAGGGTGATTGATAATCTTGTCGGATTTACATGTATTGTAAAACATACTTTAGTTATTATATTTAGGACTTTTATCTACAACACGCATTAATTTTGTAACATTAATATTAAATTTAGGGCAATTTTTCAATTTTGTAATTTTTTTTAAAATGACATTTTTCAGCCTCTTCCACTCCTTCACCGGACAGATTTTGTCTTGGGACCACATGGCAATTTTCTTGTAATGTTGTTTCGAGTATTCAATCCAAAGTTCACGCATTTATAAAAAAAATCCTATAGTTATTCTAATCCTCAAAAAAAAAGCCACCAAAAACTTCTCAACGCACGACGAATTATAAAATGTTTGTATGTTGTTATTTTCCTCCCGTACCCTTAAATTGCTTATAACACGTAAAATTATTAACAATTTATGCCGAAGACCTGATTGTTTTGAAATCGATGTATTACAAAGTCATAAAACCATTGATTAATAAAGTCTGGAATACGTATGGTATACCAATACTGAAGGCAGCTGAGTGAAAAGTTGTGAAGTATGGGTTTATTTGTGTTGGCTAAATGGTTCAAATAGTAATTTAAATACGATCAATACACTTCCGGAATTCATCAAATAAAGAGTCAGCTCTAAAGTTGAATGATACACTCCTATCCAATCCATGTTAGATTCACTTCCTAGGGGATTAGATCTGGAATTGCTTCCAGAATCGTGTGAACACGGAAGCTTCCTGTTAGTAAATATAGCACAGCGGGAACAGCTGTTTACACACCACGAGTGCATTACATCTAAAACGTTGTGCTGTTGTGCGACTGCGTGAAGTATCGTGACAAGAGCGCGTCCAACGCACTGAGCTCTATATACTTACGTGGAGGGCGCATGCTATACTGTAACCTTTAAACCTACATGGGCCTAAAGCGATGGACCTATTATCGACGTCCCTCGATTATATTGCGATTTTAATTGCGATTGCACCGCCGTCTAGATGTAAATCTTAACGTCAAGATGGCGGTCTGTGACTAGCCTTTTTTGAGGTTATGTTGACTAGTAGACTTATATTACAATGGTCTATTATCAGAGTCACTCAGAATGCCTAGGAATAGTGTTAACTGCAGTGTTACACTATAAAAACTGATAAACACAGGCCAGTGACACAGGTGAAGGAATCTAGTATGTTTAGTTCTTTTGAATCTGCCGCTGATTAGGGACCTAAGAAAATGGCGGACGGCAAACTTCCGCCAACTTCACATCTCAACATTTGTCCGGTATATATCAGATCTCCACGTAAGTATATAGAGCTCAGTGGTCCAACGTCAAACTGTGTCCTTGTCTATGTCCTCGTATCTGAGGTCCGGAAGGGCGAACGATACTCACCACGAGATAGCGCTGGTGTACTCTAATCTCGCTCGCTCAATGTCGAGCATATTGGCTGGAGGCGGAAGGAAGTAGCGAAAGGTGGCCGGATACTGAGAGGTATAGAGAGTTTTGGGGAAAAGTCTGCTCCAAGAATTTGAAACCTTAAGCAATATAATAAATAATCCCCCAACCACATGAAACTTTTCTCATTTAAAGCAGCTGTTTATGCAAGTTTACCATTATGACTCATTAATCACGCTTATCAATTTTCTACTGTTATATACTCAGATTTGTTTTCATTCTTCTTGGATTTCAGTTGTTTTATATTCACCTTTTGCTATTCAAGTTTTACTTGAATTATATCATTTTAATTCTATACTACTTGTTCATGTATTTAATTGTTTAAAACAATTTTTTACGTTTTAAATTGTGATTTTTAATTGTTAAGTTTTAGTTAGCTGTCACTTATGTGGGTTGGTGGGTTGAGACAAATAAATATGTGTTTTTGAAGAGCAAATTGTGATTTTAATATTATTTTTTTATTTTTGGTTCATAGTTTATTCTGGTCTATTATAATATAATGTGTTTACCTCCAGTGGGCAGTGATGTATGTGAGTAGTGGTTAAAGCGGAGAAAGTGGAGGATATATTTTTATTTAAGCCAAAAGATACATGAAACGAAGATTTTTTTAATACTTAGCAAATAAATGTGCACCTGGTGCCAAATGATATTTTTATGAAGGAAGGTGACTCAAAATAATAATGTCATCGTAATTTGTCTCAGAAGGTTTAAAAGGATTACGTCTAACATCAATAAATTGTCTTTAATGTGCATTGAGGTAAATACCATGTCTCAAAGCTCACTTTTTAATCCCTCCCTGTAGACTGCACTCAAAAGCTGAGCTTAGAGCCAAAGTATTAGGCTCAGTGGAGCGAGCCAGACGCCAAACATAGTGTTTGCAGACACGTTGAAAACTCGAAACTCAACCTCAGACGATAAACACAAGATTCTACGAAACCAAAGTATTGCTTTTTACTTTTTACTAACGAGAAAGTTATTATATTAAAGAAATTGCGAAATTGTATCGTCTAGCTTTTAAATTGTTAAAATTGTTTTTATCCCCAATAGAGAAGTTTAACAACATCTAGTTTTAGAAAATTCATAAGTTGAAAGGATTCTGCTTAAATAAATCAAGATTATAATGGATATTCTAGTGGTGGGTTAGCCATTCCAAGAACTATTTTGCACTGAATAACATAACCTAATTTCTCTTTATTCATTGAATCATTGGATGAGCGAAGCTAGACTTCAGATTCACTTACCCTGAGAAAAATAGCTCGTTTTTTGTTTTTTGTTTTTTGATTGTCTTTGTTCGCACTCTACCGGAAAAACGGAGAAATCAATCTTGATGACATTTTCATGGGACCTTAGAAATCTCTGAACTTAGATCTGAAAAGTTTTTGGTTACAATCGAAGAAATATTTCTCATAAATATCGTACTTTTACAATTTTTTTCGATGTTTAAATCGATATTTTCGTGACATTTAGCCCGCGACCGGGCAAACGGCTACTCCGATCTGGATGAAACTTTACGGAAACTTTCAGAATCATTGTACTGGGAAATGTTTTGATTTAAGGGACAATCAAAGAAATATTTCTCACAAAAAATCGTACTTTTAGGGCAACGATTGGTCAATATGACCTCGCCGCCCCGCATATTTTCGCGGCTGGCACAACGAGGCTCGTGTTGGTTTCACTTTCAGACTCGCAGTCTTTCGCCACGCATTGTTGAAGACAGACATGGTTCACTCATGCTCTTGCCTTGATAAACGACAATTCCAATGACAACACGAAACAGTAAAAATTGGAAAAAAATAATCAACCATAAAAGCTCATCCATCAACGCGACTGGAAAAAGCGTTCGCGAAGCGGTCTGGTCTATATAAGTGAAATACAATACGTGAATGAGAACATTAATCCCAATTGGGTATAGTGTCAAGATGTGTTAAACGAAGTTTCTTGTTGACTTTTTATTCAAATAAGTATCCAAGGATGCATTCCCAACTAATCCATTACCAAGACTGTACTGTAATAAGATTGTTAAATTAAATTTTAATTGATGATTATTATTTATGTAGATAAAAAATTAAAAAAATAAAACATTATTTCAAGTCTATTATTTTCGTAGCGCAGAACTTATTTTTGGTGGGAGACTGTAAGTTAAAGCGGACGACGTCCATCCTGTCGGCGACAGCGTCATCGATGCACAACAATAAACAACCACATATTAATATTTGCAATAGGTGAATTGCTGCCAAATGTTTGTGAGCGCATAACC
This sequence comes from Sweltsa coloradensis, assembly GCA_024449915.1. Classification (NCBI taxonomy): domain Eukaryota; kingdom Metazoa; phylum Arthropoda; class Insecta; order Plecoptera; family Chloroperlidae; genus Sweltsa; species Sweltsa coloradensis. The sequence continues at coordinate 573,946 of JAMZAV010000512.1, forward strand.
CACGGGCAACGCCAGAACCAACAATGCTAATTCGAAACCACTTTATAGAAATTAGTGTGCGCTTCATTGCTCGGACGGCTCCAAAGTCAACGTTCACAGACATTTAAGTCAATGTTTGAAGTTAAAACACAAACCCGGGACCTTCTGCATTTGAAGCATGAACCACATAAATAAAATATATATTCGTATTTAGAGTAGCTTCCTACTTAGTCATAACTGATTTTCTGTTGAGGACTTAAATTTAAAGCTGATCAAGCCAAATCCATTAGCGTTAACATCAATGACGGAATAATGACTAAATAGAGTCCGGCATCTTTGAAACACCGATCAACCAAGTTGGACACGATTCCACATGCAGGCGACGACAGAACATGGCTGAATTGAAACCACTAATATTAATATGTGCTTCGTTGCTTAGACGACTCCAATGACCGTTTACACATTCCTAAGAAAAGGAGTGGTGGATTGGAATCAAAGTAAGAAGTAAAACGAGATTCGAGCCCAAAACCTTCTGCATTGAAAACGGGGACTCAACTCACAAGACCAAAGATTCACAATAATTATACTAGGCCGCTTCGCGAACGCTTTTTCCGGTCGCGTTGATGAATGAGCTTTTTTTAGAATATTTCTGTCCAATGATTAAGTTTTTAAGCGGAATGTCATTACTTTTTCTATGGTTATTTAATATTACTTGTTAATTATAATCCTGTAAAAGGGCTTATATTAAAACCTTTATTTCTATGAATTTTGACCAAATTTTTCAAATTTTTCTTTTAAGGGCACTACATCACCATAATCTTTATGTCAATGTAAAATATGAACGTTGTAGCCCCACCCGTTTGGTCAGAATCGGCCCAAATATCACGAAAATATCTCATTAAAAAATGAAAAAAATCGTAAAAGTGTGATATTCATGAGAAATATTTCTTCAATTGTACCCAAAAACAATACACCTCTAAGTTCAGAGATTTCGAAGGTCCCCTTTAATTTTCATCAAGATCGCATAAGCCGTTTGCCCGGTAGAGAGCGAACAAACAGACAAAAAAACTAACAAAAACAAAACACCCGAGCTATTTTTCTTGGGGTAACGTAAGTAAAACTAGGAAAACGCTAAAGTCCCGCCGCGTTGATGGATGAGCTTTTTAAAGTTTTTAGTTTGCGTGGGATATCTTTACTTTTGCAAGTGCTTTGTTTTGTTGCCTACGCATTGCAGTGATTGTTGTCAAGTTTCTATTGTTTATTGTAAATTTTTATTATTTACCGTAAAAAACTTATATTAAAAGCTTTATTTCTATGAATTCTGGCTAACTTTTTCAATTTTTACCTTTAAAAGGTAATACATCACCATAACCTTAATGTCCATGTATAATATGAACGTTGTAGCCCCACCCGTTTGGTCAGAATTGGACCAAATGGCACGAAAATATCGCACAAAAAATCAAAAAACTTATATTAAAAGCTTTATTTCTATAGATTTTGGCTAACTTTTTCAACTTTTTCTTTAAAAATGTACTACATCATCATAACCTCAATGTCCATGTATAACATGAAAGTTGTAGCCCCACCCGTTTGGTCAGAATTGGCCCAAATGGCACGAAAATATCGCACAAAAATCGAAAACAATCGTAAAAGTACGATATTCATGAGAAATATTTCTTCGATTGTACCCAAAAACAATACACCTCTAAGTTCAGAGATTTCGAAGGTCCTGTCAAATTTTCATCAAGATCGGATATGCCGTTTGCCTGGGAGAGAGTTAACAAACAAACAGACAAAAAAAAAAAAAAAAAACACCCGAGCTAAATTTTTTGGGGGTCAGTGAAATTGAAGTCTTCGCTTCGCTCATCAAAAAAAAAAAAAAACACACAAAGTGAAATTGAAGTCTTCGCTTCGCTCATCCAATTAATTTAGATGTGGGCAGTGGGCACCTTCCTTATAACTAGGAAAACGCTCAAGTCCCGCCGCGTTGATGGATGAGCTTTTTTTAAAGTTTTTAGTCTGCGTGGGATATCTTTACTTTTGCGAGTGCTTTGTTGCTTTGTTTTGCTTCCCACGCATTGTAGGTGATTGTTGTCAAGTTTCTATTGTTACTTGTCAATTTGTTATTATTTACCGTTAAAAACTTATATTAAAAGCTTTATTTCTATGGATTCTGGGTAACTTTGTCAACTTTTTCTTTCAAAAGGTACTTTATCACCATAACCTTAATGTCCATGTATAATATGAACGTTGTAGCCCCACCCTGGTCAGAATTGGCCCAAATGGCACGAAAATATCGCATACAAATCAAAAAAACTTATATTAAAAGCTTTATTTCTATGAATTCCGGCTAACTTTTTCAACTTTTTCTTTCAAAAGGTACTACATCACCATAACCTTAATGTCCATGTATAATATGAACGTTGTAACCCCACCCGTTTGGTCAGAATCGGCCCAAATGTCACGAAAATATCGCACTAAAAATCGAAAAAAAAATCGTAAAAGTACGATATTCATGAGAAATATTTCTTCGATTGTACCCAAAAACAATACACCTCTAAGTTCAGAGATTTCGAAGGTCCCCTCAAATTTTCATCAAGATCGGATATGCCGTTTGCCTGGTAGAGAGTTAACAAACAGACAGAAAAACAAACAAACAAAAAAAAAAAAACACCCGAGCTAAATTTTTGGGGAGTCAGTGAAATTGAAGTCTTCGCTTCGCTCATCCAATTAATCCAAACACGACAAAAATGTCATGTATTTAACCAATATTTTGTACGATTCTTCTAAGTTTTAGTAATACAACTAAACTAAAATGGACAAATAGCGTTGGCCAGTTTAAATGAAACAAGGCAAAAAGGTTTGATGATAATTTTAGATCAGATTGCACATAAACCACTAACAAATTGAGAAAAGTGCATTGTTTATGATTAACATTATTTGCCGAGATCATGCTGTATCAGTGAGCTTATTGTTGTATGCAATTGTTATCTTTGAATGTCATGTTGAAATATCCGTTTGACCCAGTATTGTAATATCACTAAATGCTTTGTTCCGCTAGTTTTAACATTCAATATGCATTTGATTCACAGAACGATGGAATCGGGGTTACAAATTGTGATGAGAATTTTGCAGTTACATGCGGCGCATACGGTCGCGTTGTCCTAGATAAGAATTCTGCAAATAGAAAGCAATAGCTGTGGGATATGAAATTGTACTTTTTACAAAAGTCAACCATGCGGTCTGAGTTATTGTTATTTTTATAGACTCAATTTCAAAATTCCATTATGACCACCGAGAAATCCCTTGGAGAAAGAACCTAGTCAATATTTGAGAAAGTTTATATCAAATCTAAACTTTCCGAATGGTGTCTTCTTCTACAAAACTATTTCGATTGGTTCGGGAATTGGAGACTAAGCATTTCTGAACTAACACTATATTAACTTCTCTGAATTGGTGCTAAAGGTTTCCTAAGTCCTTTGCATACTCAACAACTGCCCCCTAGAACAAAATCAATAATCTGTTAGAAGCTTTGTCTCTCCACTTTGCGACTTGATCAGTCGTACGATCTATTGTAAATACTAGAGTCCAGGAAGGATTTGGCGGCGCAGTATCTACTAACTTACTAAGAGGATATTGAAATACGGCTTATGGTGTAAGAATTGTATTCGGGTGTATTTTATCTTGTACTAGAGATTTGTGTGAGGACACAATTATTTTTGAACCTAATAATAGAACGAAAAAGCTGCTAAATAACAAAACAAATTTAAATTAAATCATTTTTGAAACTCACCACAATACAAGCTTGTCTGTTTATTATTTTAACCGTGCAAACATGTAAACTGTAACTTCAAAAGTCCACTATACTATAACCATTGCACTAATATTATATTAAATTATATCATATTATGAAATTATATTATATTATATTATATTATATTATATTATATTATATTATATTATATTATATTATATTATATTACATTATAAATATTATATAACGCTGGAATGGACATGGCAGAAGTTGAAAGTTATTAACACGCTACAATAATATGCTAGTGTTTGTGGCCATGAATAAGAATGTTCACACTTTATGGGGGGAGGAGGGGACGAGTCACGACCCCCTTACCACCAGGGTCACCAAACAAGCACATGAAGGAGCTTCTATCAAACTTGCACCTCCACCAATTTTCATTTTTTGATCAACGGTCAATTTCACGCCCAATTTTGGGTACAATGCCCATTCTTGTATGTAACACATCTACTCTTTTTTCTTCGAATAATTTGCATTGTCGTCGAGAATAACAACGCCAAATTAAAACACATAATCAAACAATAAAAAAGTTTTTTCTTTTCCTTTCGCCAAACCTTCCTTCTTTTCCTTCTTATCTCTAGTACAGTGTTAATTAAGTGAACTAAAGAAGAAAACAATGAACGTTACTTTCAGCCCTAACGAGTTTTCTCGTGAGGCGGCAAGGTGCAAGTTATTTAATTACCAACTTTAAAACCATAAAACGTTGTAACTAGTCTCAAGTTGAGAGAGAGCGAGGCGATGTGAAGCGATTATTTTCAGCGTCTGGTATAAAGTACTAGTCTAACTCGAGTTGAGAATGTGCTAACTACTTCAACAGCATTTCAGTGTTGTTCAGCTAAGATGTAACTTCACATTGAGATACGTGTTTGGAAAACAAAACGTGTTTATTGAATTGGAAAGTGTACAAGTATTTCCTGTCAAACTCGGATGGTAAGTAGAGCATGAACTATTACAGCTGAGTAAATATGATGGTACATTAGATAAATAAGTTACCGATTTAACATCAGCACATTGGCAAACAAATTACGAAACTTATAAATAATTACAAATAATCAATAACACTGCAAAACCAAAAAACAACAACAGAACAGTGAAATTTAATAATCTATTTGATGGTTTTGAGTTTTGGATCTTTAGGTTATATTTCTCTATGTGTTTATTATGTACTACTATTTCTCGGTGTGAATCTCATTTTTATTTTGTCGTTTTTAATTATTAAACACATTTTCATGTTTGTGATTTGTTGTGATTTATATTTTATATCGATATATTTGTAACTTGCGTAACAATTTGGACTAAATTGTATTTCAAATGTATTGTCTTAATTAAGATATTTGATTGAGTGTGTTTACAAGATATAACTCATTGTGATATTCAAAATTATTAAGATCACTAAAATAATCATTGACAAAAAAATCGGCTTCTAAACTACAAAAACAATGTTTCAACATACTCAACTATCAATCACAAAGTGTGTGTGTTTTTCTTTTATTGAATGAAGTGTTAGGTCAAGAAGAAAATTTCATAATAATGAAGACATTTGACATTAATTTATTTGATTGATTTTTCTCTAACCAGTCTGCAAGAAACGTCTTTAACTGTCTTCAAGGAAGTATATAAACAAGGTCCACTAAATCTCTTTCGGGAAAGTCGGGGATAGGTCGTGGAGTGAAGGGTACCCGGAGATTTAAAGGACCTTGGAATTTAAATGCGCACATAACTCTAAGCTTAAGATAATCCACAAATATTATTGATTTGTATGACAAAATTGCCAAAATGTGAGTTAAGAGCTTAATTATAACCCTGATCCTTTAGTTATAGGTTAATAGATCTACTATTGTACTGCTTGGACATAATAAAATATATCCTTATATGCAACCGCGGATGGGCTCCATGATTTTGTAATGGTATATTTATCACTAAATCAATAGGCAGAGAAGAATTATTTAAAAGATGTAAACCTGATTTTTTTTTATCTATTATTTATGTAATTAGATTTATTAAGTTGTCCCCCTTTATAAATCTGTATTTAACTGAATAGGATAAACATTAAATAAATAAATTAATTAATTAATAAATACTTATTTGAACGCCACAATTTTACATATAAAGGGTAGTAAAGTAAACGGAACGGGGTAAGAACAGATAGAAGAAGGTACAAATTTGATCTACCATTTTGCAATGTAAGGATACAGTCTTGAACACACATTATATTGCCGCAACTAAGAAGAATAATATATATTTAATAACTCGACACATGTTATTTATGGTACTTACCGCATTCATTTTCCCAATACTAGCAACACGATACGAGCAATTAATTTCCGTAATTAAACTGTTATATATAAATCACTGAATTGTTAATTATTATTTCAAAGTTAAATCGTTGTGCTCTAGGCAGTAATTAATACACCGATAAATAATGGTATATTGAATGAAAATAATACAGCTATAACAGTTTATTTTAGTACACAACATATTACAAAATACATCGCAGCATGCTGTTGTAATTAATTTATGATAGCTGTAGAGAGCAAATTAAATCGATTAAGGTTATAAATGGAATATTGAGGTCATTCATTATGTGACTATATAGTTAATCCCACAGTGGAAATATCTCTTGATAATTAGATAATAGGCTATGTCAAAGAGAATTATCAGCACCCTTAGCCATCGGTTTAGCAAAGGTCGTTTAACCGGTTCCCACTCGAACATCGAAGTTAAGCAGCCTTCGGGCGTGGTCAGGGGTTAGAGTGGGAGACCGCTTTGTACTGAAATTCATGTATACCGCTGGTTAAAGCAGATGGAGGGTTATAGAGCTAGTGTAACGGCTTCGTTCTCCTCGGCGTCTGCTCAGCAGTCCGGGTTAGTGGAGGAACCTATATAACTGTCATGGTTACTCTGTCCTTTCGGATGGGACGTTAAGCCGTTGGTCCCCGTGGTACTTTTCCAAAAGAGTAGCTGCTACGTGCCGGTACCGCGTTTCCCCTCTACCCCTCTGTTCATACTTCATCCTCATCTATCACCACTCATCGTCTCGAATAGCCAAAGTGCATTAATATGAGACGTTAAGCAATATTCAATCAATCAATCAATCAATCAATCAGCACCCTTCACGGTGGCACGTACGATTAGGGCGCTGGTACGAAGCGTAGGTCTCGAAAGGTCGTTGGTTCGAAACCCGTATAATAAGGCTTGTTTTTTTTTAAATCGTCCATCATCGGCATCTATCACCACTGTAGTGAGCGGTTCAAGCTGGCAAATACCCTACCCTACCCACACCCTGACCATTCCACTCCTAAATTAAATGATCTATGTAGTTGTACAAATCAGGTTGGATGGAAGATAAGGCTTCACTATCCTTCATCCCGCCTTAATAAAGACCTTAATCAATCAATCAATTAATCAATCAATCTAACTCTCTCCTAATCAAGCAACCGTCGTCCACCCTGCGAGACACGTCTCTATCTACACTCGACTGACAGGTTAGGACAACCTCGCTACCACTCTCCGGTGACTCTGCGACATAGCTACGAGAAAGCCCATGGGTGTCGTGATCTTATATATACTTCAACACATAAGTTAGGGTTTCGTTTTTTCATTCCATTTATTTATTTTATTTTTATGAATTGGCCACATACAGCATTTACTGCCATTTTAGAGTGACCAGTGATCTATCTGTGATCTATGTTGATGATGATGATGATGATGACGATGACGATGACGTTGACGAAGGGAGGAGGTGAAACCCGGTACCGGCACGTAGACTACTCCTATCGAAAAGTACCAAGGGGGCCAACGGCTTTACGTCCCATCCGAAAGGACGTTGTAACCTTGACAGTCATCTTGGTTCCTCCGCTAACCCGGACTGCCGAGCAGACGTCAAAGAGAACGAAGCCGTCACACTAGCTTTCGAACTCTCGTCTACTCTAGCCAGCGGTATACGTGTGTTTCAGGTCAGAGAGGTCACCCATTCTACCTCTGACCACGCCCGAAGGTTGCTTAACTTCGGTGTTCGAGTGGGAATCGGTTAAAAGACCGCGGCTAAACCGCTGATATTCTGTATTGACATTGTGTTTCAATTTTAATTATATTTCTAGCTAATGTGGATTAAAAATATTGTGGATAAGCCTTTTTGAACCAGATAAGGACCACGTCCATTGCCACTTCTTCCCTCTTTTTAGAAGGCGCAACACTTTACTAAATTAGAGTATTAATTATAATCCGCCAACGACGAGATTAAGGAATGAACGAGCGGATACATACTCATCGTCTCGAATAGCCTAAGTGCATTACTACAGACGTTAAGCAATCATCATAATCATAATCATCATTATCATGACGAGAATTATGATCAAATAATGCATATTATATAGAAATGAGAGAAGGGTACATGGTATTCGGATGCAGCAAACTAATAATAATTTGTAGTTACGGCGGAACGTTTTGGCTTTATTGTCGCTATATAGTCTATTGATGAACACCCACAATCATGTGTAAATAGTTTTAGGGGGGTCTATAGGATTGGAACGCTTATAAGCCACGAGTAGATAAAGTATGTTTATGGCAAGTTACTGGGTTTAAAATAAAGTGAGTTGATAATTGATTTGTAATGCGTGCAGCTCACCAACAAACATTAATAACACATCAATTACGAATCTGAACGAGTTAAGAGGGAATAGTGCACATAGCAACTGGTAAATAGCTATTCGCTCAGCCAGGATGAATACTACGTGTATGAAACTTTACAAAGTTGTCAATAAAGCACACATGGTCAGCCCTACAGTCGTAGATTTTCAATATTTTATGTTTATCAGCCAAGATCAATCCACGAATGTGGTAAATTTGAGAGTTTTTAAGAAAATCCAAAAACCTAAAAATCTTTTTTTTTAAATTAAAAGTTATTTCTTGAAAAGTGTTACTCTAGAGCCCATGGCATGGCTTTATTGACAACTACCCAATATTGCAAACAGTTGTGGTGTCAGTCGGCCTAGCGAACAGGAATTTGCTTAAAACGCATGTCCTATAATCCTCTTAGCTATAGTAGATATTACTATTCACAGCGTGCTCGATAAAGTATGCAGCAACAGTGTAGTTGAATACCGAGTATACTGTAAGTGCAAAGGCGTGCGCACCGAGCCCGGCAGACTCGGCACATGCCAGGTCTAATGTCTAAAAGTCTAATGTGTCGTCTTCGCACTAGTTTCATTAGACACAGCCCGACCTGAGAACAATGTTCACTAATAAACTGCCATTCAATTTCGTCAATTTAGCTGTTTTACTGTTAGGATAATAAAAAATGCGAAAAAAATATACAATTATTGAACTAGCGGTGACACTAAGCAATTTCCAGCTTTCAAAATGTCTGTCAACTTTCAATAAGTGTGCATAAAAAAAATTAATTCTAACCCTTCTGATTTGTACATTAAAATGCCTTAAAACGCACCAAATGTTCCTTTATTTAAAAAAAAAATCCAAAAATTCCCTGCAGTGCTATCCGTAGGGACGGATCCCTTTCATGTTTTGATAATATATGCATCGATGAGGGGGGGGGGGGGGCTGCGCACGCCCATGTCTACGTGCTACAACAGAGGGTCGCATCTCTACAAAATCGTTCGTGTGATCTCTAAGAAACTTTCGCTCTTATCTGATCTCCATTAAACATTTCGTCTGGTTGAAATGGAGTTTCGGGTAGGGGGGTAGTGTTAGTTGTTGAAATACATTTGCAAATTATGTTAATATATTCAAGATTTTAAAAGAAAAGTTCATTATTTATTTGTAGAAAGTCTAACTGAGTATTGTGTGGGTGTATAGAGAAGCCAGAAGCCACACTCACCAATCATCTCGTTCGTAGTCGCTATCGTAGTCACCAGCACCGCACGAAGCTCCGAGCACACGGTGACACACGGCCAAGTCACACAATGTTCGGATACCTTCACCATTATCACTTACTATGTTAACTGAACAAAGGTCCGAACTCAACTGAGTGTATTCGACAAAGTAATTGGACTGTGATTCTAATCGACCAGACGGGTTACAAATTAAATTGGAGACATCAAGTTTAGAAAGATAGACTAGATAATAATTATGTGTGCGTACGGAAAGTGGGGAGGGTAATTTGCGCTACATCATTCTCCGCGGCTCTGCCAACTGCTACAACAAACAAACAAACAAACAAACAAACAAACAACACAAACAAACAAAGTGTTTCATTGATGCAACTCTCAGTGCATCAACGGTAATCATTATAAATTAATGACATTGATGTGTAAGTAATATTTTTCTAAAATTTCGTTATTCACACAAAAAACGTTACTATAATTTGTTAGTTTTTTCTTTTTTATAAATATTCTATTAATATTATTGGATATAGTTTATAGAAAACCCAAATTCTGAGGCCTATCCAACCTTTTTCAACTTGAAGTGTATCAAAATAAGACAACAGGGAATTTTTTCTTCCACAAACTTTATTTTTAATAATAATAAACACGTTTTCAGTCATTGTGTTGGTGTTTTTAGCTTAATGTATCTACTAAATTTAAATTAAAGATGATAATGGGTGCATGATTGCTGCAGATGATGAAATATGTATATGACTGATGTATCAAAAAGTCTCTGAAGTATAAACCAAAGTGTAATCAAGAGATGTTTCTGAGACGTCTGGGTTCGAATCCCGGTTGAGGTTCACCTAGCTTCCTTTGAATTGTTACGGCGTATCACATGAAATTGTGTGAATCCACAAGTAATGAGATTATACCGTGTATTATAGTTGTCTCTGAGAGCGATTTCAAAATACGAACTAATTAAAGTAATGTGACAACGCGCAATGTGGTGAAATATAGTAATAGTGGTGAAACCTTAAGAGCATGTTAAGTAAATGTAATTAATTTGTTGGACGTTCTAATGTACTTAAATAATTGTAATGAAAACGATTTCAACAACATTTTGAAGACTATTTAGCCATCTTCCACCGGCTTATTAACGAGAATTGACATTACATCTTTACATCGACATTGTTTTACTATTATTATTATTATAATACTGTTATGTGAACCTGTCAATAATCCAGTGGAAGCCGCTTTTCTTCGACATCTTTTAGCCATGTGAACTCATGGGTCACAATTCTCTGTTTTCCTAATAGCTTAAGCTTTTGATAGGGAATCTGATTTTTATAGAAGCACTTGATTGTTTTTGGCTTTGGCTTTTTGGACTTTGTCAAGAATTGAGTGTTAATCATGTCAGGATAATTAATTGATGATTAAAGGATTGTCTTTGCTTTACAGCTTATGCGTTTTGTTGATTAAATGATAATACACAAATAACGTAAAGTAGGAGATTGAGGAAAAATTAAGGGATATTCCACCAAGGTGAGATGCGCATTATCCATACAATTTTTTTTTTACTTGTTTCATCATAATTGGACAGAGTCCAAGGCCATCTTAGGTCGTTTGTATTTAAAGATTGTTCATGGTCATAGTAGTTGCCGAGTGAGTCAATGAGTGGGTTTCCACACTGCCCTAGGCTTGCATAAAAAGACGTTGTTATCTTGTGAATGACTGATCGAAAAGATGGAACTTGTAGGTCATTGTAAATATCAGCATTACGAATGTACGTGTATTAGAGCATTTGATGGCATTAACAGATTTCATCTGTATAAGTATTATTTAATTATTGGATGAGCGTAGCGAGCGAATCAAAGATTCCATTTCACTAGACTGGAGAAAAAACTCCGGAATGTTTTCTTCTTTTTTTCTGTATTTTTGTGTGTTGCCGAGGGAGTGAATGAGTGGATTTCCACACTGCCCTAGGCTTGCATAAAAAGACGTTGTTATCTTGTGAATGACTGATCGTAAAGATGGAACCTTTGGTCATTGTGAATATCAGCATTACGAATGTGCGTGTATTAGAGCATTTGATGGCATTAACAGATTTCATCTGTATAAGTATTATTTAATTATTGGATGAGCGTAGCGAGCGAATCAAAGATTCCATTTCACTAGACTGGAGAAAAAATCCGGAATGTTTTCTTCTTTTTTTCTGTATTTTTGTGTGTTTGTTAACACGATTCCTGGCTAAACCGATACTCCAATTGCGATGAAATTTTCTGGATGCCTTTGAAATCTCTGAACTTAGAACTGCCACAAAAAACTATTTCTCATGAAAATTGCAATTTTACGATTTTTTTCGATTTTTAAAAAATTTCTTCAGCTTATAACACCTACATGCTTTGTCCGATTTTAATGATTTTTTGACAGAACCTTAATTTCATGAATTTAGGTATTCGTGTGAAAATTGAGCGCAATCAAAAAACTATTTCTCATGAAAATCGAAATTTTACGTTTTTTTCTTTTTTAAAACAATTCTTTGACTTATAACACCTATATGCTTTATCCTATTGTAATAATTTTTTCACAGAACCTTAATTTTATAAATTCATATATTTGTGTAAAATTTGTGCGCAATCAAATAATTATTTCTTATGAAAATTTCAATATTACGATTTTTTCCTTTTTTTAAATTACAATTAATTAAAAAAAAAAAGTTCATTTTTCATTAAATTTAATTTAATTTAAAAAAAATCTTCAACTAAGTAATGATTTTTTCACAGAACAGCAGAAAATCCGCATAACACATAGCAGCTCAATGCACCAATTACGCTCATCCAACAACGCGGCGGGACTTAAGCGTTTTCCTAGTAATATCTACATGCTTTATCCGATTGTTATGATTTTTTCACAGAACCTTAATTTTATGAATTAATATATTCGTGTGAAATTTGAGCGCAATCGAAAAAATTATTTCTTATGAAAATCGAAATTTTACGCTTTTTTTAAATTAAGCTCATCCAACAATGCGCCTGAAAAAGCTTTTGTAAAGCTTCCTAGTATAAGTACAGTGAAGAATCCAATATATTAATTACATTAGCTATGTGTGTTGTTGCCACGATGATGTGTCGAGTAGTTAGCAGCTCAGCCAATCACAGAGCGAGATATCACGAGAATCCTGCCCTGTGATTGGTCAATGTGCTACGCCGCAACACGCATGTGTTCCCACTCATTCGCCGAGTCTCGCACGTAGACTACTCTGTCCGGAATGTACAGCCTCTCCCCATGGTAGAACTCGAAGATTTCAGGTATCACTTTATAGCCGGCGCTGAAACAATTTGTGCACGATTTTACTAAGTTCTGTAACAAATGCATACACATAACAAAGAAATACGACAACTTATATCCCTCAAATGTAATCTTAAAATTATAAAAAAAAACATAAATTATCAGGACAACTTTGATAATAATCAATAATGTATTAATCAATATGTAAGATAAGTTAAAAAAATTGTATGGCCACGAAAGCATTTGTCAAAAAATGTATACACATAAGACCAATATACACTATGACAAATTAAGCATATACAATCTAACTATGATTATCAACTATGTCTTTACAAAGCCATGACAAAATGACGGCCAATAGGCCGATGAAAACAGTAGTTAAAAGCATATTATTTAAGGGTTGATGAATTCACTACGGGAATAAAATCATTTCTACAATAAATGCTTTTAATGTCATACAACAATGTTTAGAATAGTAATTTCCATTAAGGATTGTTGTAGGTTGGAGATAATCCTGCACAGTATTGTGGACTCATATTTATAAAATGAATTACGAAATAAATATTGTGTAGTAGGTGTGATTGTTCGATTTAGTGGGGAAAAGTTTAAGAATGGAATGACCAAAAGTTGCTGCTGTTTGAATTGATATAGACTTAAAGCATGGTCGAGGCTAGGCAGAAGGCTTAAGGACAGAACAACTTTTCCGTTTTACGACCAACGCCCAGAGAGTATAAAAGCGCAGTACTAGCTTAGGCAGCTGAATCCTCCGTAAGTTCTTAGACTAAAACTATCACGTATTTGTTCCTGGGATAAGCGTGGAGGCAAAGATGTTTCGGGGCGTTGTCTTAACTCTATCCACAACATTAGCTCGGGATAACTATCATTTGAGCCGAGCAAATAGCAGACATTGAGCTAACAGAACTGAAATTTCGGAACTGGAAACACCATAAAATTAATCGGATTAAGTTAATCTGTGGCTTTATCTCTGTTTTAACGCACTGAAGGTTAAAGACCACACGCGAGGAAGTTTAAAGGGGATAATACTAAACAATGTCGGTTGAATTTCCAGGAATGTTATCGCTCTCTTACAACAAATTGCATCACACTGGGATGACCAGAACAAAATAATTGTCGGACACAATGATAACATCTCTGATAATTTAAAATGATTACGTAAGAAGAATACAAGACATTTAAAATAAAATAAACAAAATAAAAAATAAAAATTATATTAAGTAAATAAAATTTTATCACAAGTACAGGTGTTCACGTACACCCATATTCATGAATGGGAAGGTTAAGAGAATATAGGACATGCGGTTTTAGCAAATTTCTGTTCGTTCGACTGAATGGATTTGAGTTGTTAGAAATTTTACAGAAATGCCAAGAAAGTGGAACTCTAGGGCTCTACAGTGGCACTTTTTGAAGAGTGGTTGTAGGTGAACGCTACAAAAATAAATTGATTTTTACGATTAGGATTTTCTTAAAAAGTCAGAAATTCACAGTTTTCATGAATTGTTGTTACTGGCTGATAAACTAATGATATTGATAATCTACGACTTAAGGGTTGTATATGTATTGTCTTCTTGACAAATATGTAAAGTTTCATATATATCGGGTGCTTCTTGGCCGAGCGAACAGCTATTTGCTAAGTGCCAAATATGTCCGATTCCTTCTTAACCAGTTCCAGTTTATAGGAACACACATGATTAGGATTATTAGGTTTTTCAGGATACCAGAGGCGGACTGGGGGGGTTTGGGCCCCGTAACGGAAAGTACTTCGTGGGCCCCAAAGGGTTTTGGGGCGAAGCCCCAGCCGCCGGAGGCGAAAATTTTTTTCGCTTCTTTACTTCAAGCCGGCTTTTAAAGCAATCTGGGGAAATTTTTTGAACGGATGTGAGTGACCTAGTTTTTTAAAATTTTGTGGTCTTTACCTCAAAATTAATTCGCAATTTAAATTTTAAAAACCAGTACAACACATTAAATGAGAACGGGGCCCGTAAGGGGGCCAAGGTTTAAAAAAAATTACCCGGGTATAAATAAAGGGCGCCCCGCGGGAATTTTTGTTAGGGGGTTGTAAAATTTAAATTTTTTTACTTTTGGGCCCTTTTTGGGGGTTTTTGGGGGGCGAGCCCCAAAAATAATGCGCCCAGGCGAAATTTTTTAAAAAATTCAGGTTTTTTAAAGAGTCCCGTTTGGGGGTTTTTTAGAAACCAAAAAAATGAAAATTTTTTTTTTTGCAGCGATACCAAAACAAACCGCCAAATGGAATTAAAAACGCTAACTTTCCTGACGGTTTAATAAAGAGTTTTTTATAATGAATAGAAAAACGTTTTCATCAGTTTTGTGAGGGGTTTACATTACACTCTTTTTAACACGGTAGAATCCCCCCAAAAAACTTTTGAATTTAATGAAAAAATAGTATATTATTCAAATCTTTTTAATATTTTTGGGAAAAAATTGCTTTATAGAGGTTTTCTAGGGGACGCCCCTTAGAAATTTTTGGGGAAAAGTCTGACCTTGTTAAAATAAATAAAAAAAATAAAAAAAGGGTTGGGCCGGCCCCATCCCCCAAGGTAATGCGGTCCGGAGCCACTGCAGCCCCCAGTAATTTTTTCTTTTCCTAAAAGTTTTGGGGGTTTTAAAATTTTTAGTAAAAAAATAGTGCTGACGGGAACTATTTTTTTTTAGCAATTCAACAGGGTCTACCCCAAGATTTTTAACCCGGGTTCCCAAACCCCGGGTTTAGGGCGGTGAATGAGAATATAAATTTTTATCGTTTTAATTTTTTCCAAAATTACATGCGGAGTTTTAATATCTTTTTATGTAAAGAGGGGGAAATGGAAAAACTTGGGAAGTGAAAAAAAAACATTTTTGTAGCTTTTCCCAAAAATGCGTTTTTTTGGGAAAAATTCAGCTGTTACACACCCTATATTTTTACGTGTCCCGGGTTAAAAAAAGAATTAAAATAAAAATAATAATAATAAATAAAAATAATAAATAATAAAAATAAAAATAATAATAATAATAATAATAAAAATAATAATAATAATAATAAAAAATAAATATAATTTTAAATAAAAAATAAATTAAGGAAGCTCCGAAAAACGTTTTTCCCAGGCGCGTTGAGGTATGAGCAATTTTTTTGGCCCCCCCCAAAAAAAAAAACGTAAAATTGCGATTTTCATGAGACATAATTTTTCGATTTCGGGTCAAAAATTTTACATAATATATTTAAATTTATAGAATTAAGGTTTTTTAAAAAAAAAAAAAAAAAATTTGAAAACGGATCAAAAATGTAGGTTTTTTTGTAAGTCGGGGAAGTGTTTTTAAAAAAAAAAAAAAAAAGTTTTAAAATTTTAATTTTTCATTACAATTTTTTTTTTTTATTGCACTTAAAAAATTTTCCCCCGAATAAAAATTTAAATTTAAAAAAAAATCCCCAAGGGTTTTGTAAAAAAATAAAAACAAAACGGATAAAACGTGGGGTTGTAAGTCGAAGAAAAAAGTTTTTTAAAATCGAAAAAAACGTTTAAAAATTTCGATTTTTTATGGAAAAATATTTCGATTGCGCCCCAAAAAAAAAAAATGGCATTTTTTAATTCAGAGATTTGGAAAAAAGGCCCTCCCGAAAAAATTTTATCGCAATTGGATTTTTTTGGGAAAATTTTGCTGAATTTTGAAAAATTTTTTAATGTAACAACAAGGATAAACAATAAATAAGACCCCAACCCAAAATTTAAAAGTTTCCCGATATCATTTTAAAAAGTATATAAAAAAAAAAGGGAAAAAATTTATTATTGATGAAACAATTCCACTAAGCCAAATATTGAAACAAAAGCGGGACAGAAATTTTGGGGCCAATTTGCATGGCTCTGCTAGTCATAAAAACGAGGGAAAAAAGGTATGGTCCCCCCTGCAAGAAAAATTCCCCGTTTTGCAAATAGGGGGGTTTAAAAAATTTCCCGACCTAAAAAGGGGGGAGCGCGGGGCGGGCGTCGATGACATTTCCATTTTTCCTTTTTACGACCCCCCCCCCCCCCCCCCATTAAAACGACGGGCATTTACTACACGAACGATGACAAAGGAATGACGAAACCAAAAGGGAAAGCCGGAGAAACCCTTTCTCCCTTTCCCCCCAAAAACCCAAAAAAGGCTAGAGTGCGCAATTTGTACTATCCACAACCTAGGCCAAAACACCTTTAAGAGGGGCATAACCTTGCAACCCCAAAACAGGTTTTTTCCTTGAAAAAAATTATAAAGGCTAGGCCTATAAAACAATTGATGGCGACCCGCCACCCCCTCTCCATCACCCTCTCAGCACATACTCATTAGAAATTGCTGCTATGGTGTCTACAAAATATTTTGCTGTTGAAAAACGTAAAATGTAAGTTTCTTAGAAAATTCTTAGGTGTCTTCTACATAGCGTATGCATATGAATTTTGAGATTATTCTTGATACCTTTAAGTGATTTTCTGACTTATAAAACATTTTGGATGAGCGTAGCGAGCGAAGCGAGTGAAGCGAGTGAAGCGAAGACTTCAATTTCACCGGACCCCCCAAAAAAATTTAGCTCAGGTGTTTTTTTTGTTTTTTTTTGGTTGTTTTTCTGTCTGTTTGTTCGCTCTCTACCGGGCAAACGGCATATATTCGATCTTGATGAAAATTTGACAGGACCTTCGAAATCTCTGAACTTAGACCTGCCACGTTTTTGGGTACAATCGAAGAAATATTTCTCATGAATATCGTAATTTTACGATTTTTTTTCTATTTTTTGTGCGATTTTTCGTGCTATTTGGGCCAATTCTGACCAAACAGGTGGTGCTACAACGTTCATATTATACATGGACATTAAGGTTATGGTGATGTAGTACATTTGAAAGAAAAAGTTGAAAAAGTTAGCCAGAATCTACAGGAATAAAGCTTTTAATATAAGTTTTTTGATTTTTTGTGCGATATTTTCGTGCCATTTGGGCCAATTCTGACCAAACGGGTGGGGCTACAACGTTCATATATTATACATGGACATTAAAAGTTATGGTAATGTAGAACCTTTTAAAAGAAAAAGTTGGAAAAGTTAGTCAGAATCCATAGAAATAAAGATTTTAATATAAGTTTTTTTACGGTAAATAATACCAATTGACAAGAAACAACAGAAACTTGACAACAAATCACCTACAATGCGTAGACAACAAAACAAAGCACTTGCAAAAGTAAAGATATTCCACGCAAACTAAAAACTTAAAAAAAGCGGGTTTGTTTTGAACGGAATTGGTTGATTTTTTTCCCCGCTAAATTCTAAAGATAACGAGGATTTTTGGAATGGATCGAAAGTAAAATGTGAAAACACTAAAATACACAAATCTCCGGGATGTCTCAGATTTTTTTGCTTAGAGTAGATTAAATTTGAACATGAAATAAATCAAAAGAACCCAAAAATTGAAGAAAAAAACGGAATTTTTTAAAACTTTTTTATTAACGTGAAGCCAAAATGGTCAATTTAAAAAAGACAAAATTTAAATTCTTTAGAAAAAAAAATTAAAAAGATTTTTGGAACCGGTCTCTTGTACGATAAAGGGTTAAATTATGCATTTGACTAAACGGTTAGTTCCAAAATAGATGACTACACACGGTGAAGCTCGATCTAAGAATCAGGAGGCCGACAAAAATATTCATTATTGGAATGCCTGCTGTATGATACACTCAATTTTACACGGTGAAGTCTAAATTAACATTCGAATTAAATGTTGATGTTTAATAATACTGAAATAACTTCGTACATAGGCGAGTGAACTGTCAAAAATAATTAATTAATTAATTGGAAACGGCATGCTCCAATAATTAACACAGAGTTAATATATTTCAGAGTTTTAACGATGACAGTAAATACAAAACGCCGACAGCATTTAGTTTGAAGTATTTCCGCCAGTTATCGAGGAAAAGTTTTACGCTTTGAGTTGTTATTATTATTCTAGTAATTGTTTGTTGAGCGTATGCAGAGCGTTACGTAGGCGTGTTTGATGTGTGGCAATTAAAACCAATGAATTACAATGATATGAAATGAAAATGTTATCGGTCAGAACTTATGTGAACCGTGCAGTTGACATGAATTTCAGATATTATGGGATGCGTTTTCAATAACACAATGCATTGACTTGCTCATTGAACATGGTTACTGAACACATTATATATATTATCATTGTGTTCTTCTGCTATAAATAAATAAATAAAAAAATAAAAAAATAAAAAATACATAAATAAATCCGAATTTAAAGTCTACCCACATAACTGATTTTCAGTGGGGAACAGTAAACCAAAGCGATCAAGCCAACCCTGTAGGCCCAGACGAAATTGACGAGTGAGCGATAACCCAACCAAAGATCGATAGTTTTTAAGAAATATAGCAATCAGTGGTATGGACAGTGCGAACACCCGCGGATCAACGCCAGAATCAACAAGGCCGATTCAGAACAACTTTAAATTTATTATGTGTCTCGTTGCTAGGACGGCTCAAAAGTAACCGTTTACAAATTCCTTAGACTTGAACTGATGGACTTAAATCCAAATCAGGAGTTAAAAAACTTCTGACATTAGCGGGAATCGAACCCTGAACTTTCTGCATTGGAAGCAGGTATAGGCTAACCACAACACAAGTATCAATTTACCAAAAGTATCTTCAAATGTTTTTATTTTTTTAGATTTGAACTCCACATATACTAGGAAAACGCTTAAGTCCCGCCGCGTTGTTGGATGAGCGTAATTGGTGCATTGAGCTGCATTGAGTTACGCGGATTTTCTGTTGTTCTGTGAAAAAATCATTACTTATTCGAAGATTTTTTTTTAATTAAATTAAATTAAATTAAAAATTAACTTAATTTTTTTAATAAATCGTAATTTTTACGTAATTTAAAAAGAAAAAAAAAACGTAAAATTGCAATTTTCATAAAAAATAATTATTCAATTGCGCTCAAATTTTACACGAGTATATTAATTCATGAAATTAAGGATCTATAAAAAATCATTACAATAGGATAAAGCATGTAGGTGTTATATGTCAAAGAATTGTTTTAAAAAAGAAAAAAAACCGTAAAAAATTTTGGTTTTTCATGAGAAATAATGTTTCGATTAAGCTCAAATTTCACACGAATATCTTAATTCATAAAATTAAGGTTCTGTTAAAAAATCATTACAATCGGATAAAGCATGTAAGTGTTATAAGTCAAAGAATTTTTTTAAAAATCGAAAAAAATCGTAAAATTGCGTTTTTTATAAGAAAAATTTTCCCGATTGCGCTCAAAAACGTGGCAGTTCTAAGTTCAGAGATTTCGAAGGCCTCCATAAAATTTCATCGCAATCGGAGTATCGGTTTAGCCGGAATCGTGTTAACAAAACAAAAAAACAAAAAAAAAAAAAAAAAAAAAAAAAAACGTTCCGGATTTTTTTTCTACAGTGTAGTGAAATGGAATCTTCGCTTCGCTCGCTACGCTCATCCAATAATAACCATCATGTGAACGGGAGTACCCAATATTTAGGGAGAAAAACTAATTCATCCACAGATTGAAGAAGAAAGATGCACAAATTTACTCTCATCAAGCGTGATTTCATTCCCACCCAAAGTAGTAATGATCTATGTAGTGGTAAAAACGCTTTTGAAAAAGCAAAGCGAAACTCTAAATTGCATCATTTTCCTGCTTGGCCATCTGGATGTACGTGCGCGTTTTTAGTTGATGACATTCCCCTTTAAACAAGGATTATATACAATGATTTTGTGACCTTTAAGTGAAAGGTACGGGACTACATTTTTATAAAAGTGACAGATTTGTTTTCTCGGCAAGAACAATAACAGCCAATATTGCAAGCAGTTTAAATGTGGACAAAACTTTATTTATGTATTCTACAATCTGTTTTATTAAGTAGCTTCGATCCCAATTTTTGATAATTTCTTGCCATATTTGTAATAAGAATAACGGTACTGGTATGACAATATACTTTGGTGTTAGCCAGCGGTTTAGCCTAGGTCGTTTAACCGATTCCCACTCGAACACCGAAGTTAAGCAGATCGGGCGTGGTCAGGGGTAGAGTGGGTGACCGCTATGCCCTGAAACTCACGTATACCGCTGTTTAGAGCAGATGGAGGGTTCGAGAGCTAGTGTAACGGCTTCGCTCACCGCGACGTCTGCTTGACAGTCCGGGTTAGTGGAGGAACCTACATGACTGTCAAGGTTACACCGTCCTTTCGGATGGGATGTTAAGCCGTTGGTCCCTTGGTTCTCTTCGAAAGGAGTAGGCTACGTGCCGGTACCAATTTCACTTCCTCTCTTCTGTTCATACTTTATCCTCATCTATCCCCACTCATCGTCTCGAAATAATATGAGACGTTAAGCAATATCCAATCAATCAATCAATCACTTTGGTATTTTATGATTGAACATGACTGACTATATGTGTCAGACTTACTAGTTCTCCGGCATGGGTAGAGGGCGTCCCTCGCTGACAACCGACATCCACATTGAGTCGTGGCTCTCCTTCAAGCTCCTCCAATCAGCAGCCTGGCCGGCTTGGAACACGTGGTACTGCAGCTTCCTGTAGAGTAGCTCGTCGTCGTATATAGAGATGTACTCGGGCGCTAGCATCGCGTCCACTCTTCCACCGACGCGTACCTGTAAGCACAACGACGATGAGTACACGCACACGCACACGCACACGCACACGCACAACGCACACGCACACGCACACGCACACGCACACGCACACGCACACGCACACATGCACTTGAAAGTACAGAGACGTTTCAAAATTTTTAAATATAATTTTTTATTATGTCTTGCAAATTCATTTATTATTTTTACAGGACCATTTCACTTATTGCAAACATAACTATAATCATGCATACAATTCACGACGCATTGGCGATTAAATTCTTTGAACTGCAAATAAATTATAGTTATAAATAAATATGTTGCAAACATATTTAATTCAACCCATCCAAGTATTTACAAATTTGAGGTTGTTATAATAAAACAAAGTAAGTAAACATTTAATGGTATTTAAACATTGCCGAGTGTTATTCTTATGTTCTATATGATTGTGCCACATACAACGATAATTTGATTTAATTTCTATTATAGGAGCAGTTCAATTCATAAGTATATAAAGCTGTATTTAACAATTGTGTTCAATTCTGGGGATTCAAGAGTTAAACATTCTGTGTTTCCAGGCATTAATCGATGTAGTAACCGAGTTGCTTGATTATGAGAACAAAAGAAAACTTTGAAAAATTATGTTCTCTTGATATGACACTCAACAATAACTACACAATAGGGTTAATTACTGATTTTAAGTTTCTAGATTAAAACTGCACACTAATATTTTAAAAGAGCACGTTATAATTTGACTGCCATATTTAATTTCACCCTTTGAGACCCAAGTTTTATTGGTCTGAATTAAATAATTTAATTTTAAGCAATTCAAATTTCTAAGTTGTTTTAAGATTTTTAGCATTTTCAATTTTTTTAAAATCATTTTATTTAGGTAATTTTGAGTATTTTTTCTTTTAAATGCAAGCTTCATTTTAAGTCAAAATTCAAATTGTAAACAACATTCCTAAAACTAGGTTTTTCTGATTTTTTGCATTTTTTTGCATTTCAAATAATAGCAAAACAAGAGATTTATTAAATTTCCGGGACAAACCGAATTTTTACCATTTTCAGCCTATTTTATAGCAAATTTGTTATTTTCAATCTTCTCTAAAAAATTCACTTTTTGTCCCATTGGCATGGGGAAAAAAGTTTTTTTATAATTCAACAAAAAAAATTGGGGTCAAATTGAAAAAAAAAACAACTATTACGTGCCCGGATTAAAATTTCAAACTTGATGTACATTGTAATGTGCGTTGGGTTCTGAAAGGGTTTAAAATAAGTTTTTAAGCTGTAACAAAACATGAAAGAGTGACGTCAAAATCAGGCGGGAGCGAAGCTCTGATTGGCTGGCTGTGAGTTGGAAGACTTCGTGTTAGTCTGACTGAACAGCATTGGGATAGGCCCAAATAAAATCAATATATAAAATATAATGTTAACTTTAAGAGTATTGCCTTCTAGAAAGTAAAAAGTCTCGAGCTGTCTGAAACACACCTCGCCCCCCCCCCCCCAACATCCTATCACAGGCACACTTCCAACTTTGTCGGTTGGTAACAGTTTCTCCGTGATTTATTGCTCTCTTGTTTGATCCAGAACTAACTTATTGTCGCTCCATCGAAACAAACTTCGCACTGAACAATCTATAACTTGTACAAAACACGACAGTTAACTGATCGATCACATACAGTGGGCCAGGTCTCGTGGTTCTTGAACCAACTTTCATTCGGTAGAATCACTGCGAGTCTATAGTGTGGTAAGAGACCCAACGTCAGTGGCAATGAGGAAAGATACATAAGAAGCTAGCATACATCAGAACCGTTGCCTGACATACTTGAACCCAATGCAAGGTCAAAGTTCACTTTAAAAATATGAATTTAACAAAAGAAAAATCAGTAAAAATGAACCACTATTGTACAATAAACTCGTTGTTTAGCGTATATATTAATAATTGATTTTTTTATTTTAAGTAATTACAGCTGCTTCAGTGCATCCATTTTAGTCAGGACCAACCGTCAAAATGGCTACGATTTCGCGGTAGACAATCGGTCGTAGTTGGGTCTCTTACCGTACTACAAACTCAATGCTAGAATGGGAGAAGTCCCTAGACGACACGCGCGTTTAACTTTGGAATAGGATATTCCCCATCTAGAGCAAATAATTGTCTGGAATAGGGGGAATGCGATGGTGCTAAATGTAGAAACTAATTAGAGGAATAGTTTAGTATTCGAGGACATTCAAATTCCTAGTTCACGTAGACTTTCAAACTATCGAATTCCAATTCACGATTCTATTATCAATTCAAATGTTTAAAACTGTCTGAAAGTTTTTGATTTATATCAGCAGTTGATTATACATTCAGTTCAATTTTGGAGCAACGTTGAATCTTACTTATCTTCTTTATCTTACTTGGGAAAGTTATTCTTTATTCTTCTTGGATTAAAAATGTTTATTTTACTTTTCATGGTTGGTTCTGGCTACTGTCAAAAGTGGTAAAACAATACTATTGATAACTTGATTCTGGTTCTGTTCTGCGAAAGTCTTTAATTTGAAAGTATTGTAAAAGTTATCGAATGATTGCAAATTGTTGTAAAAGTTTATCTCGATAAGGCCATATTGGGTCAACGTACAGATTTTCTAAACAATTGAACTATTGAGGCCACACCTTGAACCTTACTAAATAGTTTTGTGTTTTTTTGTTGAGTTTTCAACCCAACAGAAGACTGCAAAAAAATGTAATTTCTAAAAGATCAAATGGTTTTAGAAAATCATATTTTTTTGAATAGCATGTCATGTCAAGCCCCAAATAGATGTTTTGTAACGAAAAGAAAAGGCATACACATTTAAAAAAATATGATAATCTAGAGGGCATTGGTATTTTATATACCATACAAAAATGCAAAAACTTGCAAAAAAGGGGCCAAGCCGAAAACGAGGAAGATACAAATGGATCAACTGCATAAAGTGGTGATATCTAAAAGTGTGGCCAAGCCCATTATTTTGCTTTAAATAATAAATATATTTATTAATTATATAAAAAATTAATAATATATCAATATCCATGGTATTATCTTACTATAATTATGAAATAAATATGTTAACAAAAATAACATAAACATTAAATAAATTTATTGAAACATTTACATGTGAAAATATCAAAATTAACAGACGCCATTCAAAATTAAAAGCTTGGGCGATGAATTTTTAGCTTGGTTGTCGTTACTGACTAGACAAAACATAACCAATCCAAATCCATCGACCAAGCTTTTAATTTTGAATGGCGTCTGTTAATTTTGATATTTCCACATGTAAATGTTTCAATAAATTTATTTAATGTTTATGTTATTTTTTTAACATATTTATTTCATAATTATAGTTAGATAATAATATGGATATTGATATATTATTAATTTATTATATAATTAATAAATATATTTATAATTTTAAGCAAAATAATGGGTTTGGCCACACTTCTAGATATCACCACTTTATGCAGTTGATCCATTTGTATCTTCCTCGTTTTCGGCTTGGCCCCTTTTTTGCAAGTTTTTGCATTTTTGTATGGTATAACAATATTTTCTTTAGAACGTACACGGTATGGATGTTAGCATCCAAGTAGAGAAAATTACTTTATTTACTATGATTCAAAATAAAATTTCACTCATTGTTAGTTAAAAGGTTTGAGCATCGCAGTTATAAATAAACTAATTTGTTTTTTGCATTATCTAAGCTTCCGGTCATATAATCCAATTACCGTTTGTCAAGCACATAGCCACTGAGATGACTGACATCGGTGCCAATTTTGCTTTCTCTAACATTATCCATTGAGGGCCCACAAATTGATACATAATTCGTCAGCCAGCCAGCCACCCACCCACCCAACACCAAGAAGAAAGTATTTTAGAACGATCTTGACGTCTGAATAACTTCTAGACGCATCAGCAGATCGGGATGAAACTTGAAATGGGTCATCTCATAGTAAAAGCCCATCGATTGAAGCAAGTTGCAGGTTTTTATCTCACATGGTTTCGCGTCGGCGACACCGTGTTAAGTGCTAAAGTAGGCGTGCGGTAACAGGCGCTAGTGGAAGCGGAGCCGCGCGTGGCTTGGCCCGGTGCGCTTCCGCGCACCTTGATCTACAAACGAAAGCAAATTGCGCAGACTGAAGCTTTCCCTTTTATCCGCTAGGTGGTTAAGCTATTGCTTTGCTTCGCGGATTACTTTTTCAACATAATTGACATAATCATAATATTATATAGATTATAAATCTCCAATATAGATTCCAAATATTAGCTTTATATTGAAAAAATAAAATAATTGTGGTATATTCTTTTGGAAGAAGTCTAGTAAGGCCTAATATAAAATACATTACCTGTCGTATTATGCTCTTGCCAAGTTTCTTATACTCCCATTCGAACACCAATTCCGCGTAAGGATTTTCTGCCTGAAAAAATGCAATAAATTGTCATGAGAATTGATGTTAGAAAGAGAGATGAAAAGATTTTCATTCTTTGAT